>JANRMT010027041.1:89108811-89142490 GCA_026402145.1 Polypterus bichir lapradei
ATATTTACAGCTCAAAATACCTGCTATTATGAAAATAATCCAGTAGCAGAATTATGTTTTAAAATATCTGTCCCCATTTTTTCAATGCTTCTGTCTCTCTCTCAAAATAGATAGTTGAAATATTGTATTCTTTGTGTTCTTAATATCAGCCATATTATACATATTGCATACCAAGGATTTTTCCTTCCTTGCATCCAAACCTGCTGGGGTAGGCTCCAGGTTTCCTGTGATCCTGCTCTGGATAAACAGGTTTAGATAATGTATATGTTGTTCTTAATCTCAGATGCTGTCTCTGTCGTTTTGTGCCTGTCCATACTCTTATTACCTGCTCTTGCTCTGCTCATTAAGGGTTTACCATTCTTATACATGGGCTATTCAAGTCTCACTGCCCCTAACCTTCATATTACATGGTTGTTTTTCTTTATTTCCGTCAATACAGCTAGGTGGGGTCTGCACACTGATTCAAGCCTAAGAGCCCTGTTCTTCCTTAGCCCCCATGATTTTCATGGTCACAACTGTCAGAACACAGCAGCTTCTGTTTTCTAATTTTTTATATCTTTTCAGGCCTGCAGGTGGCAAAATTCTGTCTATAAATTGTTTGTGCCTGAGATGGAGTCATAGATCAATATGGCTGGTAGAAAATAAGAAAGCACAGTATTTGAGATTTTTTAATGCAATGTTGAAGGCATTCATTATAAGCACATTGTTGTTGGAGCAGGATATTTTGTGTGCTGTAGACACTTAGAGTAAAAAACCCTCACACCTGAAAATTCACCTAAAGTTCATTACAAATTGGCCCATTCTGGGCAATAAAAGAAAAAGAATAAAGTGCCAACAGTCAGCGCAGATTTGTTTAGCACAAATGACAGAAAATATTTAAAAAATTATAAAATTGTGTAAAATTGTTCATATTCAGTACCTGGTTTTGATTATGCTTGTTTTTATTAGACAAAAACAAAACCAAATAGTAAACTATGTTGTGTATTGTAGTAAGCTTCCACTAACATTAAACTCATATTATACCCAAACCCATTAAGTGTACAGTTCTGTCTCATTGTGCCACAAAAACTAAACTCCATAGTAGCTCTTTAGCCATACTATAATTACTAAAACTGAAACTAATATATATAAAAATAAAATAGAAATGTCTTTGTAAAATAAAAACTAAATTAAAACTAAAAATACACGACAAAGGAAACTAAAAATAAACTGAATTTCCAAGTAAGTTCAGAAAAAAATATAGAAATAAAAACTAATATAAAAAGGCAAAACTATAATAACCTTGGTATGCTGGTCATGTTCATAGTCCAACTGTTGGGAATTCATTTAATTTTTTCCAACTGCAAAATCCTGCAACCAGAAATATAATTTATTAACAGAAATACATACAGAGCTGTCTAGCATAACATGATAAAGTTAGGAATCAAAAAAAA
This sequence comes from Polypterus bichir lapradei, assembly GCA_026402145.1. Lineage (NCBI taxonomy): Eukaryota > Metazoa > Chordata > Cladistia > Polypteriformes > Polypteridae > Polypterus > Polypterus bichir. Next base: position 89,110,245 of record JANRMT010027041.1, read on the forward strand.
AAAAAAAAACAACAAGTAGTTTACCTTTATTCTCTGAACAACCACCAGGCTAATTTATTGAAGATAGAAGGGCATCCACAAAACAACACAGCTGCATAGTTGCAGACTCTCACTATATTCAGTATATCTTTAGTGTATTTAATTGACTTCCGTTTAATTTAATGTAATTTCTCAGTTTGCCTAAGGATTTTTAAAAGTCAAGTAAAAAAACATTGCTTTTCCCATGCAGCAGTCAGTGTTTTAGACTATGTAACTACACAACCACTGGTCTTTTTTCTGATCTCAGTGTTGCGCTGGATAATGATAAAGCTATGCCTTTTTTCTTTAAAAAAATTTTGATTTCAGTTGCTTGTTCAAAGTATTTTTCCTGTATCTCCCTTGTTCAGCAAACAACTGATACTGGCCACCTCACAAAACTTCAGACATGATGTCTTTTATGTGGAATTCTAGAAAGACTAGTGTCCTCCCACTGTCAAAAGATCTACAGCCTGACTGGGCATTCCTATGTAAAGATTCCAGGCCCCAGTAGTCATGTTATGAAGCCCGTGTGCGTACAACCACCCTAACCCCCGACACAGACAGGCAGAACACAGGTTCAATACAACACCCAGTTTATTTACAATTCTGTGCACAAATACCAGCATCAACACACACAATTCAGTCCCTTTTCAGCCACCAGTCCATCCGCCTCCACTTCCACTTCCTCCTCAGACTTTGTCTTCTTCCTCTTGACTCTGGCCATTGAATGGAGTGAGGCGGTTCCTCTTATTCAGGTCTCGGGAGTGTTCCAGGTGGCTCATCAGTATTACCTGGAATCACTCCCAGGTGTGGTGGAGGTCCTTAATAGGGCTGTGCAGCTCCCCCTGGCGGCCCCCATGGAACCCAACAGGTCTGCACCAAACTGTAGCTCCCGGCTTGCCCTGCGGGAATCTGTGCTGCCACAGCCACCCAGGAAAGCTGTCCTGTAGTGTCCCAGGGGAGGTATTGCCTCACCAATGCCCTCTGCCCTGGTCCTTGAACTTTGTTGGTGTCCTGGCCAGGTAGTTTCCGTGGCTGCCCATCACAATGTATAGAAATATCAAGTCAGAGTATGGATTGAGCACATAAAATAAATTGAATGACAGGATGAATGTTCTTCTTTAAAAAGTAGATCACCCAAAACTATGTGCTTAATTTAATAAGTTTTTGACAAACAAATCAGAAATTCCAGCATTAATTCAATTCTACAGTAAGTATTTACACAGTATTCTAATAATAATAATAATACCAGTGACAACATCATATAGTATGTCTGCTGTCACTGATGAATTCATAGATACAAACAAGTCTAACGTCTTGCAAGAGCATTTAATTATGGGAAATCTAACAATCATTCTGGCAGACTTGCTGCATTTTCTCGCTGCATCCAAAGAGCATTGTGAAATGTTTAGAAGCATTTAAAGTGGATTTTTGTAATGTAATTAGATTTTTCATGGGTACTGTAAAGTGGCTTCTTTACTCAGTCCATTTAACTTTTAATGCTCCCTCAGTGGTCCCTGCAAGTCATTTACAGATTAACCATTCTTTCTGTTATTCAAGCTTGGTTACAACTTCAAGTTTCCAGGCATTGTCTCAATGGAAAAAATAACATATTAAGTATGCATCTTAAATGTTCTGTACGCACAAGAATATTATGTATTTCAAAATGGTTAATGTCAACATTTTGTTTGTTGCAGCATTGTATGACATGTTTATCAACTGAAGTAAACATAGTTTTCTTTAACTTACATTCATACTGGCAATAAACAAGTGACAAATTGAAATATCTGCATAAAGAGAACATCTCTTCCCTAATACTGCAAAATTTCCAGACCAATTTCTCTTTTAAATATTCATAATAGGGTTTGGCAAAAGCACTCACCAGCCATTTATAAGGTAATGCCTTCTGTGGTGTTAAAGGACTTGAGAGAGTTTAAAAATGTACATCCTTTTACAAACCTCACCATCATCAGACACCCATAGACACTTACCTTAGAACGCACAAAATGTTCCTCATTTGCCACACTGTACAGGTTTAGGTTTGGACCAAGCATTGTGGAATACAAGCTGTGAAGCCATAATTTACTAAAATTATTTAAATTCAGATGTGTTTGTGGTTGACTGAAATGAACTGGGTCTTGCTACTCAACACTCATTGTGTTACAAAATGGATGACAAGGGAAATAAAAAGTGAAGGTTCAGCTGGGGCAGTTGCTGGAGCTTTTGCATTGTTTGCCTTTACATGATCAGTCAACTTATTTATTTGTTGGTTTTAGTTATTTCTTTCTGATTTTCTACATTTACCACTTTGGAATTAGCTATTGGGTTCCTCTGCATTCCTGTTAACAACCTTCTGCCTCTTCTTTTGGTTACTCTTTTGTATTATGAACATGTCTAACTAAGCATTAATTTTGCCTTATAAAATACCAGTGGCAACTTCAGCTTGCCCTGCTTTTCACAACAACCTTGTCATATGCAGCTGGTCTTGCTTTGAAGGGTAGTATAGCGTGCAGTGATAGGTAGTCAGTGCTAAGGGACTGTGTTGTACATAAACAATAACTGTAATATATTAAAGGCATTGTAATAACAAAGACCTTCAAACATCTTTTGAAGCAAATATTCCTGGTGATCCTTTTCTTTTCTGTTACACACTTGAAAAATTAGGCCATCTTGGAAAGAAATAGGGCTATAAGCTGGAGTAAACCAATGTGCACCGCCCAGTTATAACTTTGATCATACTGTAAAATGTTGACAATTAGGGCAGCACCATGGCACAGTGGTTAGCACTGAAGCTTCAAAAATCTAGCAACCCTGAGTTTAAATTCTGTGCCTGGCCATTCTCTGTGTGATGTTTCAATGTCCTCTCTGTGTTTACTTGGCGTTTACTCTGGTTAAAATAATAAATGAATTGTGTTTGCCTGAGTTTACCCAGCAAATGACCATCCTAATCCTTCTAGGATAGACTTTAGCCTCTCATAACTCTGCATTAGATTAAAGCAGGTTTGAAAATGTTATGTTATGCTGAAAGCTGCCTAGCTGTGGAGATGTGGTCCTACACTCTCTTTCCCAGTCCAAGGCCCTGCATAATGTACCTGTAGCCCTGATTCCATTTGTAGAAATGTTTCATGCCATGTCATCAGGCTCATTATCATTATTGAGTTTTGGGAAAGATGTCTAGCTATAAACATACTACAGTTGCCAGTAGTTTCACCTTTCATTTGTCCTCTTTCCATCTTAGTTTTTGTGTTTTACACTTCTTGACATTTGCACTACCAATATTAAATCCAATCTTTGTCCGTTAAGTCTGAATGATGCTCATAAAATTTCTTTCCTTAAGCTGCTCATTTGTTTCTTAATAATGAGGCATACCTGCCAAAACAAGAAGCACATCTGACTTCCACCACAATCACTGCTTTCAGGCAGTAGCTTTCCATAGAAAACAAAATAAAAAAATGTTCACAATTCCCAAAAGGCCTGCTATAAGTGAGCTCTGTCACCCAGGAAACAGTTATTGACACCACAGTCGCACCTTCTCCAGGGCAACAACCCCACTGGCTAATTTTATTCCATAAGCTCCACCTGCCAAATGGAGGAACACAAGTGATAATCTAAATTCAGATGGGAAGTGTGTGAAAGCAATATATTAATCACATAACAAATCAAAGTGAATTCTACAACAATAAACATTAAGTCAAACTACCAATTAGAACGGCATCTTGATAAAAAAAGAAAAACAAAAAAAGCAAAAAAAACCCCAGGTATTTTGGTATTGCAAGTGTATGCCTCTTTCTACAAGCACTTACTGGACAGGAAACTTGGCGCCATCCCCTGGACAGTTGTAACTGCTGTCAAATATACAATACAATGATTTTTTTTTATTAATAAAAATCAAAACATTAATTTGAATGAAGTTTATTCTACTTTTCATAAAGATAACTGTTAATGAAATTGAGGTGATTTGTAAAGCTTTCCATCAGGACCAGTATATGTAACGGTTCTGTGAATTTTTGAAAGGCACTAATTATATGCAAACACATGATGAAATGCCAACGGGAGCTGAATTCTCTAGCTCCCTGCTCACCTAAGTGCATTACTGATTATTCACAAGCAAAAAAAATAATGAGAGCAGAAACAAAGCTGAGCAGGGGCATTCCCTCTTATTGCCCTTATGAATATGTCCCTGTAGTTAGTTTATTTGATAATAAAACATCACTTCTGCTCTGCCCTTGTACTGGTAGCTCAGCAGATAAATACATACACACTGCATACCTAAAGTCTCATTGAAATTTCACCTTTTGTTGATAGGAAAAATGCAGATAAATCATATCAGACTCTTTCTCTTTTAAAAGATCTTATAAACAACAATATTAAATTTAAAAACATGTAGATCATTTTGCTTTGGAACACAGTGTATAAGTACTAGACCACCAAACATTTACTGGTTTAAACCTCCCAGTACCTGTAGATCTCTGTGTGGCCCTGCACAATCTGCTCACTTGCCTGTGCTACAATCATAAAAAATACATGTAATTAATGTTCTGTAGTATCTGTCTGATGTTGGTGTCTCACTACAGAAAGCCACTATGTAAATTAAAATGTATTATACCGTATTTAGTACATTAGAAATAAAAACATTTCAGTTCCTTGGTTGTGTAAATGTGTACCTTCTTCAACTAATATTTATGTGGGTATCTTTTGGTTTGATTAAAGCAGTACGTATACTTGGATAGGTCTCTACCAATATAGCACACTTGAATTTTGTACTTTTTTACCTTTCTTCTTTAAGGTATGGGCACTGATTGGGCCATGTTTCAATTTTCATAAGTGTTTGTAGACTTGAGCTTTTGCCCTAATGGTGTACATGAATGAAAAAAGTTTCTTCCATCTTCTCCATTTTTGAGAACATCTTGAGACTTTTGTTGGTTAGGAACCTTAGCCTCATTTTTGCATGCTGGAAAACCTGCCTTTTGAGTTAAGGGCCAGGCTGTCCAGGGTATGGCCAATCTAGTGTGCCCAGACTTGAAATAAGCAGGTCTGACCTTTTGTGTTGGAGTTTTGGAGACCTGCTCCCATTTTTTGTTCTTTGTGTGGAAAGATTTCATGAGAGAGAGATGGGGTGCAAACTGTGTAAAAATATGCAATGTTCCTTCAGGATACTAGTAGACGGGAGAAACATCAGTGGACAGTGAGTGGTGGTGCTTAGTCCTGAGACTAATGGGAAAGTAAGGCACAGAGAGAGAGAGAGACAGAGAATTTGTAGTTAAATTAAAGCAAGTCCAGGAAGACAGTGGAATTTTCTGGGTTTTTTTTCTTTAATAATAATAATAATAATAATAATAATAATAAATTATGTTTATGTTGTGCTTTTCTAATTACTCAAAGTACTTTACATTGACAAAAGGAAACCATTTCAACCACCATCAATGTGAAGAACCCACCTGGATGATGTGACAGCAGCTATTATTGCACCAGTACGCCCACCACACATTAGGTGTAAGGTATTGAAAGGGAGAGAGATAGCCAGGAGATGATTAGGTTGCAAGATTGACCAGGCCATGGTGAGCAATTTAACCATAACATTGGGACAATCCCTACCCTTTTGGAAGGAGTGACCATAGAGAGTCGTGACCTCAGTTTTACATCTCAGAATAGTGTCCACCATCACTGCACTGAGGCTTTGAGATCCATACAGAAACCACAGGGTAAGTGTCTCCTGATGGCCTCATCAACACCTCATCCAGCAGCAAAATAAGCTTTCCCAAGATGGTCTTACATCCAGTTACTGGCCGGTTTCAGGTATGCTTAGGTTTAGGTGGATGACCTGTTTTAGTGCAATTTTATAATTTTTTTTTCTAAATAATTAAAAACCCAGAATGGATTAATTTGCTCCACTCTTAAAAGGTTTCTATAATCAGAAAAAAGAAGCCTTTAATCATTCATCACAGTCTGCAGGGAGGTCAGCACCGAGATGGAGACTGTCCACTGTTCTGTGATTGCTCCCATGGTCAATAAGCTTCACAGTACGTTTGGTAAGCTTTCATGCCTTTATTACCTTGAAACCTTCGGGACACATTTAAATAATATTTCTTTTTGCCATCAGAGGTGTTACATCAATGCTTATATCATTGGATCAGACACCCGCAAATCTGGTTATAGCTAATTACAGTAGCTTTGCTCAAATGAGCTTAGCAGTTTTATTTAAATAATGGAAAAGGGTCAACTGTGCAGATCTAGTCATACTGTATGAGTTAACACTGATCAAAATATTTTTGTTTTCCTTCCAGGTGTGCTTCTTTGTGGGACTCTACTACAATGTGATCATTGGCTGGAGTATCTTCTATTTTTTTAAGTCTTTTCAGTATCCCTTGCCGTGGAGTGAGTGCCCACTAATAAAGAATGGCTCTGTTACAGGTAAATCATTTGAATGAAAGATGTACTGCAAATCTTTGATCTGATTTTGAATAACATTTGAAGAATATTCTTTTCTGTTGCTCTCTGTGGAGCGGCCTTATCACCAGGTGCCATCCAGAATGTTGGACACAGTGTTCTTATTCTACCTAAGTCATGGTGTGCAGATAAAAAGAAAAATCAATCTTCTTTAATCAAACATTGTAAATTTGCTCTTGTTAGATGTTCCACATTCACAACTGCTACCATCTGTTACTATCTTGTGATCTATAGCTAATGATTAGACTATTTAATTGTCTGTTTATTTATGATGAACTTAAAGAGCACATACCATTATCCTTCTAACAGAGGCCTCTCAAACTAAAGGGAACCAAACCATTAATAAAATACCTGTATGGAATGGTCTGCACTTCCTTGTAAATTACACCATAGTGATACTTCAGGAAATCACTCAAAAGAACATTTTACAATACGATGCAATCTATTTTATTGTTCAATAAAATACAATCAAGCATATTAACTTATATAAAATGTATTAAGTGCATAAAAATATACAGTAAAATGATCAGAAAATGTTGTGAACAACTTCAATAATATTTAATTTGAAACTAAACAGATTGGGTCAAATGAAGTAAACAAGCTGCATAGACAGATAGATTGGTATGGGGTGGCTTAATGCTTCTTTGCATCCTCACCTTTACAGATCTAGGGATTTGTACGTGATTGTGTGTTAATTGATTTTGGTTCATCATCCAGCATATGCTCCAGTAGAGCAAAAATTGGAGAGCTGTTTTAGAAAGTGCTCACTCTACATTACCAATCCCAACAAATGAAGGAGGGCACATGTCCATAGCTCTACACCACCATTAGCCCCATTGATCAATGGCATCCAGGAGGATGGTGAGGGGACAGAAGAGGCCAAAAGGAAACACAATCTGAAAAAATGGGACTGAAGTTTCCTCTGTGGTTTAAAAGAAAAGGTAGAAAACACTTAGACAAGGATCAAGAGTGTTTTGAGTGCCAAGATACAGGACATTTATAGAGACACTGGAATCTGTTATCTTATGGGCAAGATTATGGGAATGACATCCTGTTACTAGCAGTCTGTCAGCACGATGTGAGTAAGGACAGATGAAAGCAAATACCTATAATGACTCAGTATCCTTCCTGAATAAGTCAGCTGATATTTACTGACCTCTGTCATTTGCTGGACTGTCTGACATCCTCCCTTGACTGGCTGCTGTGCCTTGAGATGCTCAGCTTGGAAGGGGGCAATTTCATAAATAGAAGGGGGGTTCCAATGAAGATGGACCAAATTCCATTACCTGAATGGGAGGCTGACATAATGTATGGTCTCAGTCAGTGTAACACAACATCCTGCAGGACTGGCATTCCAGCGGAGATGGTTGTCCGTTCATTACCCTGTGCGGGGCATCCCAGTCTGGGTAGTTAGCATTCTATTCCCTGTTGGGAATCCAGGGAGAATGAAGGGCCCTGGGAGGCAGACAGGGAGTTTTAATTTCATAGTGTTACCCAGTTGGGTTCCATGGGTGCTGCCAGGGAGCAATTATGAGGTGAATCCCCTGTCTTGGGGTGGTTCCACTTGACCTGGTAGTGCTTCCCAGAGGTGGGCACCGGAAGTACTCCTAGGTTGGGTTGAAAAGGAAGCAGTCCATATACCCCTGAGGTTTAGAGTTGGGAGGAGGTGAATGGCCTCTTTTTGTAGGGCACCCTGAGGGACTCTAGGTGTCCAATGAGCTTCCTCCGGCCGTACGTCTGGGTGTGGCAGAACTGTGGCCAAATAGGACCCTGAAAACGTCAGTGCGCCCCCTGGTGGTGGCCATGGACCCCAGCAGGGTTGAGCTCCCATGCTCCTGACCCATGGCCCTGCTGAAAATCATGAGGGCTGCCCTCTGTCAGTCTGGGGGAGAAACTGTCCTGGAAATACTCTCTATCCCGGTCCTTCCATAATCAGGGTGTCCAGGCCAAGTAAGGGTCCCAGTCATCCACCACACAATGTTTTACTGCTTATGACTCTAAGCAAATTTCTGTGCCTTTAGTTTACAGCATTTGCTCATTCTGTTTAGTTCTGCCTTCCTTCCTTTCTTTCTCCAAACTATCACTCTTTTTCTCTATAGTAGGGGTGTCAAACTTAAGGCCCACAGACTGGATCCTGGTCGTGGACCTTTTTAAAATAGCCTGCTTCATCAATATTCAAATTATGTCACATACTTCCTGCAGTGTCCGTTAGTTCTCTTAAAAGCCCCCTTTAATGTCTGTTTCATACAATACATAGATTGTATCATTATATAATATAACTTGATTACAGTTATATTTAAAACTAGCAAAATACTGTACTGTAAAGTACTGCCTTAAAATTTTTATTAAGAAGAAAATTAAAACTTTTTAAACTGAGGGAAAACATGCCAATAATTATTTGTTAAGGATCTCTTTGTATACTACATTGTCATTTCGGCCCTCCGGTTGTAATATGACCAAGCTGTGCGCTGAGCTTACTCTTGAGCATGCAACGTACAGTTGGCCATGTGAAAAGTAATCTTGTTTCACATCTCACAGCTTGGATTGCTGCTGTCATAATCGGTTTGAGTTTCATGGTTTGTTTCAGTTACGACAGTATTTGCAGAACTTGTGTTGAAGTGACATTCGGCATCTGTCAAGCGTTGTAAGCATACAACCAGTTTCATCGATAACTTCACATCCAGCTTTTGAGAGTTTAACCATTCATAAATATCAAAGTGCTCACTACTGAAATCGTCACCTGTGAATCTAAGATGTTTAAGAGGCATTGGCGGTTGTCAAAAGGTGTAAAACATTTGGCCATTTCGGTACACTTGAAAGTGACAACTGAACAATTCAGCAGCAGCCATCAACTCACATGCAGAATCATAGGTGAAGGGCTTAAGCATTTCACTTTAAAAGTGCTCCTGTGTAGTATAATTATCTCCTGTACCGTCATCAGTCCACACCTTGAACCTGTCCCAGTCATTCAATACATAAGACACAATGTTCCTCCAGAGTGAGCCTGATATGGCCGTGTGATATGTAACAAAGAGAATGGAAAAGGCAGGTGCCATCTCCGGGCATGGAAACCACTTGATAAGTGACAGTTCTTTGATTGATGGTGATCACCTCAATAGACATGTTAATGGGGGTACGGTTGGAACGATAAAGGAAATGGGTACCTGAATAATGTAAAGTAAGTCTAAAATACCTACACAATAACTATAATCGTAATAAACGAACAATAAAACAGCGGAGAAGCCGTGGATTAAATAAAAACTCTGCAGTTATCAGCAGGGAGACGTGAATCCCGTGGCAAAGCAAGGAAGGGAATGTAGAGACCGGAGCGACGGACGGCCTTATATAGGCAGGCAGCCAACAACGTGGGAGGCGTTGGGATGGGGGACCCAACGCCGCCTCACACGGTGAACGAGCTGCAGGCTATGGACGTATATATGTACGTAAGTAGGATTCAGTTAGCGTTGGGAAACCACATACCAAATTTCTTGAAGATGGGCCCATAAGTAACAAATACCGTTGAAAAGTTCAATATGGCGGCTGACAGTGGCGTCATACCACCGAAATAAGTATGTACATTGGTTTCGGTTAGCGCAGGGAAGCCGCCTACCAAATTTCGTGAAGATGGGGCCATCAATAAGAAAGTTCAACATGGTGGACGTTGTCTACTGTTATGACCGTTACATGTAGAATTTCGAAATGAAACCTGCTTAACTTTTGTAAGTAAGCTGTAAGGAATGCGGCTGCCAAATTTCAGCCTTCTACCTACATGGGAAGTTGGAGAATTAGTGACGTTGGAAAGTTCAATATGGCGGCCGACAGTGGTGTCATACCACCGAAATAAGTACGTACATTGGTTTCGGTTAGCGCAGGGAAGCCGCCTTCCAAATTTCGTGAAGATGGGGCCATAAATAAGAAAGTTCAACATGGCGGACGTTGTCGAACGTTATGACCGTTACGTGTAGAATTTCGAAATGAAACCTGCTTAACTTTTGTAAGTAAGCTGTAAGGAACAAGCCAGCCTTCTACCTACACGGGAAGTTGGAGAATTAGTGATGAGTCAGTGAGTGAGTGAGTGAGTGAGTCAGTCAGTGAGGGCTTTGCCTTTTATTAGTATAGATGTGTCTCCGGTGTCTGCTCATGTTTATCTTTGCAATATAACATATTTCCTATAGTTAAAATAGAAACTCGCTGCTTGTAATGACCCAACAAGAAGAAGTGAAAAGAAGACGACTCAATTGCTGTATGTGGATAGAGAACTCACTTCCACTTCCACTTGTGTTAAATGTGATTGCTATACATTTGTGTCCAACTGCGAACATGGTCTGTATGATCCATCACCAGAACATTTTCACCCATTTTTTTTAATGTGGTGTAATAAAGACGCTTTATAGCGCCCGACCCGGCACAGACTGACGCAGAGGCACGTACAAGATTAACAAAGGCTTTTATTGCTCTTCAGCTGTGGGGCACATCTTCCCTGTGCCACACAGCCCAACACAGTCCCAAAGCACAATTACAACACAAAACACTCTCTTCTCGTTTACCACCACTCCTCCTCCCGACTCTGACTCAGTCTGCTGGGGTTTCCCACAGTCCTTTTAAAGTCTTTGACCTGGAAGTATTCCGTCTCCGGGTCAAATGCCTTCTTCAGGTGTCCCGGAAGTACTGCGGGTTTCCGACCTAGTGACTCCTAAGCACTTCCGGGTTAACGTCACCATAATAGTCCCCAGGTTCTTGGTGAGCTCCCCCTGGTGGCACCCACGGCACCCAACAGGGCTTATGAACCGGACTCCATGTCCCATGCTGCCCTTTGGGAATCCTGAGAACCATTTCTGTCCAGGGGAGCTGCCATCTAGCGTCTCGGGGGACGTAGTGGCCTAAAAAGGCTCTCTCTCTTAGTTCAGGGACGTCCCGGTCAGGCTGAAACGCCGGCTGTCCCTCACAGTGGTCAAATAGTACCTTATTGTGACAAATGCTAATGTAGGTATAAATGGTAAATGGATGTACTTAATTTAGTTACAGATTCTTACGTGTATCCTTACTGGTGCTCTCACTCAACATTATGGGCAATTAGTTTCAGTCAATATTGATTTTGGTCTCATGGCTGCTGGTAGCTTTCCTAACCCACTGTAATGTGCATAAAAAGAAAGCTGACAATGAGGAAAACAGTTTCAAGGCAGACATGAGGCAGAATATACAATTGTGGGGGGCAGAGAGGTTCACAGTTTGGCGCACAGCAAACTAAACTGCCCACTTTGTGGTGCACCAAAATCAGTAATATAATGCTTCTGTGCATTAGACCGAGGACTCCTTTGTATCTTGTATGAGTAAGCAACTATAACAACAAATTGTTAGCTTAATGAGTACTTTACTTTTCAAAAGGTGACATTAAATTGTGTTTGACAGCATATCCTAATTAATCATGAAGCAGGGGGCACTGTGCTGTCATGTTACTATGGGTGTTTTATAAGTTAATCCGAAGGAAAACAAAGGCTGATGAATTAAGCAGTTCCTTGCTGACTTCTGCATCTTCCTGTTTACCTCTAGAGATGAATGTATGACCAGGTTCAAAATGTCATCATTAGATTCACTGCCATCATTCAAGACATCTTTGAGTCATTTCTGTATTTCAAACACACAAGCACTTCTTTACATAACATTTATTTATTAGTTTAGGTGAAAAACTTAGAAAGAGATGCTCTGGAGCAGAAGTGTTTAATGAGAGAAAGCTGGAGTCTCAGGAGTATACTGACAACATTGCACCCCTTGTCGTTTCAGGAAGGCTTAAAATAGATTCAGAGTTTCTCTTGGAGTTGAGTAAGGTATGCTCTGCTTCAGTGTGCTTCTTAGGCACAATCTGTTGACTATTCCGTCTCATTCCTTTTATTACTTTTGGGAAACTTTACAACCTTTCATTTTCTTTTTCTGTTAGTTCACCTTCTCTCTGGTGTGTTTGCTTTCTAAATTTTATCCTAATAATGACAATGAACAAATTGAGTAGCACGATTCTTGTAGTGTGAACACTGGACTTCTCTACAAAGCTGTAGTCTAGAGAAGTAAATGAATAGTCTGAAACTTTTCATGGCCTTTTAATGACCTTTAACACATCTATGAAAAAGGGCAAGCTAAAGTAGAAAATCATAGCACACTGTAACACAGGAAGAATGTTCAGCTGCAATGGAAAACTTAAAACATGAGGAATCCTCCTGGCATTGGCGGTCTCCCAATTGAGTTTTTTTTTCTGAAACTTGCCTGGACCTGATTTGCTATCTCTTATGCACAAAAGTCTGCATGAAGGACTGATGCCTATCAACTACAGGGAAACAGCGGTTGCTGTTTTTCTTTGAACATATTACCTTTCTGAAAAAATAAGAGCTGGTGATTTGTGGCTTTACTTTGTATATACTCTAACATTCTGTCTAATACATTGGCTGTTAGGCTATTGAGGGTGGTAGAATTATTTTCCCTCGTCATATTATGTGGCTAAGAGGAGTAGCAGTATAGCATTGGCCTCATAACAGATATCTCTGACTTCTGTAAGCTCCTAGGTTTGTATACTTAGATCCTTTGCACTTGATCAAGAAAAAGTCTTTGACAGAGTAGAGCATGATTACATATGTAATGTGCTTTACAGCTTTGGTTTTCACTCTTGAGTCATCAATATCTCTCTATTTATATAAAATCCAATGTCTGTCTGTCCTCTTTTCATGAGAGAACTTCTTAACGGATTTAGATTGGGTTTTTTTCTATAATTTGCTTGAACATTCTGGTTGATTTTGCGACTTCTCTCATCACGTTAAGTATCATAGTTCAGTTGCGGCACTGATTTATTTGTGCAAAAAAGAGAGACTGGCTGCGGGCCAAGGGGAGGTGGAGGTGGGACCTCAGGAGTAGGGTGCTGGGCAGGGCCCTCCTTACTCATGTGCCAGCCTCCGTTCGAGTCACTCTACCTCTCGCCACAAGTTGGAGTGTACCTTGCCTCCGCATAGCTAGCAATACCTGTTTGTTCAGCACACATTATCATCTAGAGATTGTTAAAGAGTAACGTTTGATGTTTTTGAGAGAGACATCACAGCTACATGTGTTTTAGAGGGTACCTGCTGATTGCCAGAGATATCATGGCCATGTGCTCTTCTCCCCACGCGGGAGACGTTCTCTCATCAGAGCTGAACATGATCAGATACAGTGGCAATGTTTGACATTGGAGCGTAACTACCTTCCGCTTGGCCAGAGATACCTGGCCAACTATTTACAATTTCGGTAAAGAGATCACAGCTACATTCTCACCCCTTATACAAAACCAAAAATATTATATATCAAGAGGCCCTCGGATACAAAAGCTATCAATATAAATTCTTCTCAATACAAATTATTACATTTTTTAAAAAATGTTTTAATTGATTTTTAAAGTTTGTCCTGTTTCACTGTTACGCGGGAGGAGCCTCTGGGTCAGCTAGTAATTAATAAACTACTGTAGATAATGACATTCAGCGTTAGCAGAGGCTCAGTGGTGGCCTTTGTTTTCCATTTACAGTAGGTAGAAGATTAGGCATAGATGTCCATTGTCAGGGATACTATATTCATTGGCTGCTGTGCCCTTGCTAAAGGAATTGTAAAGAGCAGTAGATGGGTTGATGGTCCCTTATTGTACATTACCTTTTTGTACAGCAGCCTATGCAGAAAGTATTATAGTGCTGGCACAAAATCGAAATGGCATTGACAGTTTGGCTTCGAGAATTTTCAGGCAGTGCCATCAGCCAAAGTAAACTGGAGTAGAAGTCCCACTTTGTTGGGAAAGAATAAGTCACATCAGATCAAGATGCTTGGGGTCAGAGTGCAGGGTCAATCATTGTACAGCACCCATGGAGCAATTGATGGTTAAAGACCTCGCTCAAGGGCCCAGCAGAGCAGAATCTCTTTTGACAGTGACAGGGATTCGAACCCCCAACCTTAGCCTCAGAGCCACCTCTGCACCCTGGAATACAGTTTTTAAAAGACTGTCAGTCTGGATCTATTTGTGAATGGGTGGTGTTTCATTGAGGGTGTCTGCACAATTAATAAAAGTGAGCTTTTTTCTTTTAGATTATGAAATGAGATTTGTATTTATGGCTCTCTGGTTTTGTTTTTTATTTTTATTTTGTATGGTATTGTTTGTCTTGGAAGATACTTACTGATATGTCATTGATTAAGTTAATTTTAACAATCTTTCTTTCTTTCTTTCTTTCTTTCTTTCTTTCTTTCTTTCTTTCTTTCGTTCTTATCTGTCAGAAGGTGTGCAATGAGTGATCAAACACCCAATATCCATTGTTATTTAACACACACAACCCCAGCTTTAGGCCTCCTAATTCACTTTGGCATCATTCTGATGGTTTTGTGCACACTGCATGCTCCATCTTCTGTCTTCTTATGTTATTAGCATTGTGGCTACAGTTTTCTTGACAGTTAAAGAATCAAGGCTAAGGCTAGTCTTACATCACTTATTTTCTTGCAACTATGCATAGCTGAGCTACTGTCTTCTAATCAGTTTTACGAACAGTTCTCTTATCATAAAAATAGCTTCCTTTTTAATCCAGTTTATCTTTCAGCCGAGTGACCTACCGATGGTGTCCTTTTCCTTCCTGACAGTGGACAATGAGATGGCACTAGATAACTAAACATCTCTCTTTCTTGAATTGCATGCCATTTGAAAACACCAGTGTCGATCCTGAAAGCTTGTTTACATGCTTTTACATGGACATCTGGCACTAGCCATATGACAGACTCAATAGGTAATATGTGATAGCTGTAAGGCATTATGTAAAGAGACATAATAAATTTCTCTGGTGCCCAGATCTTAACTAGTGATGCAGTAAATAGGAGTTGGGCATATTAAGGAAAAGTCATTAACAGCTTTACTGATTGGCAATAAAAGATGTAGACTATCTTGTGAGATAAATTATCTTTCATTATATTTCAATGTTGTATATTAAGTGCAATGAGGCTTAATCTTGAACTTAAGTCTTAATGAGCTGGACCTTACTCTGGTAAATATCATATATCAGCTGAAACAGCAGTCTATTAAAATGGACAAAACCACAGTGCTTAATGGAATGAGAATGCCATGTAACTACAGAAATTCTCACTACTTCCGATGCAGAATCATTTACAGTACAGACATTAACTTTTTATTTTTAAATACCTATATAAATGCATAACACAAATGAGATTCTAATTTTCAAAATCTTTTGCAATGATAAGCAATTCTTGGTCCGCTAAATAACTGATTAGAACCCACTATTGTCAATCCTAGAATAAATAGGTTAAATAAATAGCAACTAGAGATCCAAACATCAAAAAGAGTGCTTGATGTAAACTAAGTGAAGGATCATTACATGAGCAATACAATGTAACCAAAAACCAGTGTAAAAAACAATTCAAAGTCAGCATCTTCTCCACTGCACTCTCATGTACAGGTCTTTACTCTAAGCCCCTATAAGTGTGGATTTCAAACTATTGTAATGTGCTCATAGTTTACATCAGCCGGGGAAAGAGTTACAGACAAAATCAGCCGCCAGCATTCCATCATGCAAATGAACAGTTTCATAGCCAACTGCATGGTATCCTATAAAAATGACAAGCAAGCCAATTTCACATAAATAAATAAATTCCTAATAGTGCAGCAACAGCAAGTTGTTCGTTTAAGGGTGGTGAGTTATCTAAAAGAGCTATGTAAAGAGCAAGAGAATCCATGAGCACTTGGTGAGAGTGGTGAAAAGTGTGACAGATTGAGTTACCACTGACCCCAACACACCAGTGTGAAGCAGTGCCAGTGAAGCAGGCAAAAAATGAGGCAGATTGTAGAGGCATCACAGAACAACCATTGAGAGAGAGTTTCAGAGCTGAGATCTAAACGTAGACCAAACACGGAATGTTGTTTCCAGTGTCAGTTCAGTGAAAGAAGACAATAAAGATATACATCTGTAGCACACCACAAGGTGGTACAGTATGTCATATCCATATATATAGGAAAGAACACTGCATACAAGTGCAGCATTAAATAACCTCTGCTGCACCACATGACAGTGCAGTACTCAACACCCCTGCTATGCCATCTGACAGAGCAGCATTGAATATCCCTGCTTTGCCACCTGACACCGAATTGCTCAAGACCCCTGCTAATGTGTTTTGTCACCGAAGTTTATGTAACATTGCAAGGAGCTGGAAGAGATCAATATGGACAGAAACTGCAAAGGGAGGGCTTTGCAATGGCCCAGACAAGTTGTATCAGCATGGAGATGAGCCATTAATAGTAATAGCTGGCATTCCATCATACAAATGAGTGGCTTCTGTGCCAACTGCAGAGAGACCTATAAAAGTTTCTGTCCCATAAATAATTTAAAGAAACAGCGAAAAGTTCTTTAAGGAAGGTGAACTACCTAAAAGAGCAAGAGCATGTAAAGAGCAAGAAGGTCCATCAGTACTTTGCACTGGCAAGCACCACAGCGATGCAGTGCCACCTGTGCACCAGAAAGCAACTTCTGCTCTTAGATCCAGACTTTCTCTCTTTACAAATCCTGGCCTACCACCAGAGCATTAATAATGAAATGTTAACTGTTTTCTAAAGCATGCAATGGCATTGCTTAGAAAATGAATTACTCTGATAATGCTTCCTATACTGTAAAAGAATTTCATTGCCTGTGAAGAATGTTCACTAATCAACCATGACCTGGACAAAACCGTGTAAAGAAAAAGAATAATAAACGCTGGTGTAGTTTATGTTTTGTTAATTTGGGAAAATTGTTCTGAAACATTAAATATTGTTTATTCCTACAAGGAATTTATTGTAATTTAAGATGTTTCTGGTAGTAGTTTATTAAATACAAAAAAGTACTTCTTGCAACATGAGCTCACTAATACGTCTTATATGGTTTGTGACGATTACTGGCAGGAAAGGCTTTCTTTTTTAATTGTACATTCTTGTATACCCTGTGTGCTCCAAATCATACTATTGAATGGCTCATGGGAATGTAACTTGGAGGCTAATGTGTTGGATGGTTAAGTTCCCAAATCCAGCCTTACATTTAGTCTTACTTACATTTATTTATTTTTCTCCTTTTTAACATTTTATTGAATTTATTAAAAGCAAGTAACTTTCCATACAAGGCAGTCAAACTTGGCAAAACTAAATTCAATTCAACCCCCATCCAGGAGAAAGAAAGCAAGGCCAACAGCTAGAGTAAAACTTTATGAGTAGAAGAAAAACGGGGAGAAAATCCTTTTCCCCAACTTAAATGCTTATTCTAAAATATTATCGATTAGATCCTGCCAGGTTTTAAAAAAGTTTTGAACAGATCCTCTAAGTGAGAATTAGATTTTTTCCCAATTTCAAATAGTATATAACATCAGCTACCCCATGACTTAAAAGAGGTAAGTTAGGATTCTTCCAGTTGAACCAGATTAGTCTATATGCCAATAGTGAAGTAAAGGCAGTTGCAGTTTTCTTGTCTTTCTCCACTTTAAGCCCAGTCGTTAATGAGTTAAGAGAGACTGTGACATCAAGGCTGTCTGAAAGGCATTTAAAGATTTAGGTCTAAAATTATGTTAATTTGGTGCACGGCCAAAACATATGGGCCCAAAGAGGCTGGAGCTCGATTGCAGTGTTAGCAAGTTGTATCTTGCCCTGGAAAGATTTTGAACAATTTTAAATGAGACAAATGCACTCGATACATAATTTTTAAGTTGAATAATTGCATGCTTTGTGCATATGGAGCTCAAATGAATTCTGTGCATTGCTGCCTTCCTCTCCTTTTCTGAAATGTTGAGTACGAGATCCTTTTTCCTACTGTACTGGAGGATGTTTGAAAGGGAGGGACTTTAAAATGTTTTTATATATAACAGAAATGCTGTCTGAGTCCTCCAGACTGATTAAGTCTTACTTACATTTAAAGCTGATCAAGTCTCATCACCTTCCTGTTCTCCAAAAATGAAAAGACCATTTTTAATAGGAAAGGCACTGTAAAACATAAAGTTTGTTATTTGCAAGTAACATGAGCCAAAGGCCCACATTTCTGTGCGGAAAACCTGATTTTTCTCTCCCTTTCTTGCTTTTTAGTTGTCGAGCCAGAGTGTGACAAGAGCTCAGCTACCACATATTTCTGGTACCGTGAGACATTGGACATTTCAAACTCCATTTCAGAAAGTGGTGGACTGAATTGGCGGATGACACTCTGCTTGCTTGCTGCCTGGATTGTTGTGGGTCTGGCCATGATTAAGGGAATTCAGTCCTCTGGCAAGGTAAGTCACTGAACATAAGAAGCAGATGTAAAAAAAACAAGAAACATTGGAAAGCTGGTTATATGCCCTGTGCACATTGTAGCAGTGGCCTCTATGAAAGGTGTTGTTGGAAATAACTGATTTATTCCCAACCTTGAGGAAATCTTAGCACTTAACTTTTTAAAGAACCATGACACAAGTTGCATGAAATCATTTGGGAAAGCACATCTTCTTCTAAATTTTTACTATACATTTTCATTCAATAATACTGATATTTGCAGGTTAAGTCAATTTACCATTGTATCACAGCAAGCCAAATGACGTCAGGGGTTACCTAATGGCAAAAGGTGCACACAGAGTGTGATGTCACAGGCTGCACCATATGTTCTTGTTAGAATGTGCATAGAATTAACACTTGGATTAAACTTACATTTTCACAATTTGAAAGAATGATGGGTGGGTTACGTCTGATCCAAAGAATCAAAAAAGAATATGCTTAAGTGCACTTAAAACTACTCACCTTCATTTTGTGTATACAGCATTCAAAACAGTTTTCAGGCAAATATGCAATGCATATATCCTGCTGACAATAACAAGCACTGCATGAAGTTTCCTAAAAAAAAAAAAGCTAAATATTTATATCTCCAATCCAGGTGATGTACTTCAGTTCTCTCTTCCCCTACGTTGTCCTGTTTTGTTTCCTGGTTCGAGGTTTGCTGCTGAGGGGGGCAGTTGATGGCATCGCGCATATGTTCACTCCAAGAGTAAGTAAAAGTTTAAAGTTTCAAAATGACAACGCTCCCCTCTAATGGTTATGTGCTCTAACTGTAGGTTGCATTTTTTCTCCAGCATTAGCAACACGGATATGCAGCCTATTGGATAGATAGATAGATAGATAGATAGATATGAAAGGCACTATGTTATAGATAGATAGATAAATAGATAGATCATATTTTATATATATTTTTGATAGAAATTGATGCCTTTTTATCAAGATATCATTAAATTTATTTACAAATACAGGCAAGATATTGCTAGTGTTGCTAATGGATATTACTGCTTGAAATGACAGATTTTTAATTTATTATTAATTTATTATTTAATAAATAAATGACCAAGTATAATATTTTTGTCTCATTTTTTTAACTGGTTTCTCTTTATCTACTTTTAGGACTTGAGTGATAATCTGATGATGGTTTAGGTCATATTTATGCAGAAATATAGAAAATTCTAAATTGTTCACAAACCTTCAAGCACAACTGTATTTAAGTCCCTGGCACTGTCTCTGTGCAGTTTACATGCTATCTATATTTCTATATGAATTTTCCTCGACACTCTTTCAGGTTAATTGGGGGATTCTAATTTTCCCTCTGTGAGAGTGAGTTGGCACTGTAATGAAGTGACGATCTGGGTTGGTTTATTCCTGCCTTATACCTGATGCTGCTGAGATTGGCTATAACCCTCTTAAATTTGACTAAGTGGGATTAGAAAATAAAAGGATTAGAAAAATCATGGGTTCCCTCAGGGCATGCTGGAAGTTGCAGTCTGCTACAGCCCTGTTGGGTTCCGTGGGTGCTGCCAAGGGGTGGTGCAGGGCTTGCAGCACCTTACTATGTTGGGCTTCCGCCACAGCTGGGAGTACTTTCGGAGCGGGCTAATGAGTCATCTGGAGTACTCCAAGGAGCAGCATAAAAGACCCCAGCAGCCACTGCTCTGGGAGCCAGATTTGGGAGGAGGTGGACAAAGCTTAGTGGAAGAGGAGTGGAGGCAAAGAGAAAGAAATAGAGAGAAAAGAAGGGAAGAAGAAGGGACAAAAGAAAGTAGTGTGTTTATTAGATTTGGTGCTTTGAAACTGTGCTGTACAGGTGGGAAATGGAAATGTGTTTCTCACAAGGAAAAAAATAATAAAAATGTGTATGCTGAGCTTGTGTCCTGCATCTGTCTGTGTCGAGTTTGGGTGTCAGGAGTGCCCTCTGCAGGCCACACGTTATCGGAAATGTATTTTGGGATATTTTATTTATTTATTTAAATTTTATTAATTTTATTGTAATCATTCCATACAAATAAATCAATTTTTACAAAAAAAATAAAAATAAAAAATTGGATGAAAACAACTTAACCCCCCCCCGAGAAAGAGATCATGGTCAACGGAGTAAAACTTAAAGCCTGTAAACATACCTAAATTGATTAGTTTAAAAGGGCAATAGAGGTGAATGGAGAAGAAAAAAATAAATGCAGAAAGAATTGCTTCCTCGGTGCTTTAAGAGCTTATTCTAAAATATTATTGATTAGATCCTGCCAGGTTTTGAAAAACTTCTGTACCGATCCTCTAACTGAGAATTTGATTTTTTCCAATTTCAAATAGTATAACACATCGGTTTCCCACTGACTTAAAAGAGGAGAGTTAGGATTCTTCCAGTTTAGCAAAATAAGTCTACATGCCAATAGTGTAGTGTATGCAATCACAGTTTGTTTGTCCTTCTCCACTTTAAACCCATCTGGAAGAACCCCAAACACAGCTGTTAATGGGTTAGGAGAGATTGTGACACCAAGGCTGTCATTTTTGTCCAAAATGATGTTAATATTTTGGAATATTTTAAATATATACTGAGATATCTTGAAATTGTTCCATTTTTGATTTCTCGTATACGAAGTATAGGGAAAGTATTGTAATTGTCCAAAGATTTAATGTTGAGATTTTGATGAATCTCGACATTTTAGACCGCCCTAACTTTCTCGTATACGAAGTACAGGGAAAGTATTGGAATCCTCCAAAGATTCCATTTCGAGATTTTCGTCTTTTTTGGAATTATATCTGCATGTGTGTGTGGATGTAAACACGATAATTTAAATACGCTTTCACTTAGGGCAACAAAATTTTGCATACAGGTATTAGGTACAAAACGTAGATTTCATTCAACTTTTGGGCTATTTCCGTTAACTGGAAGTGGTACTTTACCTTTTGTTCATGCAGCTGCAGAGTCCGATTTATTCACCTTTACTTTTATAATAATTCTTCAATGTATCATTAATTTGATTTGATTTGTTGTTGATGGTTCTTTTATGTACATAATATAAAAATATAATCATTGACTTGAGATTTACTCCTCAAATATCCATCCCCATATTGGAGTATACAAGAAAGTCTAGGGGAGACCACTCCTGATTTTTAATTTTGTTACAGATCTTCCAGTTGCATCCTGTCCATTTTCATAATTTCTAAAACTGACAGGAAATTCTATTTACAGCAAAGGATTTTTTTGAATTCTTAAAATGAACGTGATTTCTAAGCAATGGAAATGCATTTGAAATGTACTGTATTTAATTTGAGATATTTTGAAATTTACTTTGATACTTACACTTTATTTAAAAAAATAATTGATATTTCATCTAAGTTTTAAAATGCCAAAACAGAATGTATGGCCTATCAGTTTGAAGAAAATACATCAAAAAAGGTTCTCATCTTAATAACCTAAGAATTTAGTACAAACTTGGCTTTAAATATGGCAGTTGTGGATAATTTTGAAGCATTTTTTAAATGGCTCCAAAATTTGGACATCTGGATAATTTCCAGTGATTCATTGAGAAGCCTGGATACATAGCTCAGTACTACAACTCCTAACAAAGCTTTAGCGAAGACCTAAATCTATCATTCATTTCAAGCTGTCTGAAAATATATATTGAAATATCTCTAAATATCTTGCTTTACATATGCAGGAGGGCTTCATGCTGATATACTGTATGACGTTCGATTAAGAAAAATAAATTGTAATTTGCCATTAAAAAGTGTTCAAAGCATGTTTTGGAGTAAATTGAAATCCTGATGCTCAAATTCCTTATTCTGAAACATGAAGTACTGTAACAGTTAAATCTTTCTGAAACCCAGTTTCTCTCCTGTTTTACTTTTTATCAGCATATATGCCTATCCTTCTCCTCTTTAAAATGTCAGCCTTGTCCCTAAGGAGAGAACATATACAGTAAGAGTCTGCTGAGATGACCTTGAGGTTGCTTTAAGGAAATGAGTAGTAATAGCTTTAAGGGCTGTCTATAAGAACATCATGTAATCCTATATGACAGCTTCCACAGCTCTTCCTGTGGGGATTGTGTAAACCAGTATGCAGGGCTTGAAAAATACAGGAGAAAAAAAACACACCGAAAATAATAAACACTAAAATGTTTATATTCTCTCTGCTTTCAGCTGGAAAAGATGCTGGAGCCCCAGATTTGGCGAGAAGCAGCCACTCAGGTTTTCTTTGCTCTGGGACTGGGCTTTGGGGGAGTCATTGCCTTTTCAAGTTACAACAAGCAGGACAACAACTGTCAC
Source organism: Polypterus bichir lapradei (assembly GCA_026402145.1). NCBI lineage: Eukaryota > Metazoa > Chordata > Cladistia > Polypteriformes > Polypteridae > Polypterus > Polypterus bichir. The sequence continues at coordinate 89,133,289 of JANRMT010027041.1, forward strand.
TTTGATGCCACCCTTGTGTCGCTTATTAATTTTATCACTTCAGTCCTGGCTACCCTCGTTGTCTTTGCTGTCCTGGGTTTCAAAGCAAACATCATGAATGAGAAATGTGTAATTGAGTGAGTATCAGTTTTCTGTCAAATGTATGTTAAGGAGAAAATGTGCAAATATTAAAAGATGGCTGTGCTGTACAAGTAGAGTAGATAATGCTTTTAACGTTATGTATTTTACTGTAAACCCTGCATGCATTGCCTTATTTCACAATGAAGGAATTGGCAAAAACATATGAGTCAATTTTCTGATTGTTTTGGCATCAATTTAAGAGTTATTTTGAAATTCTGTAATGATATCTATATGGCAAATACAGTGAAACAGATGTTGGAAAAGCAGTCACATAATACTGTATATAACTGAATTCATATTATAGTATCAGTACATAGTACTACACAATAATATGGCATGTTTAGTTTAGGATCTGAATAAACTGCATAAGGGTTAATTTTGTTGCTTATACTTACTTGCTAATTAATGTAATTGTGCACTATTCTTTTTCCAGATCCATATTGCAACAAACTTTAAGGTTGCAGTATCATGATCCAATCACAATTCTGAGTATCCAGTTTCTTGCTAATCACATATTGCACAGACAGCAGACAGATTGCACTTGATCCACTAGTACAGCAAAATGTAATGACTCTGTGGTTCGTTTACCATAGTCTGATGCTGAAGCCACATTGAATCATTTATTAGCGATGGCCTGGTGCTACTTCATTGTTTCAGTTTATGTGGACACAAAGGCAGTTGATTCCTGCTTTATTGGCACTCACATTAGTAAAGAAAAAACTTTGTGGACAGCTTCCCAAAGATCCACTTGCCCTTTTGCATTCCAAAGTCTGTGTGAGAAACAGTGCATCTATAATACCACCAAGGCTATAAAATGTATTTGAACTCAGTGCCATCTATGAACATTTTTTTCAGTTTTTTTAGTTTCCCCTCTCTACATTTGCTTTTACTCTTTCCTCACCATATTCACATTATTGCTTCTTTAGCCTGTTTACCTCCATTAAAACAGTCTTTTATCTATCTATCTATCTATCTATCTATCTATCTATCTATCTATCTATCTATCTATCTATCTATCTATCCAATCATGTGCATCGATCTTTCCTAGTGTGACATTTAAGTCTCTCTTGGGATGATGGGTTCTCTGCTGAAATACAGATCTCCTTTCTCCGTGTTTATTGATGGAAATTCAGTTTAGCATCTTAGGACGTAAATGTCTATTCACTGTACCTATTGTGAAGTATGGGTGTCCATCCTATCAGAGGTACACCAGTTGAACTTGATTACCAAAAAGATGTACATTTTAATTACAATGATCACACGCTGCAGGAAATTTAATTGATTCATTTGATCACATTGAAGAAATTATATTTAGAGCGTGTGTATCTTAATTATTTTTTTATTAAATTACAGGAAATTACATTTATTACAAGAATTTTCTAACTTTGAAGTACATTAACATAGTTGAACACCAAATCATATGATTTGTCAGTCAGATGAAATTACAAATGATAAGGTTTCTTCGTTCACTTTGTGAGGTTTCTCTTCTGAATCTGTGGCATGCTGCCAGCCCCCAGTTCCTTGTTTTTGATGTGCTGTTTTATGCAAATGTGTTTGCAGCATTTTGGGAACAAAAAATTGCAATGTTGTTGGACTAAATTAAAAAGTCCCCCTCTGTAGGAACGCAGAGAAGATTCTGGGCTACCTCAACTCGAATCTTCTGAGTCGCAACCTGATTCCTCATCATGTGAACTTCTCTCACCTGTCATCAGCTGATTACACTGAGATGTACAACGTGATCAAGACAGTGGAGGAGGATGGCTTCTCAAAGTTTGGGCTGGAGCCCTGTCTGCTGGAGGATGAGCTCAATAAGGTGGGTCTCTTGTCATGCTGTGGAAAGGATTAGACTATACTTCATATGCCACTGGTGCGCAGTCATGTTGGAACAGGAAGGGACCATCTCCAAATTGTTCCCACAAAGTTGGGAACATGGAATTATCCAAAATGGCTTTGTATGCTAAAGCATTAAGAGTTCCTTTCACTGGACCTAAGGGGCAAAGCCCAACCCCTGAAGAACAACCTCACACCATAATTCCCCCCTCTACCAAATATTACACTTGGCACAATGCAGTCAAGCAAGTATTGTTCTCCTGGCAACCGCCAAACCCAGATTCATCCATCGGATTGCCAGATTCATCACTCCAGAGGACACATCTTCATTCCTCTAGAGTCTAGTGGCGGTGTGCTTTACACCACTGCATCCGATACTTTGCATTGCACTTGGTGACATAAGGCTTGTATGCAGCTGCTCGGCCATGGAAACCCATTCCATGAAGCTCTCTACACAATGTTCTTGAGCTAATCTGGAGGCCACACGAAGTTTGGAGGTCCGTAGATACTGATTCTGCAGAAAGTTGGCGACTTCTGCACACTGTGCACCTCAGCATGCGCTGTCCCCGCTCTGTGATTTTACATGGCTCACCACTTCGTGGCTGAGTTTCTGTTGTTCCCAAATGCTTCCAATTTCTTATAATACCACTAACATATATATTTAGTAGTGAGGAAACTTCACGAATGGACTTATTGCACAGGTGGCACCCTATCATGGTACCACGCTTGAATTCACTGAGCTCCTGAGAGCGACCCATTCTTTCACAAATGTTTGTAGAAGCAGTCTGTATGCCTAGGTGCTTGAGTTTATGCACCTGTGGCCATGGAAGTGATTGGAACACCGGAATTAAGTGATTTGGAAGAGTGTGCCAATTCTTTTGGCAATATAGTGTATATACTGTATATATACAGTATGTACTCACTAACCTTCTTAAGCACTTTGTAATGAACTAATGTTCTCAAACACTCTAGGATTAATTCTTAAAACATTTTGTACAATGCACACTTTCATTTTGACATAGATGAGAACATATATAATTTTATGTTACAAAGATCATTATTGTATTTATGTGTATGTGTATGCTTGGAACACTTATATATACTGTATATGGTTGTACCATCTGGTAATACAGTATGTCTTCTATGATCCTGGGCTTCTGTGCCTCAAAGGTTTAGATCAGTACAGCAGTAACATTGATTCAATGGATGCCATCCAGGATGAATTTCTAAAAATAGCCACACTCTGTCTTTCACTTGGATCAGCAAGCAAACTTGATAAACAGTACACCAATAAAGGTTCATTTATTGATAATTTTGCAATTTTTACACTAATGTGTTTAACATCCTGTTTTTGCAAGGAAGCCAAACGTCTCACAGAGATACAGATAAATACTGTATCTGTAGGAACCACATAACTGACATGGTGAAGCTTACCTAAGAAAGTCCAGGAACCAAGCCCGAGATAATTCTGAACAGACACTTGTTTGTTGACACTTGTACACCACATTTTTAAGGTTCTGAGTCCCCTCTCTGTATTATAGGCAGTACAGGGAACTGGCTTGGCTTTCATTGCCTTCACAGAAGCAATGACTCATTTCCCGGCTTCTCCATTCTGGTCAGTGATGTTCTTCTTCATGCTCATTAATCTTGGCCTTGGCAGTATGATTGGAACCATGGAAGGCATCATCACACCCATTGTTGACACCTTCAAAATACGCAAGGAGATTCTAACAGGTATGTGTTTTTTTCTACTAGTGTGAGAACTCTGTAGAACTGTGTTTTTAAATGATGTGTTCTGCTGAGCTTTTCAAAACTGAGACAGATAGCTATTTGAATCTTGGAAGGGCTTTTTATTTAGACTTATCCCATAGTTTACTACAGATAATAGTAGAAATGGGTCAATTGGTGAATGAATAATGAATAAGGAAAGCCATTGTTCATCCAAAGCATGCCTCGGTACTGAATAGACTGTGCACTGCTGATATAATGTGGGATTGAGATGGGTGTGAAGGGGTGATCAAAATTTGAATATGAAAGTCTTAATTAATTCCTAAGTAAGTCTGATTTACACTTAAACAAAAGTACCAGTATTTAATGTTAGAAAAGCTTTTTCACTAGTATATATTGATTCTGATAGTTGACAGCGGTGCCATCTGAAATTGTATATACAATACTAATATTTTATATACTTAAAGTGTGACTCTTAGTTATTTAAGAACATTGAATAATTATGATTACATTGTTACTGATATGCACTCTGATTTGCACCCAGTGCAGCAGTATGCCACTGTTGTGTATTTCTGTTTTTTTTCTTGAGCAAAAAGTCTAAATGGGTTAAAAGTAAAAATATACATAATGATGTAAACACATAGTGAGTGTGGACAAATAATTTGTGTTCCGATACTCCTAAAAATCCAAGAATTACACCTTAGACAGACAAATTCATCTAAATATAAACTGGTGAAATACAATAAAGAAAAGCAGCTATCCAGTGCCAAGATGCTACAGGCAATCACGCTGGGCTGAACAATTTAAGCATGTCTAATAGAGGTTCATTATCTACTCTATTATCTAGCTTGTCTTTCAAAACAGCTCTTATTTCAGGATCCAATGAGACAATTTCCAATACGTTTTGGTAAATTCTGTAAAGTAGTCTTAAACAGAGAAAACAACAGGTTAGGGTCCCATGTGACTGGCTGATGGATCCCTAATCTTCTCTCATTCCTCCTTCTATTCCTTCTCCTCCTCACCTATTTTCTCTACAGTTTGTTGCTGTGTAGTGGCATTTCTCTTAGGACTCCTCTTTGTTCAGCGCTCTGGCAACTACTTTGTCACCATGTTTGATGACTTTTCTGCTACACTACCCCTCACGATTGTTGTCATTCTGGAAAATATAGCTGTGGCTTGGTGTTACGGTACAAAAAAGTAAGTTACTAACATAGTGCCATGGGTTGGCCAAGTGATCACACTCTCTACTGCCATTTAGAAGCTTAGTCATTATAAGAAACCCTGAAATGCTTTCCAATTCATTGTTGTGTGCTTCCACTGTTTTTGGCTTACAGGTTTATACAAGATCTGACAGAAATGCTGGGCTTTCGTCCATACCGTTTCTACTTCTACATGTGGAAGTATGTTTCTCCTCTGTGCTTAGCCTTGCTTGTCACTACCTGTATCATCCAAATGTTCATTAGCCCTCCAGGGTACAATGCCTGGATACGTGAAATTGTAAGTACAATAATGCATTGTCCTAACTTATCGAACTATGAAATTCTCTAAAATAGCTTTAGTATTTTTTTATAGTTGGGATTATCCATTTTAAGATTTTTTTTCAATTGGCTTTTCAAATAATCAGCATTAATTCATCCATATTACTGCTTTTCCCCCTAGTGTCTATGCAATATCTTGAGGTTTTTCAGATTAGAGGTTTGGTGTTGCTTATGGTAGTTACTGTTTGTTTACTAGGGTAAGTCATTTTATAGGGTACATGTGCCTCTTGCACCCACTGTGCCTATATGCAAGGAATCAGCTAATTATACTTCAGTTATCACTCATCAAGTCATTTTAGAACTTTTATAATCAACCATAGATGGATCTTCTCAAGTTCAGTTGAAAGACATGTATTTACAATACTACTTGGTTGTCTAGTAGAAGGCAATGGAAGTGAAAGTAATGTGAACCTTGTAACCTAGCATGACAAGCTTATGTTAGCAGTTATCTTGCAGTAGTAGTTTTACTGGTTAGCCAAAAGATGTGCCTTAGAAAATGCAAAAATGATTAATGGTCAGTAGGCATTCAGAGCAACCGTAAATATTATCAGAAAAAATGTATTTATGTATATAAACTTCTCAAAAAAATTAAAGGAACACTTTGAAAACACATCAGATCCAATGGGAAAAAAAATCCTGCTCGATGTTTATACTGATATGGACTAGGTAATTTGTTAGGAACAAAAGGATGACACATCGTTTGATGGAAATGAAAATTATCAACCTACAGAGGGCTGAATTCAAAGACACCCGAAAATCAAAGTGTAAAAAATGATGTGGCAGGCTAGTCCATTTTGCCGAAATTTCATTGCAGCAACTCAAAATCGTACTCAATAGTTTGTATGGCCCCCACATGCTTGTATGCATGCCTGACAACGTCAGGGCAGGCTCCTAATGAGACAACAGATGGTGTCCTGGAGGGATCTCCTCCCAGATCTGGACCAGGGTATCACTGAGTTCCTGGATAGTCTGAGGTGCAACCTGGCGGTGTCGGATGGACTGAAACATAATGTCCCAGAGATGTTCTATTGGATTTAGGTCAGGCGAGTGTCAGGGCCAGTAAATGGTATCAATTCCTTCATCCTCCAGGAACTGCTTGCTACTCTCGCCACATGAGGCTGGGCATTGTCGTGCACCAGGAGGAACCCAGAACCCACTGCACCAGCATAGGGTCTGACAGTGGGTCCAAGGATTTCATTCCAATACCTAATGGCAGCCAAGGTGCCGTTATCAAGCCTGTAGAGGTCCCTCCATGGATATGCATCCCCAGACTATCACTGACCCACCACCAAACAGTTCATGCTGAATGATGTTAGAGGCAGCATAACATTCTGCACAGCTTCTCCAGACCCTTTCATATCTATTACATTTGCTCAGGGTGAACCTGCTCTCATCTGTGAAAAGCATGGGACACCAGTGGTGGATCTGCCAGTTCTGGTATTCTATGTCAAATGCCAATCGAGCTCCATGGTGCTGAGCAGTGAGCACAGGGCCCACTAGAGGATGTCGGGCCCTGAGGCCACCCTCATGAAGTCTGTTTCTGATTGTTTGGTCAGAGACATTCACACCAGTGGCCTGCTGGAGGTCATTTTGTAGGGCTCTGGCAGTGCTCATCCTGTTCTTCTTTGCCCAAAGGAGCAGATACCGGTCCTGCTGATAGGTTAAGGACCTTCTACAGCCTTGTCCAGCTCTCCTAGAGTACCTGCATGTCTCCTGGAATCTCCTCCATGCCCTTGAGTCTGTGCTGGGATACACAGCAAACCTTCTGGCAATGGCACGTATTGATGTGCCATCCTGGAGAAGTTGGACTACATGTGCATTCTCTGTAGGGTCCAGGTATTGCCTCATGCTACCAGTATTGACAAAGCAAGTGACCATAGCCAAATGCAAAACTAGTGAAAAAACAGTCAGAAAAGATGAGGAGGGAAAAATGTCAGTGGCCTCTACCTGTTAAACCATTCCTGTTTTGGGGGTTGTCTCAGTGTTGCCCGTCTAGTGCACCTGTTGTTAATTTCATTAACACCAAAGCAGCTGAAACTGATTAACAACCCCCTCTGCTACTTAATTGACCAGATCGATATCCCATAAGTTTCACTGACTTGATGCTATACTTTGATTAAAAAGTGTTCCTTTAATTTTTTTGAGCAGTATATATATATATGTATATAAGTCAGTGTCGGAATATATAAAGTCATTCTAGAATATATAAAGTCAGCGTCACAATATATAAAGTCATTCCTAAATATATAAAATCAGAGTTAGAATATATAAAGTCATTACCAAATATATAAAGTCAGTGTTGGAATATATAAAGTCATTCCTGATTATATAAAGTCAGCGCATCCGGAAAGTATTCACAGCGCATTACTTTTTCCACATTTTGTTATGTTACAGCCTTATTCAAAAATGGACTAAATTTATATTTTTCCTCAGAATTCTACACACAACACCCCATAATGACAATGTGAAAAAAGTTTACTTGAGGTTTTTGCAAATTTATTAAAAATAAAAAAACTGAGAAATCACATGTACATAAGAATTCACAGCCTTTCCCATGAAGCTCAAAATTGAGCTCAGGTGCATCCTGTTTCCCCTGATCATCCTTGAGATGTTTCTGCAGCTTATTTGGAGTCCACCTGTGGTAAATTCAGTTGATTGGACATGATTTGGAAAGGCACACACCTATCTATATAAGGTCCCACAGTTGACAGTTCATGTCAGAGCACAAACCAAGCATGAAGTCAAAGGAATTGTCTGTAGACCTCTGAGACAGGATTGTCTCGAGGCACAAATCTGGGGAAGGTTACAGAAAAATTTCTGCTGCTTTGAAGGTCCCAATGAGCACAGTGGCCTCCATCATCTTTAAGTGGAAGAAGTTCGAAACCACCAGGACTCTTCCTAGAGCTGGCCGGCCATCTAAACTGAGCGATTGGGGAGGAACGGCCTAAGTCAGGGAGGTGACCAAGAACCCGATTATCACTCTGTCAGAGCTCCAGAGGTCCTCTGTGGAGAGAGGAGAACCTTCCAGAAGGACAACCATCTCTGCAGCAATCCACCAATCAGGCCTGTATGGTAGAGTGGCCAGTCGGAAGCCACTCCTTAGTAAAAGGCACATGGCAGCCTGCCTGGAGTTTGCCAAAAGGCACCTGAAGGACTCTCAGACCATGAGAAAGAAAATTCTCTGGTCTGATGAGACAAATATTGAACTCTTTGGTGTGAATGCCAGGCGTTACATTTGGAGGAAACCAGGCACCGCTCATCACCAGGCCAATACCATCCCTACAGTGAAGCATGGTGGTGGCAGCATCATGCTGTGGGGATGTTTTTCAGCGGCAGGAACTGGGAGACATGTCAGGATAAAGGGAAAGATGACTGCAGCAATGTACAGAGACATCCTGAATGAAAATCTGCTCCAGAGCGCTCTTGACCTCAGACTGGGGCGACGGTTCATCTTTCAGCAGGACAACGACCCTAAGCACACAGCCAAGATATCAAAGGAGTGGCTTCAGGACAACTCTCTGAATGTCCTTGAGTGGCCCAGCCAGAGCCCAGACTTGAATCCGATTGAACATCTCTGGAGAGATCTTAAAATGGCTGTGCACCAACGCTTCCCATCCAACCTGATGGAGCTTGAGAGGTGCTGCAAAGAGGAATGGGCGAAACTGGCCAAGGATAGGTGTGCCAAGCTTGTGGCATCATATTCAAAAAGACTTGAGGCTGTAATTGCTGACAGAGGTGCATCGACAAAGTATTGAGCAAAGGCTGTGAATACTTATGTACATGTGATTTCTCAGTTTTTTTATTTTTAATAAATTTGCAAAAAACCTCAAGTAAACTGTTTTCACGTTGTCATTATGGGGTGTTGTGTGTAGAATACAGAGGAAAAAAAATGAATTTAATCCATTTTGGAATAAGGCTGTAACATAACAAAATGTGGAAAAAGTGATGCACTGTGAATACTTTCCAGATGCACTGTAGATTCCGAC
>JANRMT010027041.1:89144293-89199176 GCA_026402145.1 Polypterus bichir lapradei
TATATATATATATATATATATATATATATATATATATATATAAATGAAATTAGTGATAAAAATACAATTGAGTTCATTTTAACTGTCAACATTTTCCCTTCTTAGGCCGGTGAACGCTATCTGAGCTATCCAGATTGGGCAATGGGGATATGTTTCACCTTGATTACTCTGGCCATGCTACCTGTACCTGTTGTATTCATTGCCCGACAGTTCCACTTAGTGTCAGATGGTTCCAACACCCTTTCTGTGTCATACAAAAAAGGTCGCATGATGAAGGATATTTCAAACCTGGAGGACAACGATGAGACACGCTTCATTCTCAGCAAGGTACCCAGTGAAGCTGCATCACCAATGCCCACCCACCGCTCATACCTGGGTCCTGAAACTGCCTCTCCTCTGGAGAATACGAGCAGCAACCCAAATGGGCGTTATGGGACAGGCTATCTTATGGCCACAACGCCAGAGTCAGAGCTATGATTACGAGAGTAGTTGGCGTGTTAGCTTTCCCTTACAGAATAATGGAGGGCAGTATTTTGGATAGCGTTTGTGTAGATCTTAATTTTCAGCTTGTTCAAATGACTGGAGTCCACTAGAAAAGTACCTTATCAATGTACACATGCCCAAAATACTGCATCGTCTGCAAACGTCGAAACTGCACTTCTGTAAGGGTTACATCTAGGAGGGAGGGGGCCAGAAATGCAGCAGAAAGCCAAACGGAAAACTTATATTCCAGTTTTTCTTCTATGAAAAAATTCTTAAATACCATGAAGCAAGAATATATAGTAGGAGAGGCAACTGCTGCTGCTATAGATGTTCACTTTTAGAGGATTATAATTTTTCTCCTAAGGAAAGCATATACGTGTTAACTAGTTAAATTCCGCATATCCTTAAAGTTTCAGAATTTTTCTGAAAAACATTTACTCCACATTTTTTTTTTCAAAAGTAATGTGGAGGAAAGCACTGATTTCCTTCTGTTTGTTGAAGTTGAGTTGATTTTTACAAGTTGTAAAGTACATCACACACAAAATCAAATTGTGGTAACTTCACAGCACTGCTCATTTTAAAATGGTATTTGGAAGCAAAAGATCCCTTATGATGATGAACAATATTTAATAAGACCCTTAGAACACTCTCTTAGCCAACTTCCTTCCACCTAACAACACCCTTCCCCATTTTTTTCCCTTATATCCTTTTTATATTTTGAGCCTTTTTCGCTTTCTTGAATGGTTTGTCAGGGAGATTATGTCTTCCACCCTGCACATTCTCACTTGAAGAAGATGGCAGGGAATTTCTACTCATTGAGGTGTTTCTGCCCATTCTTTGTTATTTTCTTCTCTGTTGCTGTGTTCTGGCAGTCCATTGTTGCTGTTAATGAAAGAATGTGTTATAAGCTATTCTCAGAAGTAGAGCATTTTAAGTAAAGGCTCATTAAACAGCAATCTTATTTTGATAACTTGCAGAAGGCTGAGGTATGACTCTTCTGAGGCATTACACTAGCAAGTCAACCCTAAGAGCTATATTGGCATGTATGTGTATAAAAGGTGATCAAATGTTTTGAGCCTGACCAATTATGAGAAATACCAATAAACCAGGCAAGTTTTATTTTTCAACATAATTCCCATAAACACTTATATGCGTGTATATAACATGACAAAGCTTTTGTATGCCACTTAGATAAAATATTTTATAACCATTCTTATATATTTGATTTGACGTCTTCATCATTGGCATAAAACTTCAAAGTTGAGTAGCAGGTTTGTAGGCATAGAGGGCTAGGTCTAGCAAACACGGTGGTTGTGACATCTACCTGAATCCCCAGTTTTCATAGCCTTTGCGATCTGTACAGTATGAGCAGAGGCATTGTAATGAAGGAAGAGGGTCAGCTAATTTCCTTGTAGCTTTTTCTTGAGTAATTGCTTCAGACACCAGAACAGATCAGCATATTATCGACCAGCTATGTAGACATTTTTAGGCATGTAATCAATGTGGACAACAGTCTCGGCATCATGAAAAATTGTGTACAGCAAATGGTCCTGTGAGTGCCTGATTGGATCTTCACATTTGTTGGTATTGGAATTGATTCAGTTATTGTTTGAACTCCGTGCAATTGTTACGTATCCAAGTTTTAGTCCCAGTTATGAAAGATGTTTAAATATTTTCCAGTACTAATTCAATAGTTGATTCTGGACACCCAACTTACATAGACCTTGCTCATGAATAATTTGCAGAAAGAAATGATTCATCTAACCCATAACTAATCCTTATTGTGCCTCTCATGCATGGTCACTCTTTGATTCTTTGTTATAATCCACTCCACAGTGGCTCCATTTAACTTATGTTGTAAATGTTGAAAGCTAGTCAGAGCTGGAGTCATCTTCAAAAAATGTCCTGTCATAATGGAGTAATGCAGCCCATCTCCTGATTATGGCATATGGAAGGCACTGGGATGACTATTCAAAAATGAACCTCTGAAGATATATTGTTGTTTAGTGTTAAATATTTTAGTACACAAGCACTTAATTGTTGGAGATATCCAAAATCAGCTCATTCAAATACCACATTTAGGATCAGCCTCAAAACTTTTTGATCAACCCTTCTTTGTGTAGATATGTGTATATACAGTATATGTACAGTATATAATGTGTGTGTGTATATACTGTGTATACACATTACATAAACAAACATATATTAAGGTTTTTGTCACTATCTAAATTAAATATATACATGAATACTGAAAAGAACTGAAATGAATAACATGCACAATGCATGTTGCAGGATATCCCACAGGCACTTTTATCACATCTCCTGTAGTTCTAATCTTTTGTATCTGCCTCCATCACCCCCTAAGTCTGGGTCTCAGGGACACTACCAATAGAACAAAACTGTAGGATGCCTGCAGCCTGCACTAATCTTCTCTTCTTTGTCCCAGTCTCTTTCCTAATTTTTTAAAATCACCTTTAGTTTTCCTTCCCATTTTTGTATAGCTCTAGCCATCCTCTCAACCTCCTATTAGGGACCAGGGGCTGTTCACAAAACTGCCCCTTTTGTTTGGCCACATATGCATGAGCCCCACCCAGGGTTTGTTTCTATGTTGTGCCTAATGGTGCTGAGATGGGTTTCTTTAAACAGTGTAAGTGATTTTAATAGATATATAAATACACAATATGTATAAATAATAATACATATGGTCTTACTCCCATATACAGTATATACAGTATGCAGAAGTACTAGTTATTGTATTGTCACATGTACAGAGTACAATGAAATTCTTACTTGTATGTCCAAATAACATGCAACAGTCTAGTATGCCTGAACTCTTGTAACTGCATACATCCATTTGCCCATTGTCTTACCCAGTTTGGCATTGTGGAGAGCCTATCCCAGAAGCATTGGGTAAAGGGATGAATGGAGTGGCATTTTATGACAGGCACACTGTTGACCACACCCACATCATTCACATGGAATCAGTTCAGAGTCATCAGTCAATCTAAGATGGACGCCTTTGAGATATGGAAGGAAAATCCAGGCAGACACAGGGAGAACATGTAAAGTCTACACTGGTAGAACCTGGGCAACGATTTGCACTCATATATATTCATATACAAACTCCCTTTGATCCAAGATTTCCCATTATAAGATCAATTCAGTTTAGGGTTAAAACACGCTGATATCCAGTGACACATAAATGTATTGTTAAAGTGTTAAAATAGCAAAGAAAGTTTTTTTTCACTATAACTTTATGGTTTTACAGTAATCGGCAAATAAGTATATCAATGAGGAAGAAGAGAAATAAATTCAGTTGCCACTCTCCTACTATATATTAAGCTGTAGAACAACCCTTTACGTATGCCTTGTGTGACAGTAGTATACTAATATTTAGAAAAAATATATACTGTATATATGTGTGAAGACAGCTATTCTTGGCTGTGCGTCTCATCGCATTTTACTTAACAACTGTGTTGCCGTCCAGATAAACAGGTGCCATGTAGCTTCCAATTACAATAGTAACTAAATTAGTAGATTTGTAGATTAGATTAAGCAGAGAAATAATAGAGCACATATTGTTGATGTACAAATATGTACAAATATTAAATTATCAAAGTAAATCCGAAATGGACTGGAGGTAGACCTGAAAAAATGGATGCTTCTTTTTATGGGCTGACCCAGGCAGGTAATTCTTCTTTCCATGTTTGCAGATATACTGAAAAATGCCAGCCACTATGGGTAGAATATGTGTGTTTTTTGGTTTTCAGCTTTTATATGAAATGTAAAAGACAATGTTGGAATCATGTGTCTGCATTTCAATTAATGAAGTCCTTAAAGTTTAGAATACATTCTATTACAGGCATATACCTTAAAATAAAAGCAAAACCAGTTAGATGAGACGTATACAGGTTATTATAAATGTTTAAAACAGAAATCACCTGTAAGACAGGGTGTACCTCAAATGAAGTGAACAAAAGGAGACTTTATTAGATGCTCACCACATTGGTTTAGCATGGAAAAATCAGAAAACTTAGAAAATGTTTACACTTCAAAATATAGATTTTAAAATTAAATAAATAACTTCAGAGTTAAAATAAAAACTATATATATATAATTATTGTTTTTAGAAACATACTTTGTTTGTTAAAACCAACCTTTCTAATTTTGCCACTGGGTGGCACTGGAAACTAAATTATGAACCCCTTTGTTTGGGAATCATCTATTTTGTGTAGCTAAATTATCTGTTCTTTCAGACAAAAAAGGTAGATTGAAATTAAATTATAAAGTTATAATAATTTCTTCACCTGGAATTCTATCTGTGTAGTGCTCACAGTAATCAGGGAGTTAATGTAATGGGGCTGAGTTTTCTAGCAGAAGGATTTATGAAAATAACAGGTGAAACACCAGCTTTCTTTACATGTATGTTAACAAAAATGTTAAAAAAAGTTTTAAACCTCCCAAAAAGGAAAAGAAGTGGTTAAAAAAATGGATTAGTTACGTTACTGAGTCAAAATGTCTTTGATTATGCTGGTCCCATGTGGCAGCAATGCACAAACTTCCTGTAAAAATGCAATACAAATTATTAAAAGAAAATAAAAGCTCAAAATTATGGATGTTCTGCACTATTGTAATCTGCACAACCTTTCTAAAGCAACCTCGAGCACAAAGACATTATGTCATATAAAACTTCAGTTATTTACATCAACCTTGTACTTCCCTCTCTAAATCCAAATTTGACATGTTGATAAAGCTGATTAAATTATTGATCAATTCTTTGAATGGTTATATAATGTAATGTGTTGCACTTTATTAAAAGACAGAGGCACTGGAGTGACTGTAATGTATTTGGATGTGATTAATGTACTCTTTAGACTAATGCTTCTGGCGACTTTATAAGAATGTAACGACATTATTGAAATGTTGAGACCATTGCCATTATATTAATATAAGCGAATTTCCAAAAAATCTAGTAATCCACATCTTGGTGTGAACTTCTGATAAAGAGGAGAGCATTTACAGTGGAAAAAATACTCATACACAATCCAATGGCAAGACCTTTGTAAGCTTTTAAAATGGAGATTTGTTCAACAAACAGTAATGCTGTAGTACCTCTGCAAGCTTTAATCTGTGTGATTTATCATCATATTATGTCCTACAAGCCAGCTGTCTTTATGTGTATCAGCTAGACATTTCTAAACAACTAGAAAACACTTGGTTGACAAGCAAAGCTCTTCACTTTTTTGGGTACTTGAACAATTTGGTGATTTGGTTTAGATGACAATTGAAAAGCCTTTCCATTCCACAAGCATAATTTTGACAAAATATCACAAGACTTGAAGAGCAAAATTACAATTCTATAAATTTATAATTGTGCCTTTAAGGAAAAATAAGAGCAAATATTGTATTTTTTAAGAGTGAAACATTTTATATCAGTAACATTTTACATACATACCAATAACATGCCCAAACATAATTTTCCAATATAATAGAATAGAATAGAATATTTCAAACACCTCTGGTGGCCCTCAATTTTTTTTTTCAAAGGAGAGGAGACACTTTGGTGGGAGAAAGTAAAATGCTGAGCTACATACACTACACAGATTAAAATAAATAATGGTGTCACCCTTTGTATTCCCACATTATACATTTTTTTCTACTGGAGGGTAGTATTACCTTTTTACATAGCAAACAACACCAACTGCAATTAAATCAGGCCTGCCTCAGTGGTGTTATGAATGTGCACATAAGTGCATGTTTGAGAATCTTAAGTTTGTATTTGTAATCTGTTCTTCAAAGCAAGTCCACTCCTTCACATCAGTTTTATTCCAACTCAACAATCAACCTAAAATACCCAAATCTGGGATGTTTGGCGGAAAACCAGAGTACTGCTGGAAAACCTACCTGAGAATGTGGCAGCTCTACATAGAAAAAGCCGTGATACAACACTAGAACTCTGTGAGGGAGCAGCACTATTCACTGCGGCACTGTATGGTAACACAACAACATTCTCAGGTCTATAAATTGTACTCTTTTTTCATCTCAGTCTGAAAACTTTCAGAATTACGGAAGGCCTATCCTGGCAGTACTGGGCACAAGCAGCAATCAACACCGCATGAGGCACCAGTCCATCACAGGGTCCATCGGCGCACACTGCTGCACTCGAGAATCGTCAGTGAAAATAATCTACACGTTACATTAGTTCGAGAAAAACATGGATGGACTCAGAGAGAGCATGCAGACTTCACACAAACACCATCCATATGTGAGATTCAAATCCAGGATATTGGATCCATGATGTGGCCATACTACACATATATTATATTATATTATATTATATTATATTATATTATATTATATTATATTATATTATATTATGCTTCATGTTATCTTCATGATGAATAAGGTAAAATTCTTCAGAAGGCTATACAGCATGTACAGTAATACAACTTTACTGTAAAAGGGTTTTTTTTGCCATATGTTAAAGACATGATACATAGCAAAGCTAAAACTTAATCCATTTTAATTTAATTTTAGACAAAAGTAAATACAATGTTGGTATTTTTGATGGATCACATAATGAGCTGCTGTTCATTTATGTCAATAGATTATGGGAAAAGAGGATATTGTACACTTTTTTATCACTGTTAGATATTGTAACATAGTGTTTCTTTTTTAGGTCATTATCTATTCCCAGGCAGTTTGGCATCAAATGCATTAAAAGCTTTAAGAGTTCCTGTTTTATGCTTATCATCTTAGCAGCAATAGCCAAATGAGAAGTCCTAGCAGATGTCAATATATAAATCCAGGATGCTGCAATTATTTATTTTTTTCCTTTATTACCAAAAACATTTAGTTTCAGCAAGCAATATTTTCATTTACAGACTTACTCTGCAAATTTCATAAAGCATTATAAGTTTAATAAAACCAATACAATAAAAACCAATACATCAAGTGTTGAAACTTAAAGAAATATTAGACAGAATTAAATAGACTTAGAGTCAGTATATAAATTGGACAAAGCCATAGTTTAAAATTAAAATTAAACACAAACAAACAATGATCACTGTTTCATAAATGAAAAATAGCTTTTTTTAAAGTCCTCTGTTTAGGTGGCTTTGGGAGTAATAGTAAAGAAGACAGATCCAGCTCGTCTTAAAAAGTAAACTTCTAAAAGCACACTTACAGATGTTCTATTTGTAACACCACTCACATAGATAGTGTGCAAAAACAAAAATGAATGACTTTGTTTGTGACAGAGCAGGAAATAGTGGGGAAATAAAACCTCACAATCATAGTTTATGATTGATCATCAACATGTTGGTGGATAAATCAGAGTTCTGGACTCCATACAATTTAATATTGAATTTGCTGTGTTGTATCATGAGTAGCTTTAAAGAAAAAAGCAGAAGATGAACACAGGTGGGGCAGTCCTGATGTGTCTAGGCCAGGGGTATTGGTGATGGAGTGACCAACAAGTGAAAGACGACAAAGTATGAAAATTTGGGTGAGGAGTGGAGCTGGAGACCCCTAGTCTAGGCAACAGCATTTGAAGTTCACCTTTTTGTGAGTTACACTCTAGCTCTTAGCCTTGATATACCAGAAAGCCAGGAAAAAATCAAACGCTGCTCACTCTGATTTGTATACTCTATTTTCTTTCACTTGGTGGTGACTTGATTACCAATACATGCAGGTGAGGATGGTGTACACATCTTATCATTTCCCTCCTGTAGTCAAAATTACTTTTCTTTATAAAAACATGTTGTCGTATTATGTAACCAAATTTACTGAAATACAGTCATGTCAATTTGTAAGAACACCCCCATGGAAAGTGTTGAAATTTTTAACATATATGAACAGGTAAACATTCGATCTTAATGTAAATAGTGCCTACAGATAATGGTGATATACCTGAATAAATGACACATAAAATTGACATTGAGTATTCATTCTCATAATCTAAATTAACAAAAATGCAGATTTGTCAAGTAGAAAAAGTAAGTACATCTCTACATTTATTACCACTTCAAATCTATAAAGTTATAATCAGGTGTTGCAGATGTAGGTGGAACTTGTCATATTTAAACTGCAGATATCTAGGCCATGGTGTTCCCTTTGCAGTTGACGTGTGTGATGCCATCATGACAAATTCAAAAGAGCTCTCTGAGTCCCTCAGACAGAATGGTATGGATGCCTATAAGACTAGTAAATGATTTTAAAAGATTGCCAAATTATTTAAAATCAATCATTCCACTGTAAGGAAAATCCTGTACAAATGGAGTAGATTTCAAATGACTGCTAGTTTGTTCAGGACTGGCCAGGTCAGCAAATTCAGCCTAAGAGCTGACCATTTGATACTAAAATAAAGTCTGCAAGAACCCCAAAATGTCATTGTGGCATCTGCAGGAAACTCTTGGAAAAGTTGGTGTCAAAGTGCAGATATCTTCATTAAGAGAAAGAGAAATTTGACCTGCATTCGAAGTGTGCAAGCTAAAAGCCTTTGCTGTCGAAAAAGAATAGTAGTGAAAGGCTACAGTTTACCATTGAACCTTTAGGAAAAGTCCAGGCCTTCTGGAACAATGTGCTCTGGACAGATAAATGAAAGATAGAGTTTTTTGCCCACAGCAACAGCAGACATATTCGGTGCAAAAGAAAGACAGTATTTCAGGACAAGAACCTTATACCAACTGTGAAGCGTGGTATTATGGAAATGTTATGGTTGGGGAGTGCTTGGCTGCTTTAGGGTCTGGGTAGCTTTGTTAGTTGTTGAGTCAATTGTGAATTCTGCATCACATCAAAATATGCTTGAGGTGAATTTAAGGCAATCTGTCCGAATGTTGAATTTGAACAGGAAATGGACTTTCAACACAAAAATGATCCAGGGTACACAAACAAATCTACCAAGGAATTGCTCAAAAAAAGAAGAAATAGAGGGTTATGGACTAATCTAGTCAAGGCCCTGATTTGAACCCTATTGTAATGTTTCAATGGGCAGTATCTGCCAGAAATCCCACAACCATCTTGCAACTGAAGAATTTTGCATTGCGGAGTGCTCAAAAATTTCACCAAGACTGGTGGGTAGTTATGTAAAATAACTATAAGAAGTCATTTGTGCTAAAAGGGGCAATGCCAGCTATTGATATTTATGTTGAATAAATGAGCACAAATGCAAAATTCCCTTCTGTTTTTGTTCAAGTGTATCACTTTTATGGGTAGGCTCTGTCTGCATGAAGATCTGCTGTTTTCCCATGGTGTGGTGAAAAACTCAACACTTTCCATTGGGTGGACTTACTTTTTCACATGACCGTACTTACTCAACCCATTTAATATAAAAAGTTTGAAAAGTATAAGAGTTTTCTAATCATTTTGTTAATATTTGGTTGATATTTTCTACCTTTGGAGCTGAAGGTAACACCACCACAGCTGGAAACCATATACTTTGTTCATATCAGAATGAAATGCTGACATTGAGGCTTTTGCTGGATTTGAACTTCTTAAGACCACCCAGCAGTCGTAATGTGGGGTGTGGGAATTTCCAGATAATCATAATTGGGTTCAACATCTAACAGCCTTCAGATTATTTGATTTAGTTAAACCAAAGAAACTTTGACGGTGAACTACCAACTGCAATGCACAAATATGACCTACTGTATTCACAAATGAAGCTTAATTATACTATCTAACCATTTTCTAATGTGCTTATTCCTAATTCAGGGCCACAGGACAATAGAATTAGTGATTTCTTAGTTATGACTTTACTATCATTAACATTTGTCAAAAGGGTTGCTTTGTATGTCTATATGAGGCCAGTTATTCAGAAGTCAGCACCTAAATACGTATTTCCTGAGTACTAATTTGTATTTCAAACTTTGACACTGATGCCAATTTTATTTTTTTCATGATCAGTGTACTAGATTAAGCTGAACTGTGAACAATGCTTTGACCTGAATGCACATTTAATGATTTAGCACTCAGGACATGTTGAGCAGGTGCATCCAGCTGAGATGTGAGAAGCACAGTGAGTACAGGAAATGACAGCTTGTTGATTTTCTATCAGATTATGTCATTGTGTTTGACTAAAAGGCCAGGCAAGCATTGTCTCCTCCATAGGAGAGGTCTTAAAGATCTAAATCTTTGGTAAATTTTAATACAAATACTAAATATTTGAGAAAAGCACACATGGTTTACTGGCAAAACAATGGACCTATACATAAATGAAATCTGCCCAGAGTTATACAATCACAACAGAAGCACATGATTATTGGGAATCACCAGCATGGTTTAGACAGCACAATATATTGGGAAACACACATAAGGACAAAGTGCATCAGACAAGAGGCAGGCTTCCCCTCTTCATGAAGAGTCAACACACCTAATGCAGATTAAAGAGCATGATATTTTCATGACATATAGAAAAGTTTGTCTTGGCTTTATCAAGCCTTCCTCCAAATCTAGTCACCTTCGTAATAAACAGTGTAAACCAAAGTCTGAAATTTATATATGGTATAGATTTTTGGTTATAGCCTCAGAAAGCTTTATTGTGCAACATCATAGTTGGTTTCACAGACAACAGGTCATTGAATGATTACAGGCCACATTTGACCTTGAGTATCAAGATGTAGCCTGGATTAGTGTGACTTGTTTTCACTTTAATTGATGCTTCACTTGATGTACTTACTTAAGTAGTGATATGCATTTCACAGTAATCAGTCACTAGGTAAAACGGTCTTGCTATTCTGTCCAAATATCTATCGTTTTGTGCAGAACTTGCAATATTAATCATACTGTAGCAATACATTGAAATTTAGAGCCTGTTAGTAATGGTGTGGTTTGACGTCTCAGTAGTGTACTGTAAATACTTTAGCAGCCTGTTTGATCCAGGTCCTGCAAGGGCCAGGGTTTCAACTAAGCCATAAAGAACGGGTAAAACAAATTTGGTATCAGTTACAAAATAAGAATGTATGGTATGTCTGTATATAGACTGCATCAAGTTTATGTCTACTGTAGTGGACTGATATTACATTTATGATACTGGCAACATGTGGCATCTTCATGGGGCTGCAGACTTATTAAAAGTGTTAATGTTATAAAATTAATACATTTCTCTTTTAGGACTGAAAAGTCTAAATGCAACTAGATTTTCATAATTGTAAGTATTAGGGTCCAGTAATGCTCATTCAATGTATTCTTAATGCGTAATGCACAAACGTATCAGAGGAAAATTCCACAGGAAGAAATACACATAGAAAAACACAGAATGGTGAGAAACATGTTATGTTTTAAAGTTAGATGAATTCACTATCTCATACGTACTTGAATGTGCTTGAAACTGCAATAAAGTATGCTATTGTGAAAATATTACAGCTGACAAAACTGACAGATCTGAAACAACTACGTGTATTTATGGAGTGGTAGGTTCCATCCATATACAGTACGTGTGTGCATATATGAAGTCAAAGCATTTAATTTAGTAATGGAAAGGTTACTGTGTAGTTACTACAGTTCAATCAGATTTAGTTTTATAAAGTGCCTTTCATAAAGAGCACTACTGTACTCTTAAGATTTTCTCATATAATAGGCAAGTTTTATTTTATATAGTATAATTCATGCTGTATGCAACCAGAGAATACTCATAAGTTGCAATTTATAAAATGCCCCTTGGCAAAAGCACTTTCAGGCAATAATAAGGCAATTATTCCATATAGCACCTTTCAAACAGCAGCACCATAATATTTTTAAAAGCTATCTGCTTTACTGAAATAAAGATCAAGCATATTTGAGCTCAAGACGTCGTTGGGTGTCTGTGACAGGATCCACTGTTAATAAGTTGTAATAATTTAAACAAAATGAAGCGTTATTTATTTTACAAATGACTTGTACAAAGCACCTTAGAAAATCACCACTAGTATGCAAATAAATCATAAATGCGCTTTTATTGTGGACAGTTATTGTTTTATTTACTTATTTAGGTTATCTAAATCTGGAATGTACTGTATTTTGTGTAGTATTTACTGTTGTTAATATGAAACACTATGGTTTCCCTGGATATCTATCTATCTATCTATCTATGTGTAATTCTAGAGCCTTTCGTAGTTTGCACTAGAGTAAACTATAAATTTCACCTAATGAAAAATTTTAATTGCTAGTACATTCAATAAAGATCTCATGCATAAAGCATCACTCTTATGCAAATAAACCATACATACAGCAGTCTTCTGCTGATAAAGAACTTTCACAGTATTCATTACAATAGCCACCTTTATTCATAGATAAATTAACTAACTTCAGTTTAATATATCACCTTCCACACAGAGCTCTAGTGCAAAGTTCTTTGTTGTTCACTGATTTTAGAAATTAATCATGAAGCAATCTGATTTGAATGCTTTCACAATGCATATCACAATAATTTAAATTTGTGAGATCTTAACAGCAATATATATGTATGTGTGTGTGTATATATATATATATATATATATATATATATATATATATATATATATACTGTATATATATATATATATACACACACACGCACATATTATATAAAGAGTAAATTAGCAATTAATTGTTCATTCAAAGCACATAAGCAATGATCCATCCTGTCCTCAAAAACTTGCCTGCTTCCCATACTAACATCCATTAACTTTAATCTTTTCAGATGGATTTTCTTACAAAGACAAGAAAATGTTTGAACAAGTAGAAATAAATTAGACAAAAAAATTGAAAAGTTTAAGAAGTCCTCCAGTTCCTCTGCCTTTTTTTCTTTGCAGTTTGGCCAAGTATGAGCTACCACTTTTTTTTTATTCTTACTGTGATGCTAGAAGCAAAGGTGTTAGTGAATACATGAATAATATATTTCTGATACTGTATATTTAAATTGTATATGTATATGTATATTCTGTTAAATTAATAATGTAGATCTCTGAAGTGGCAAGGTGAATCTTTTCATCCTTTGTGCTGTATATATATCATTGTATATTTGGAGATATTTATAATTTTGCAGACGTTTGTGGTCAGGGAAAGGGTTCTGTCCCCAGACGTCATTACTGGGAATCTCTGTCTTTTTTCATGATTCTGCTTAATGTACTGCATCTCTAGACTCCATCTCTTGCCAGCAGCACTTTCTTTGTTGTGGTTTTAGAGCACTGCTGGCATCTGCTTTCCCCAGTTGCAACTTGCTTTAAAATTCGATCTGTCCATGAGCTAGTGGTTTAAAAAAAAACACGTCCTATCAAAGATTATCAAATGGACAGAGCAGGCCAGTTCATGTGCCCCAGTGAGTGAAAGGCTGCCTTTGAAATAACTGAATTCCTTTCTAACTTTTATTACTACAACAGATGGATGTTGGCTTCTCTTTCCTAGCTGCTGTCTCTGGAGTTAGACTCATCTCCATTGGCCTAACTATCTCATGACCCATGGACATAAGAGTAATTCTAGGAGTTCTGATGCCTTTTGGATCTTAGAACTAATAGTAAAGAAGATGGATTGTGGCAGCCTAACTGAAAACTCAGACTGCCAAGGAAAGTCAGGCATTTAGTTGTGATTGGGAGGTTGACTGCATCTCTACCTGCAATAGCGCTGTGTATTCTGCTCTCCCTTATACAGACAATTTGCTAGAAACTGTTTTTATTGATTGTACTGGTGAAATCCTGAAATCAAAAGTTTAAATTCTGATTATTGTCATTTACTAAGATTAATAATTGTTCAGTAATCCAACTTTTAAATAATGTCATTCATGACAGACATCTGCCTATAGCACCTTTTGCCCCATGTATAATACAACTTGTTATTTTAAAAAGTATGTGAACAATTGCAGCCATGTTAGGTGACCTCTAAGATCAGCAGTAGGATTTGAACCTTATAGTTTCCACGCCAACGTTATTTCCTTCAGGCACAGTAAGTTAAAACATTAACATTTTCCAAGTGTTTGACCAGCAGGGCATCTCTTAGTTCTTATGCTTTAGATTTGCGGCCTATTGAGAGTTTCACTGGGGAAAACAGTGCTTCCTGGTGTGGTAGTTAGCCTCTTGTGACGTGACGTGTATGTGTGCGTGTGTGTGTATGCGTGTGTGTGGGTGAACATGTGTGTGTGGCTGAGAGTGCGTGTGAGTGTCGTAATAAGATGTTGTAAAGCACAAGTCTTAACATAAATGGTTCCAGCAAAGCACAGAAGAGTTCTGACATTCTTCTTAGCAGTGCAGATGAGTATTCTGTAGTTTGTGTCTTCAATGCTGTACAGTATTTAAATAACGTGTGAGACAGCTCAAAATGTCAAAATCACCCAATTGAATCTGTCAATAAAGGAAAATATTGTTCTTGTATTTTGTGTGTGTGTTCTTTTTTTGTTTACTTTCTCTTTATTTGCCTGTTACTCTGTAAGACCAGCTGCCAATTATGTACCCACCTAGAACATGCCCTTCAATTTAAACCCATCTCTGTTTATGTTTCTGCTACAGTGTGCATGCAGAATTCAGCATATAGCATCACAGTCATTGCAATCCAAAGCAGTTTGGGTAGGCTAGGCCACAGTTCATTCCTGGAGTAGGCAGCCTGTCTCTTCCTAAGTGTCTGGGTCCTTCCTGTAAGGTTACTAATGCTGAATTTGACATCTGAATTTCTTTTGAGGACCATTCTGTGGATGTGCAATGTGAATAGATGTCCTTGTGTTCGACTTTTAGTGTCCCGAGTGCACTTACAGTAGGTATAAAAAGTATTCACCCCAGTGGGAAGTTTTCCCATTTTATTGTTCTACAACTTTGAATCACAATAGATGTAGTTTTATCTTTCTTGACCAATAAAAAAATTATCTTTAATGTCAAAGTGAAAACAGGTCTCTGCTAAGTTGTGGCCATTCATCCAAAAGAGCATTTGTTAGGTCAGGTAGTTGACATTGGATGAGAAGACCTGGCTTACAATCTGTGTTTCAAATCATCCCAAAAGTGTTCAATAGTTTTGAGATCAGGGCTGAGTGCAGACCCCTTCAGTTCCTAAACACTAAACTTGTCAAATCTTGTCTTTATGGACCTGTCTTTGTGCTCAGGGGAATGTAAACTGCTGCCAAAAGTTGGAAACACACAGCTGTCTAAAATATTTTGTATGCTGTGGGGGCAGGTGGCAGGATTGGCACTCCAGCCACAGTAAAAGAAACCTCACACTGCTCCAGTGTGGTGGTGAGGTGTCACCTGCTACACTTGGGTCCCAATCTAGGTTCTTGTGGTGGGTGCATGTTCCCAACTTCTTGTAACGTTAAACAGTACTCTTTACTGGAATCAAGTGGCCTAGCCCAAACCCTGAAAAATAGCCCCACACCATTATTCATACTTCATCAAGCTTTAAAGTAGGCACTATGCAGTCCAGAAGGTAGCGTTCTCCTGGACAAGCCCAGACTCATCCATCATACTGGCATACATCCAGGGATCATGTTTCCACAGCTACAGAGTCCAGTGGTGGAGTTCTTTACACCATTCCAGCCAACGATTGGCATTGTCATAGAGATCTTGAGCTTGTGTGCAGCTTCTCGGTCATAGAAACCCATTTCATGAACTTCCTAATGCACAGTTCCTGCGCTGATGTTGCTTCCAGAGTGAGTTTGTTGTGAGTGATGTAAGAGAGGATAGGTGATTTTTAGGCAATATGCGCTTTAGGATTTGGCGGCCTCATTTTGTGAGTTTGTGTGGTCTACTGCTTTATGGCTTGGCTGTAGTGGCTCTTAGGCACTTCCACATCACAACAATAGCCCTTAAAGTTAACTGGGGAAGATTGTGCAGAGAAGAAATTTCATGTATTGATTTATGGCAAAGGTGGCATCCTATGACAGTGTCACATTTAAATTCACTGAGCTGCTCACTGCTGCTTCTACATTCAATTTTTGTCAATGGAGATAGCACGGCTTTGTGCTTAATTTTAAGCATCTGTTGCCAAGTTGTGCGACTGAAACACCTGAACTCAATTATATGGAGGGGTTTCTACATAGTTTTGGCCATATCTCTCTATATGTAAAATCCAGGCTCTGTCTGTCTATATGTCTGTCCGCTTTTTACGAGAGAACTACTTAATAAATTTAGATGAGTTTTTTTTTTCTATAATTTGCTTCAGCATTCTGGCTAATTTTGCAACTTCTCTCATTGTTCACTTGCAGAAATGATATATTTGCGCTAATCCAAGACAGAGGCTGCGGGCCGAGGGGAGAGGGAAGCGTGACATCAGGAGTTGGGAGCCGGGCAGGGCCCTCCTTGCACGGCTAGTAGTGTATAAAACATAAAATAATTGATTGTGTAAGTGTTCACTAGACAGTATTTAGTAGATGCATCCTTGGCAGCTTTGACAGCACTATATCTGTACCTACAGGCCTCTCTTTATTAACTTTGCACATCTGGAAACTGCAGTTTTTCCAAATTCCTCTTTGTAAAACTGCTCAAGCATGGTTGGGTTGGATTGTGAAAGTGAGGGACCTTTTCAAGTCCAACCACATTTTCACAAGTGGATTGAGATCTGGACTCTGTCATGGCCACTGCAGGATATTAACATTGTTGTTTTTAAGCCATTCCTGTGTAGGTTTGGCTTCATCCTTGGGTTTGTTGTCCTGCTGGAAAAGAAATCTTCTTTCAAGGCAGATGTTCTTCCAAGGCTGACTGCATCAGGTTTTTCTTCAGCATTTCCCTGTATTTTGCTGCATTAGTTTTGTCCTCTGTCCTCACAAGACTTCCAGGGTCCGCTGCAAAGAAATGTCCTTATAAAGAAGGGTGCTACCACTACTATGCTTCATGGTGGGGATGGTGCACTTTTTATAATGTGTAATGTTTGGCTTTCACCAAACATGCAATTTAGTTTGATGGCCTAAAATTTCAATGTTGGTCTCATCAGTCCATATAACCTTCTTCTAGTTGACTTTAGAGTCTCCAATGTGCCTTCTGGCTAATGTGAGTAGCGAGGAGCAAACAACAGCAAAAATGGTATCGACATTGATGCAAATGTATAAAGCAAAATACTCCATGGATGACGTTTTGCAAATTATCGCTGAATTGGACTCTGACTTGTCGGGCTTGGATTTTGATGCAATTGAACGAAAATGGCTGTGAGGTACCAGCATCATCTGATCAGCCCCCAGCTGAACAGGTTTGTGTAGCTACCTGGGAGGACCACCACTTACAATGACAAGATGTACAACTGAGATTGCAATGCACTGCGATTGTGATCACCGCTGCCACCCCCCGCCATGCGAAAAAAGTCTGGCAGGCGGCCTGCTACACATTCCTGCCAAACTGGTGGCCACTGCATGCAGCAATAGTTGTATAATGTTAATTTCAGTGTAAAACCATTGCTTTATGTGCTTTTCTAAAAACTGTGTTTTTGAAAAAAATATTCATCCCTGAAAGAGTTAATGATTGATTTAACTGGACTCCATATTCATTCTGTATATTCTGTAACTGGATATTTTCTTGTTTCTATTCCCCGACTTGTACTTTTCAATCACTTTTCATTGAGTTGCTTGGAGTGTTCTTTTGTCTTCATTGTATAGGTTAGGCCACGGCACTGGCACACCACAGACTGGACCTTCCAGAAAAGGAGCATTTATACTAAACCCTTCGACTACAGGCAGATTACCTCAACAGAACTAATTCTTGGACTTCTAAAATCAGGTTAAGCCTGAGTGCCTCTTGGGTTATGCTGTACTGCTCACATGCACTCAGAACTGCCCTGCCAGGTAAACGTTTACTGAGAAAACCAAGAGATGTGCATAAAAGGAAACCAAAACAAAATAAACAAATATAGTGATCAACTCCAACCACAAGACAAGAATTGAAGCAAAGGACACAGAAAGAGGTTAAACCAAACTAAACTCGCAAGAAGCAAATACAATCATTAGAATTTCTCTTGGAAGGTTTTCCTTATCTGAAGATTATAGATAGTGAAAGGAACCTCCAGTTGACCTTTTAGTCCACTGCGACAATTACCACAGGTCATGACTGTAGTACTAGGGTGTTGTACCGTGGTAGCCATTGTGGATGTAGTGAGAAGTTCAGCAAAATGACACCTTTTATTGATTGCTTCAAAAGCTTTCATATTGTAATCTTTCTAGTTAGCCAATAAAATGTGTCATTTTGCTTAACTTCTCATAGGTCATAACCTAAGAGGCCACATCACTAGATATATAGGAAGTAGTGCTAATGACAGTTACACTAAAACAACAGCCAAAAGTTAGAAAAAATGTAATCAATAATGAGTCACCTGAAATATGATCATGACGAGGATGGTATTCTGCTGCCATCTAGTGGATAAAATAAAATCATGCTGCAAAAATCCATGAATATTTCCATGTGTTTTGCCACTTTATGGAAACTCGTCAGTATTCAAGAGTGGGGCAGGGCCTTCAACCAAAACATACTATAGTGTGTAAACTAAAAAATGTAAAGCTATTTTTAGGACAAATTTGAATGAGGCGATGGTGAAGACATTGTGAATTGGTCATCAGACATTGACACAGTTAGTGAAATGATGTATACAGCACTGCATGACTGAACTGCCATGATTTCCTAGTGAATTTGGCCACGTGAAACTTCAGTGTGACAAAAAGGTAAAATTATTTTGATTAAGTGGAAGTTCATAAAAGACATCAGCCCCCGAAGCACTATTCACAATGCACCAACTATAGTTTGTGTCAGGAGAAATATGGAAGTCATTAAGCCTTGCACTGTGGTAGCCTACAATAACCCAATAGGCAGTGTTGATCATGTGCATCAGACTCTGATATTCTCCCATCTCATGTACAACTAACTGAAAAACATATTATAAGAGATGTGTACAAAGAAACACACTTCTGTTGCCCTGATTGCAACATTGGGCTATGTGTTGGTGGCTGTTTCACAACATGTCACACATATAATGTGTACTAAATCTGCATCATAATTTTCTGTTGTATTTATGTTGACATTTCAGTATCAACAGGTTTTTGTGCTATGCATAACATTTTTTTTTTCATGTTGAAAAAGATTCAATGTTTTTGGCTCGTTTTTCCAGGGGTAAACATAATGCAAAGGAGGCTACAGAGATTCTAAAGATCAAAATAGGGATAGCGATAGTAAGATGCTCATATCACTGTCCTAAATCAGTGATATGTTAATTTATTTTCAGGGGCCCCAGGAACAAACCCAGCTTTGACCCGGCTCATGCAATCACACACAAAAACACATAAAACGGCAGCACAAAAGAACTAATGATAAAGAGTACATTATATAGAAAAGTATATAAAAAAACACCAAGAACACAAATCCAAACCAATTTCCCAAATTTTGATAATTATTTAACACAGGACAAATGGACCATGCAGAACACAAGCACAAACTAACAACCAAATCCAAACACAATCCAGACCGCAAATCTAGATGATGTTGAAAGTGAACTGAGTCCCTAAGTAAACAACCTGCTGAATATTCTAAAAGTTTTGTCCTACCATGTTCCAGTTGATAATGTTGAGTGATTGTGAGCACTCCTCAAATGAAGACATATCCAACCAAGATGAAATGACAAACAAGCAAGCAGAGGACATAAACATAAAGCCAGAAAAAAGATGTAATCCAAACAGTATTGTCGGTTTCGAATCCTGTAATTGGATGAAGTCTTGAAACAAATGAGCATAGGTGATTGCCTCCCACCCTTTTCTGTCATCTTTTTTACAAGTAGCGCCTCATTATATTTCTTCCCAGCAACCCCAGCACAAACACAAAGCTGCCGATGGCTCAGTACTCCTGGGGATTTCCAACTAGGTAGTGCTAACACAAATCTGATATAGTATATGTGAGCTCCTAGAGCCAAAATGTTCATCTGTAAGCCACATTTATTAGTTTTTAATAAAATCAAAATCATATGGTTATATTAACATTACAGAAAAATGCTGAAGCATCTAAGTAACAAGGGAGTAATAGAAGCAAGAGAATGGTATTTAAATAATTAAAACACAATGGTGATAAAAACATGAAGTTGCCTCTCGGTTTGTTCATCTGCTTACAGTTTCAACCCAGTCCAAAGAACAGATGGAAAACTGGTTGCAATGGGAACACAGAGTATACTGAAAAGCAAAAGCCTCAATTTGGGGTCACATAAAAATGACAAAGTAAAAGTATACAGTATATAACAGTGGCTTATATGAGAAAAAGACAAAACCTCTATGACTTTGAAAGAAGGGTAATTGTTGAGCTACTGTACATTTATCAGCATCTTCAAAAAATGAAGGCATCTCCATTAGTTGGTGTTTCACAACATCTTGGTGGTAAGGTTTTCGTCAGCAAAAGGCAATTGTGGGTGAAATCACATGCTTGGCTGCAGAGCTTAGTCTGCTCATAATAGCCAACAATATAAAGCGGAGTTATACAAAAATGTGCCAGCACAAGTGCAGATAAGTGACAGGGTCTGATGGATTGTTCTTAACCATGTTCTTCACAAGTGTATGTGGTGTACATCAAAAAAAGAAGACAGACCAAACTGCCCAGTCCTATGGTGAAGGGTTTTGGTGGTTTGATAATGGTGTTAGAGTGCATCATCATTGAATGGTGTAGATCTCTCCTTAGAAGAAGGTCAATATTATTATTAATGTTAATTGTATATTATGGTCCGTTATCTATTGTGGGATTATCTTCCAGAAGAGATGATGCCCATGTCCACAGATCATGTGCACCAAAATCACCCAGTGGTTAGTTTGATGACCATGTGCCACAGCCATCTCAGTCAGCAGATTTAAACCTGATTTAGGAGTTAATCTTCAGTTTTGTCTGTCACTCCATTTTCCATTTTTCTGTAAAATGTATGAATATATTGACTATTTCTGCAGAATTCCTTGTTATTTGGAAAAGAGTCGACCAACGACATGTTAACTGGTTTTATTATATGGTGTTTTTCACGTCTCTCAGCCATTACCTTTCCCATATCAATATTTTAAAAATGTATTTATGCTTCCAGGATGACTTCAGGAAAATACTAGACTTTCTGTGGGCCTAATGTAATCCATGATCTGCATCTAGTCTGGGCCATGAAATGCTCATTTA
Source organism: Polypterus bichir lapradei (assembly GCA_026402145.1). NCBI lineage: Eukaryota > Metazoa > Chordata > Cladistia > Polypteriformes > Polypteridae > Polypterus > Polypterus bichir. The sequence continues at coordinate 89,165,815 of JANRMT010027041.1, forward strand.
TCCTGCTCTCAGATATTCTTATAGGATTATCTATCAGATAGCTGTTTCTTCATCTTTATTAGATTGGCAGAATCGCCAAGACATATTTTTCTTCCTTGTTTTTGAGATCATCATGGCTATGAATTATTCTTTGCAGTGCAACCCCAAGACAAAATATACCATTTGTGTCATAACTCTGAACTGTCAATGCAGAGGATAATATAAAAAGGATGAAATGATAACAGTTTGCCTAATTTTATTAATTTAATGAATGGTGGTTTTACAAAGAATTGAACTATACAATGCAATCAAAGGGGTATGGAATTTCTAGAAAATCATTAGGGATTAGAAATGATGTAAATATTGCTTGTATGCTGGCAGGATTTGTATTTTCATTTAATCAATTGCACATAATTTGAACAAAATTTCCACCTGAACTATTTAGCAGCTCAGGCTGACATGAAGTAAAATAAATATTGTCCACTAGAGGGCACTCTTTTGAAGCAGACTCAGAGATTTTAAAAAATAATTGTTTTTATGTCTCCTGTTTGTCCCCAGTCTCCTAAGAATTATTGACATAAAATAGTAAGTGAATCTGTTGTACATTTTTTAAAAAATTGCTGTCAGATTAAGAATAAGAAGACATAAAGCATTTTTGGAGGGAGGCTGAAATAATATGACCAATGCTGGGTTTAGAAATGAATGACAAAATAAGAAATTTATTGCCACACATTACTTTTGGAATGGTGCAGTGGCACAGTGGTTGGCACAGTTTATTCACAGCTTTAAGAGACATCCCAGACTGGTCACTGTATGTATGTGGGTCTACTATGTCTGTATGGATTTTTGTTCTAGTTCTCTAATTTTCTTCTATACCTTAATGATATGTATATGATATGATACCTTATATTTGATATGATATGCATTGTTTGGTCTCCCTATATCCATGTGGGTTTCCCAAGGTGCTCCAAGTTCCTCCTACAGTCCAAAGACAGATGGATTGGTGAAGTTAAATTGTGTTTGTGTATGTGATGGACTGGTGTCATGTCCAGAGATTATTTCTGCCTTGTGCCTGATGCTTGCTGTTATAGACTCCAGCTTCCCATGATAAAGCAGGTTTAGAAAATGGACAGATGGATAGACTAAATTATCCTGGCATACGTAAGTATGCTCTATAATGGACTGGCATCCAGTGACATCTAAGATGGTTCCTTTCTTAAACCTCACATATCTGAGATAGGCTCACATCTCACACCTTTGTACTGGAAAAAGTGGGCACAGAAAATGGATGGGTGGATGTTATAGAAATAATATGTATACAGGTTATGCTCATAGAAGCAATGTGGAGGTGTCATATAAATGTCTACCTTCCTGTAAAGGACAGTTGCTGAACAGGTGCTTTGCCCTTTAGAAGATGGGCATGTGACGTACAGAAGCAAGAAGCACAGTTAGCAACAGGGAGGAGATCAAATAATGACCAGACAACTGTGCAAAATAAAGGTCAATAGGTAAAAGGCAAAATCTTAAACAAACAGAAGTTCTTTTTCCAAGATCACTCTTTACAAGTAATGGTTATAACAAGCTTATAAGCTAGAGCATGTCCCAGCAGCACTGGACAAACTTTAGGTAACAAGGTTACAGGATGCTCATACTGGGCCAGCTACCATGCAACCTAAGTAATATCATAAACACAGCCATAATAACAAAGGGGTTGAGGCCTCCAAAGAGTATGACAAACACAGGACAAGATCTTGACTGGCCAGCCCAAAATATCCTCACCCCTAACCAGCCAGCCCCCAACTACTAACTGCAGGCGTTAGCCTAAGCACACCCTAAAATTAGGAAACAAAAATAGCAACAGAGTCCAAGAATAATTTGTCTAAAAAAACAATACTAAGCAAACAAGACCAATCGATGATCCAGTAATCAATAATCCAAACAACAGAAGCAAAAAATCTGGAAACCAGAAAAATCAAAGAAAATCAATACTTACAACTCCAATAGCAATCAAGCAACTGCTAAGAAACTCATTTCACATTTATAATTTTATTCTAAAAGCAGTCCCTTAGCAGTTATGTAAGGGTGGTCCCACCTCCTTGGGTTCCACACACAAAACACAAGGAATATCAGAGAACAATACAAAGTACATGAATACTGAATAATGGACACTATTAGCAAAAATTGTATATACATAATTAAAATTAAATTAAAGAAAAATACACATAATCTATGGAAAAAAATCATGGCTAAAACATAACAACTAATAAATGTGTAAGATATCAGAAAAAAGTGGCGTGGCTGGAGAAAAATTCTAAGAGCAAAGATGATGGGCAAACTCCTCTGATGCCAGCAAACTGACTAGATTTGAGAAATAACCAGACTAATAGATAAGTAACAGAAAAGGGTCCAAACCAGGGGATCAGAGACGCAAGCATCAAAGCCAAATGAGAGATCATAGTCAAAAATACAGAACAAAAAAGTCAGAGCTGGATAAAAATATCAAAACGTTTAGAAGGAATTATTCTGATAAATAAATTCCTTTCATCTTGTTGCTTTATATTCTGAAGGTCACAACCTCTAAGGATATGCTTCTAGCAGCACATGAAGTGGTCTTGACAATGGGAAAAAAACATACTGGCAATCATAAGTAATACAAAATGGCAAATGAAGCGGTCCAAAAATTGAGATAGTTTTTGAAATTTTGAAAAATAAGCATATAATGATAATCAGGAGCCTCAAAAAACCCTAAAACAAATGTCTGATTTCAGAAATACAGTAAATGTCGAGAAACTTATAAAAAAAAAAATAGAAACCACAACCTTAATTACATACATCTGATAATAAGGCTTGAGACTTAAAACCAGTGCCCTTAAGCTGTCTCACAACAACATTCAACACTGTACGATCAACAAAATAAATAAACTAAAACTTGAAATCACAATTAGAGTATGAAGTGATTTCACAGATAAAAACAGCAGAATGCTCGAGCACACACTATTTGTTATATTGTCAAAATGAAGACAGCATAATGGTTAGCAGACATGAAACTGCCCTTTACTTTTCATGTATCGTCTCTGTTCCAAAAATGCACGGTATCCAGAGGCGTAGCTAGGGTTTTCAGGGACAACTGAAGATTTTGTGCCCCCTCCTGTTTGTCAAAATGCAATGGGGAAGGGAAAGAAAATTTTAAAAAATGTATTTAAAATAATAGTATTTTAAGAAAAAAATTTCATATAAGTCTCCGAAAATTATAACGCCGCCTCGTGTTCTTTAAAATCTAAATCCGTCATTAGTTTTTGTAAGAAAAAAATTTGCTTTCCGCATTTAAAAATGATTTTAAAGAAAGTATATAGCAAATTATAAAGCAAAATAATTATATATTTATAAAAACTGGATTACTTACAATTTATTCGTATGAAAATATGATGGGGAAACGTCTAGACTTTTGCAGCCATTTACTAGAATACTTCACCACAGCCCAATCAATTTTCTATCAAACACATAAACACAAATCACTTGGCACACAGAAATGGCGTTTGCAACAACTTAGACAATGATACACTAATGCCTCATGTCAGCCGTGCCACCTGTTTAATAACATCAAAAATGTTTCTGGGTGGGAGTCAAGCATGTTAAAGTAGTGGAGGGGATAAATTTTTGTCTGTTGGGTATATAGAACTAATACGTGCTTCGAAATCAGAAAGAGACAAAACATAGGAAAATGATATCCTCATACTGATGGAGTGATGGACTGAGTATGCGAATGTTTCTTATTTACTTTTTAGTGCATTTAAGAATGGAAAAGATTTCATTCTAAAATTTCGTAACTTCAATTTGGTGCCCCATGGATGCTGCGCCCTGGGACAGATGTTTCCCCTTGCCCCCCCAGCTACACCACTGACAGTATCAAGGTCATGCAGATACAACACTATTATTATTATTACAGTTTAACAGATGTCTTTATCCGAAGTGACTAACAAAGCTGTTATAATTTGCATGAAGCGTTTTCTGAAAAAATATATGCCTAGTTAGGTTTGTTTTGTTTTTTAACCCAACGGTTCTGAATTCTACTTTTTGATTATTTCACTGTCTTTTTCATGATACTATTTTGTTTATCACAGGCACCGTCACTTTTGTTGCCACATTGCTAGGTAAATGACCTGGAAGTGATTGACTATAATCATGATAATGGTCATGATAAACACTTTGTATGTGGCTTTCTATCATGATGTGGTTATGAAAAATGCATAATATTCATCTGAGTCTGAGAAGATAAACAAAGAGATTTGTGCATGTGTATTTTGTAAAAGTTTTCTTGGTTAAAAATTCCAGTACAATGACTTTTACCTATGATTTGGGGTTCTGTCTTTGGCTTTGACGTTTTTGTTACTAAGTTTCTGGTTGCAAGTCTTCAGTGCCCCTTGTTTCATGTCTTATGTCATAGTCCTAAAACTATTGTGACCTTTCTTGTTCACAGAAGTACAAAAAACAAATCATTAATACAATTCTGTGATTACAAAGTACAAATTTAGGAATCAAAATAGAACACAATAACTCATGTTACAGTTTTTCTAAAGGTTTGGTGAAAAGTTCATACAAAACCAGATGCTTGAAAATTGGCTCTGTCAATGTAGCTAAAGATATCCAGGATAAGAACAGTGGGGTAGAAAGACTAAGTAGGCCCAAGATGCTTTGCGATGAAGTATATATAGAAGCACCTGAACATCACTAAGTTGGGAGCAGTTTTGAATAGTCATAGTAAGCTCATTCAACATTTTGGAAGGAGAAGCTTTAAGAAGGATATAGCTGAAGACCTGTGGAGCTTTGGTGAACAGACAATCTGATTACACAAGTATGTCATGTGGTTTTCACAACAGAATATCTGAGAAGAGTGTGGCTATGGGCTGCAGCACTACATGACAGTCTTCCTACACAACATGGCCACTACAAGACATTCCCACTCAACATTCATCATTTATCAGAGTCAGATAATGCTCTCATATCTTGAATATTAACCGCAGTGTAAGCATGTGTTATGAAAATGAAGGGTGAGGTACACTTTCAAAATGGATGTGTTGAGAAAGATGCACATGACTGGCATATAATATAAAGTCTGCTAAATGTCATATGATGTATGTAATTTGATTGGATTCTCAAAAGAGTGGCACTCTGGTGTTCTGCAGCTAGACTCTATTGGAAACATCATTTATTTTAAGCGCATCTGGCAAGAAGAGGGACAGCCAGCAAATAAGCAGTTTCCACAGCCTTCACAGATTTTAAAAATTATATCACCTTCATTTTCTTTCTACTACTTTTCACAACAAGCAGTACTACAGCAGTTTTAACAGCCTGCCTAAGTTTTGATTTTTTGTGCAGAAAACTGAATTTTGAACAACAAACCCAAAGAGTATAATTCTTCTCTAAAATGCAATGCACATTGCACCTCAGATATAAAACTAAGCAATTAAATAAGCCATATTATGCTTTAGGCTAAATGCCAGGCACAGAGGGAGGAAGAGATGAACACTTTAGGATGTGCATAAATAATGAAATGTGTCCATATTCCATAATGGTGAATAGCATTCTATAACAGGATGGTGATAGCAGATGAGATACATTACTATAATTCTGCAACTTTGAAAAATCTGTCATGGGTTAATTAAAGATAATAATTGCATTTTCTTTTTCAGTCACCTTTCAAATTGTAACATGCATTAATTTGTTATAGACTGCTGTAATGTAATATTTGTCTGATGTGATGCCCCATTGTGAGCAGTGATACACTACAAAAGCTTGTTTTTACAGAATAATATTATGTTGAGCTGTGGAGTGGAGATATTGTTTGTTAAAAAAGGCTCCTGTGCAGAGAGGAACACAAGGGAGTGCTATTCGGGGCCATGAAGACTGCAGAAACAGAGGCGAACAAGCTTTTAGGAGTCATTTGATATGTCCCCAGGAGACAACATTATGAGCCGTGCGGCTAATGTGGCATTGAGACAGCTGGCATCTGTGCTTTTAACCAAAACGTAATGACACAGGCGCAAGAAACCCAAACCAAATATGAAAAAAGAAAACAATTGTAATGATATATTGCAACAATAAGGCCAGAATCTACAGCAATACAACAAAATAAAAAGTGAAAAATGAAAAAAGCAAAAGAAGACCTGGCAGCCAAGCTCCTGTGCAGTGGAGTGGCTCTGTGTTTCAGGTGGGCTTGGCGCCCAGACGACTTCCAAAGCTGGATGAGCTGAGTCAACTGTGCACTTGTCTGCTACTTCATATGAGGCTGTGACACAGGAGACGATGCAAGAGGGAGCAAATTAATAATTTAAGTTTGTGCAAAGAGCTTAATTACTTACTTAATTGTTTCTTAACAGTTTCCTTTAACGTTGGCAGTTAAAAAATAGCTGACACCCATGCAGATGACAGAGACGGCTGGTGTCACTTAAATAAAACATAAAAGAACAACAGCCAATACAAGTGCTTTTTGGTGTAATTTGAATTATTGAGCTTCATACTATTTTTTTGTTTTCATTGTATATAGCAGTGGTTCTCAAACTGTGGGGCGGGCACCCCTAGGGGGGTGTGAAGTAACAAAAAGGAGGGCGCAAAGATGTGAAAAAAAGAAAACAAGAATCAAAAATATGAAAAATACATCTATCGAACCAAAACAAATTAACATTCTGATACTAGAAAAATAAATATAGAGTAAGATAAATGTTGATATAAGTTAAGAAGGTATAGTAAAATATGCATCTATGATATACTGTATTATTAATTAAAAAAGAACAAATTGGTATTAGTGGGCTTCTTTCAAAAAATGTTAGGGGGGTATGATTAAAACTGTTATGAAAACTCGGGTCGCAAATACTTAAAGGTTGAGAAACACTGGTATATAGAATTATAATTTACACATATATTTATTCTCACAATCACTTAATTCAGTTTAATGTTGTAGCCTACATAACTTGAATATAATTTTCAATATGTGTCTAGATGTGAAATTAGATTTTATTGCAAGATAAAATATCCTGTGGGCAACAAATATGGTATGAATTGACATCTCATATTTAGCCATCTGTCATTGTATGAATTATGGACCAGTGTCAACTGTGCCCTGGCTCAACAATATGCTGTGGTCTGGAATCAAATGTGCTAAAAACCAGCACCAAATACACTCTCTAACACTTCCAAATGTGATCTGATCAAATGACTAATGCACTCTCAGACTTGTCATGATGTGCAGTGGTATAAAATCACATAGGGCATAAATGAGTACCAAACACAGGGTGCTATGAAGATTAAGTTGGGTCTTGAAACCCGATAAAATCGATCATAAAATCAGACCCCGACTTATATGCCCGTTCAAAAATTCGACACAATTTTTTTTATTTTTTACATCTTCTTGCCTCCTCCAATCTCACATCAGTTTCTCAGACACATCGAATTTTGTTGCATCAGTGCAGTTACCAATTTCTTTTCGCTACTTCAACGACTTTTAATTTAAAACCAGCTTCATATTTTCTTCTGATCGAATGCTCCATCGTAGATAAGGGATGCTCTTATAGATAAAGATGTATGAGGGTGTGAGATACAAAAAACACAAATCAGTGCAAACGTTGCTTCTGAATAGTTCGGTTATTACCGTGTTGTCACGTAGGCACAATATGTAGAATAAAAAAGGCAGTGTACTCCATGGTTACTCTCTCAGGTGGGCGTTAGCATATCATAATCTCTTGGACCAATAGCGTGAGTTTTTCACATTCGACTTATACGACCAACATTATAAAATACCAGAAATTATACGGTAAAATCAAGTCCCGACTTACCAACGGGGGAACTTGTCCACAAGTATATACGGTAGATGTGATAAAGTCCACCATTAAATGCACTCACAATTGCCACAGGGTTGTGGAATCAGTTCAGCACCAGATTACCTGCTACCCCAAGATAGGTTATGAATTGGTACCAAATGTATTGTAGATCCCACCACGTCGTCTAGGACCCCCTTCTATGTACTGCTTCTAGATATATTGAAGTCCATCATCAAATCTCTCTATATATAAAATCCAACGGCTATCTGTCTGTCTATATGTCTGTCCACTTTTCATGAGAGAACTACTTAACGCAGTTAGATCAGGTTTTTTCTATAATTTGCTTGAACGTTTTGGTTGATTTTGCAACTTCTCTCATCATGCTAAGCATCATAGTTCACCTTGCAGGAGTGATATATTCTCGTTAATCCAAGACAGAGGCTGTGGGCCGAGGGGAGGGGGGGAAGCGTGACATCAGGAGTGGAGAGCTGGGCAGAGCCCTCCTCACTCACGTGCCAGCCTCTGTTCAAATCGCTCTACCTCTGGCCACATTTTGGAGCATACCTTGCCTCAGCTTAGCTAGTGATACCTGTTTGTTTATTGATTTTTAAAGTTTGTCCTGTTTCACTACTATGTGGGCAGAGCCGCGGGGGAAAGCTATTATACTATAAATATTCATGAGAATGTCAGAGGACATGCTATGACGTGATAGACCTGAACGTCTTGTCAAGTTGAACAGGAGTTCAGTGTATTGTGGGAAAGCTAAAGGGTGAAGTTGGACTCAGAGTGATTATGCATAGTTAGATTGTGCGGCTTTTGATTCCCATGGGAAAATAACCTTGATCTTAGTGATTCGGTAACATTTCTGTTTGTTTTGAGAAACAGCAAAACATCATGGTGTGTTCAGCTAATGGACCTGAAAACAGGTAAGCTGAGTATTTCTTAAGTGTGCTCATGTTTTAGGCAAGAAGGGAAAGGCAGAGCACCTGCAAGAGCTCAACTCAGTTGCTAGTTTGGTGACAAAATGGACACTTGGAAGTCCCTCTTTTACCTGATATTTTGTTAAAACTGAAATGGAAACTTTCATGGACCATTTTATTTGCTGCTGCTTAGCTGCTGGGCACTTTCCAAGAAGCTCTGCCTCTGCCAAATAAATTTATTTGTATTCATTTTTCAATTATAATTTACAATTAAAGAAAAGAAGCCATCGGGGACTGAATGAAGACTTGAATTACCCAGATTGTTTGATACTTTGTTTACATCTCTCTATTATAAAAAAAATAAATCCTGTGGGAGGGAATGACTAGGAGACGATACGTGATTGTCACGTTAACATCACGGAAGACAAATAAAAGACCCGCGAGACGAAAGAGAATGGCCACGGAGCATCTCATAGGGATATAGACAATGAGATTCTTGCAAGACACGCCCTACTTACAAGCAATATCAGAGCACGGCCAGCAAAAAAAAATCAGTAGTGTAAAGGCATGCAGCACACACAGATACAGGGGTCTCATGCATATAAAGCGTATAAAGGACAATACGTTATAAATGAAACGTCGACGACTAAAAGATCGCATTAGCGCAAACAAAAGGAAATTGATCATCAGGACCAGGTGTAATTGAAAAAATATCAGGACAAAGCAAGGTCAGAAATAAAAGGCAAAGGGTATAAAACAAAGTCTTTTTGCCTTTGCATCATTCAATGCACAAAACATAGATTTACACAATAATGGAATATACACTATGAGAATCTGTGGTCCCGCAAACAGTTAATGCAACGACAAGTTTAATTTCTAAGAAAAGACAATTCGGTCAGGTGTATATTTATGATCATGGAGAAGCGATCACAACGTGAGCAGCAGAGACATGAAGTGGCAAAAAGGAGAGCAGCTGTACAGGCTTTAAAATGATCAAAGGGCAGCGCAACAGCAGCTAACCCAAACCCGACAACGCAAGCAGCTTTATACGTCCTGCAAGAAAGAGATTTAACCACGCCTGGGGCCAGAAATAAAGGACAATTATTGTTTTTACAACATCACAAGAGACAAGGCGGTGAGCCATCATTTAAAACCAGTCCACAGACATCTAACCTAGCAGTTGTTGGATTGCTTTTGGCAGACACGTATCATGTGCTCCCAGCTCTTAAAGCAATGACATTCAACAAGTAGAACAGGCAGCTCGCAAGCAGCAAAAAGACAGCAAATGATCTGATGGCATATCCTTAGCGTGTGTTCTAAAGCCCCCCCCCCCACAACATGAGCAGCATTATATGTCTGGCGAGAAAGAGATGTAACCACGCATGGGGCCGGAAATAAAGGACAAGTATTCTTTTTACAAATGTTTTTAAAGTAAAAGTGAAAATAATGCAAATGTAACAATTCCCATGAAAATAACAATCTCTTTAAATTGTATATTGCCTGCCTAAGGTAAAGTCATCCCTGATGGGGGATCGCAGGAATCATGGGAAAGAGGGGTCCTTTCATCGGATTAGCGATATTTCAGCTGTGGAATGGCCAAATGGGGGAGGCAGCTTAATGAATGAGGTCTCCAGGAATCTAAATAAATACAAATCATATTATGTGATATCATTTACTGTTAAATTCTACTCCGTACTACTAAAATTTTTATTTTTATACTGTATTGAGGATTTGTTCTGTTCTGTGTATTGTACTGTATTGTATTGACCCCCTTCTTTATGACACCCACTGCACGCCCAACCTGCCTTGAAAGGGGTCTCTTTTTGAACTGTCTTTCCCAAGGTTTCTTCCATTTTTTCCCTAGAAGGGTTTTTTTTGGGAGTTTTTCCTTGTCTTCTTAGAGAGTCAAGGCTGGGGGCCTGTTAAAGCCCATTGCGGCACTTCTGATGTGATTTTGGGATATACAAAAATAAATTGTATTGTATTGTATATCCGGTAAACCAAACACGAGGGTGGGTGAGTGAAGCGAGCAGGGGGCGGAGCTCCCAAGTTTACTATAAGTAAAAGATTAAATAAAATGTTACTGTCTAATTATTACTAGCGAGCAAAGAGCCTTAGATTGTTCATTCCTTGTCTAGCTGCATCCCATTAAGGCTTGAGATGTCATTCCTGTGAAGCCGACTACTGGGGGTAAACTCGGTTGATGCAAAGGACTGAAAGTAGAAGAGAACTCCAGTCGGCAAACAGCTCACCACAGGGGTCTCTAGGATTAAATACATGGAGTACATTGCAGATAGTGAAACAGGTAAGAGGTTACAGTTGACAATTACAAAGAATGCTTGATGTTCCTTCTTGTCCCAAATTTAGGAAAGAATCTAAAAGATTAGTTGATACCTTTTATGTTTGGTGCATCTTACAGGTGGTACCACAATCAAACAGACTGGTACTCCACAGTCAGGCATCAAAAGTACTATGTACCAATGCAAAGTGTACTCCAGACCACCACTAGATGTGCTATTTGTTGGTATCTAATATGTTGTAGGTCACCCCCTGGGGCCTCATGTATAAAACATGCTTACACTCACAAATTATTCTATCAGTCACTTATATATCTCCTGTTGTCCAAAATTAAACATATTCACACAAATTGAACTCTTAACTGTCTCAAGAAGTTACTTTGTAACAGCATCATCTTAAACCAAATGTTCCAATGACGACACCTATATAAACACTAGAATACCACTAATACCACTGCCCTATTTTAGAATTAGATTTGCCATAATATATATTTTTTACAGCATTACCCATCATACCAAGACCATGTGCTATGCATGGCTGTTAACTGGTCGGGTCCCACAGCTAGTTGATATCCCCAGTTCACACAGAAAAGGTGGAGAAAGAGACATCCTAAATAGTCCACTGCTATGGACTTGCATTCTGTGACATGCTATGCTATTGGCCCAGCAACAGCTATGCTGCTGTCAAAAACTGTTGCTTTGCAATTGTATCTTGGGATGCCTCAGACATTTGTAAACTTTACGCCATGTTTAATCTTTGAAAACATTTCTCAGAAATACAGCCACTTTCCTTACGGGTGCATCTCCTTTATTAACAGGTCAATCATTCTTGGTTTACAGCTGCTGAAGTTGAAGACCACGTGGGATAGGGGAAGCCATTGCACTTTGTTGCAACAGCTGTCAATTTGTGTTTGCCATCTCATTCAAACATAACTGAATTTCTCATAACACCACAGTGCACACGAACACACGGCTTCCTAGAGATAAATCATAACCACACAAAAGTGACACGACGCAGCTCAGTGTCAAAGCAAAGAATCAAAATTTCTTCCAAGTGCTCTGAGGACAGACACTGGATTGAGAAGGGAACTATTAGACAATCTGTGTGTCGCTCCTGTCAAGCTGAATGTCAGCCAGGCTGGCATGAAGCAGAGGATTTAATAAAAAATAGATTAAGCAGGACAATGCCACATCAAATGGAAAAGAAACAATTTGCCAGCCTTGGGTCAGAGCACAGAGGCTCATATTGTTTCCAGCACTTGTCGCTGAGCATTTCGATTACTGAATCATGCCTCACTGGCTTTCAAGGCTTTGACGACTGCACACTTCAGAGGCACTCTACCATTTTATTCTCTTTGTTATTTCTGAAAATTTCACTTAACAAAAAAAAAGCATTATGTTAGAGTAACAGTTTCCCCAGTAGGTCAATATGAGCTAAGCCAAGCACATTTAAAGTGAACGTCCATGTAATCATTGCTTGTGTCATTTTTACATCTTTTATTTAAACAGGCTGCTTTCATCAAGCCGTACAACATATAGTGATGGACATGCAACCTTCTATTCCACCATGTTGCAGTTTTGGTCGGATACTCCAAGGTACATCTGCAAGCTGATCAATGTTTCACTTTTTTTCCCTGTGCTGTAGGTCTGGTTGTTGTGAGTGGGGTTTATCCTGAAATAACAGATGAGCTGAATAAGGATTCACCTGTTATCTCTGCGGCAGAGTTGACCAGTCTTGATGAGAATTGGGCTGATGTATCACTGGTGTCCTATATTATAGAAATAGGCAGTAAGATGGGGCAGTAGGCAGTGTTCTGCTTGGTTGCTATTTCTGCATGCTCTCCTAGTGATTGCATTGTAAGGACGCTAGGGGTAGCTGTCACCACTTTAAACCCAACAGACAGACCCAAGCACAGGTTAAAAGGACTCAGGAATATTTTAGTTCTTCTTCTTTTAAGCAGTACCTACAAAGCACCCCAGCCACAATAAATAGGCAAGTGAATACACAATAATACCATAATAAAAATCAAATATTCTTTCCTCCACACCTCCCAGTAAGCTCTGTCCTATACCTCCCAACTCCAGCTCGCCTGCTGGGTCTTCAACAATCCCTTAAATAGTCCTTGACCCAGAAGTACTTCTGTTCTTCCTCCCACGTGACTTCCCAGCACTTCTGGGTCAGATGGAGGACGAGTTTTGCAGTTTCCATCCTCGTGACTTGGGAGTACTTCAGGGCTATGGATGAAATACAGTGGTGTGAAAAACTATTTGCCCCCTTCCTGATTTCTTATTCTTTTGCATGTTTGTCACACAAAATGTTTCTGATCATCAAACACATTTAACCATTAGTCAAATATAACACAAGTAAACACAAAATGCAGTTTTTAAATGATGGTTTTTATTATTTAGGGAGAAAAAAAAATCCAAACCTACATGGCCCTGTGTGAAAAAGTAATTGCCCCTGAACCTAATAACTGGTTGGGCCACCCTTAGCAGCAATAACTGCAATCAAGCGTTTGCGATAACTTGCAATGAGTCTTTTACAGCGCTCTGGAGGAATTTTGGCCCACTCATCTTTGCAGAATTGTTGTAATTCAGCTTTATTTGAGGGTTTTCTAGCATGAACCACCTTTTTAAGGTCATGCCATAGCATCTCAATTGGATTCAGGTCAGGACTTTGACTAGGCCACTCCAAAGTCTTCATTTTGTTTTTCTTCAGCCATTCAGAGGTGGATTTGCTGGTGTGTTTTGAGTCATTGTCCTGTTGCAGCACCCAAGATCGCTTCAGCTTGAGTTGACGAAAAGATGGCCAGACATTCTCCTTCAGGATTTTTTGGTAGACAGTAGAATTCATGGTTCCATCTATCACAGCAAGCCTTCCAGGTCCTGAAGCAGCAAAACAACCCCAGACCATCACACTACCACCACCATATTTTACTGTTGATATGATGTTCTTTTTCTGAAATGCTGTGTTCCTTTTACGCCAGATGTAACGGGACATTTGCCTTCCAAAAAGTTCAACTTTTGTCTCATCAGTCCACAAGGTATTTTCCCAAAAGTCTTGGCAATCATTGAGATGTTTCTTAGCAAAATTGAGATGAGCCCTAATGTTCTTTTTGCTTAACAGTGGTTTGCGTCTTGGAAATCTGCCATGCAGGCCGTTTTTGCCCAGTCTCTTTCTTATGGTGGAGTCGTGAACACTGACCTTAATTGAGGCAAGTGAGGCCTGCAGTTCTTTAGACGTTGTCCTGGGGTCTTTTGTGACCTCTCAGATGAGTCGTCTCTGTGCTCTTGGGGTAATTTTGGTCGGCCGGCCACTCCTGGGAAGGTTCACCACTGTTCCATGTTTTTGCCATTTGTGGATAATGGCTCTCACTGTGGTTCGCTGGAGTCCCAAAGCTTTAGAAATGGCTTTATAACCTTTACCAGACTGATAGATCTCAATTACTTCTGTTCTCATTTGTTCCTGAATTTCTTCGGATCTTGGCATGGCTTTTGAGGTGCTTTTGGTCTACTTCTCTGTGTCAGGCAGCTCCTATTTAAGGGATTTCTTGATTGAAACAGGTGTGGCAGTAATCAGGCCTGGGGGTGGCTACGGAAATTGAACTCAGGTGTGATACACCACAGTTAGGTTATTTTTTAAAAAGGGGGCAATTACTTTTTCACACAGGGCCATGTAGGTTTGGATTTTTTTTCTCCCTAAATAATAAAAACCATCATTTAAAAACTGCATTTTGTGTTTACTTGTGTTATATTTGACTAATGGTTAAATGTGTTTGATGATCAGAAACATTTTGTGTGACAAACATGCAAAAGAATAAGAAATCAGGAAGGGGGCAAATAGTTTTTCACACCACTGTACAACTCCTCCAGTCCTCTTACAGCTTCCCCTGGCAGCTCCCACGGTACCCAGCAACAACAACAACAACAACATTTATTTATATAGCACATATTCATACAAACAGTAGCTCAAAGTGCTTTACATAATAAAGAATAGAAAAATAAAAGACACAATAAGAAAACAAAATAAATCAGCATTAATTAACATCGAATAAGAGTAAGGTCCAATGGCCAGGGGGGACAGAAAAAACAAACAGTGGTATTACACTACATGTTCCATAGTGCCCTGCGGGAATCAGGGGCACCACCACAGTCCAGGGGAGCTGCCATCTAGCGTTTTGGGGATTAGGCAGTGCCCTACAAAAGCTTCCTTCCCCAGTCGTCCCGGCTGGGTTGAGCTGCCGGCCATCTCTTACAGTATCTCTTTTCTTCAACATATGGCTCATCTCACTCCCAAGGCCAAGTAGGTTAGATGAATTAATGATAATAAACTAAACTGACCCAAGTGTTAGTGAGACCTGTGATGGACTGGTGTCCTGGTGTTTTTTGAGCTGTAGACTATTTATAATAAATATTCATCATTTTGCTCAAACAAACCAGGATGAACTGAATTTACAGGGGTTTAACTGCAGGCATCCATTTGTATTGTACCAGGGATTAATGTATGTGTTCCAGGCAGTTCCTTTTCCTGTTAGTTTATGAACTGGGAATGGGAAATACATACAGATGCCACAGAATCTGTTTTAATTAATTTATATCCTGTAAATGGATGGATGATGTGTAGTTAAGAATTACTGAATTAGTTCACAGCTTGAGAAAGGAAGAAGTACGGAGGTATGTAAAAGATCAAACAATGTGATCAGAGTCCTTCATCATCAGGACAATATAACCAATGAAATGGGTGCAATGTCACATGTCCCAAAACCCTGTGTGTGCATTTTAACATAAATAGGGCTCGTCTGATGGACCAAAAAGGAAGAAAAAAAAACAACAACAGAAGGGCGACATCAGAAACATGAGACCATCTGCTTTGTACTTTAGGAAACACAACCTATTAATAACACCGATTGCTAAATAAAAGCTGCCAAGGACAACAACCATCCCTTGGCATTTATGATTTTCAATAAGCTTTTCTAAGACTGTTTATATCCAGACTTTGCTATCTATTTTTTTCTATTATAATTTCTTCTATTTGGTATTGGTATACTTTAATAAATACCACGTTGCTCTTTTTATATTTTCTACATTTCGTATTTTATCTAGAATGAATGAAAAAATAGAAGGGTACCAAGTGTGAGTTAGTCGGCTACTTTCCCATTCACCGGGTTTATCAATGCTCCTCAATAATTAGAACAACTGCAGTAAAAGCACAATTACTTTGGGTAATAAGTGACATATAAACAAAAGAGTTACACTTTTATATGTGTTGGAGCTGGTAATAGTGAGTCCCTACTTAGAGAATCGTATAAAGAATATTGTGGAGTGACCAGTACCATCTGAGACTTTGTCTAGACAGGATCGCTATGTGTATGTGTGTGTATATGTGTGTGCGTTAATCTTCAAGGGTGATAGCAGATGAACTCAATAAACATTCCTGGTAAATTACATAAACTTGATGATAATACATCTACTACCCCAGCAATCTAGTCCCATGCATAGTAATTATTTCATAGTAATTTACTTCCTTAGAAGACTGACATCCTTCAACATCTGCAATAAGATGCTGCAGATGTTCTATCAGATGGTTGTGGCAAGCGGCCTCTTCTATGCGGTGGTGTGCTGGGGAGGCAGCATAAAGAAGAGGGACGCCTCACGTCTGGACAAACTGGTGAGGAAGGCAGGCTCTATTGTAGGCATGGAGCTGGACAGTTTGACATCCGTGGCAGAGCGACGGGCATTGAGCAGGCTCCTGTCAATCATGGAGAATCCACTGCATCCACTGAACAGGATCATCTCCTGACAGAGGAGCAGCTTCAGTGACAGACTGCTGTCACTGTCCTGCTCCACTGACAGACTGAGGAGATGTTTCCTCCCCCACACTATGCGACTCTTCAACTCCACCCGATGGGGGTAAACATTAACATTATACAAAGTTATTGTCTGCCTGTTATACCTTCATTGTTATCACTCTTTAATTTAATATTGTTCTTTATCAGTATGCTGCTGCTAGAGTATGTGAATTTCCCCTTGGGATTAATAAAGTATCTATCTATCTATCTATCTATCTATTTTCTTAGTATCCCAAATCTAAAAGAACTTGCCTGTCAATCCACAACATCTGTTTCTAGATTTCACTGTGACAATTCTCTACCTCTTCTGCTAATTTTCACTGTTTAAACTATATATAATTCAATTTGGGAGTGTGTTCCAAAAGTGCAAAATGAAAACAACGTGATTTAAGTTAATATTAGAAAGTGTGATCATTCTCTCATCTCTTCTCCAATTCTCCCTGGTGAGTATCATCCAGCTCCTCTCCCAACTCGGACTCCAATTGTATTGAAGCTGAGCCGCTTTCTTTATCCAGGACTCAGGAATACTTCTGATGCCACGACATTATCCCTCAGAAGCACTTCTGGGTTAGGCAGAACTTCCATGAAAAAAAGGCCTTAAATTCCTTCAGCACCCCCTGGCAGCATGCTTGGAGCCCAACAGGGCTGCCCCATGGGACTACAGTTTTCAACATGCCCTTTGGGTAACTGTAGATGTTCTGCAACCCAGGTAAGCTGCCATCTAGCAAATTGGGGGGAGTAAATAGACCAGGTAAGTTGCCTCCCTGTGTTCCTCCATTTTACTTGCATCATGGCCAATTAAGGATCCTTTATCAAGTCCTTCTGGGATGCCAGCATATTCATTCCTGTCCATCTCCTGGCTGTGGCAGGGACCACCTTGCCTATTTGGTGGGCTGGCTTGCAGTCCAGGTAAAGAATCTCGAGCCAGTCTATGCCTACTGTCCATTACAAAAGATTTGTCTGTTATTACAACATGCTAAGGGCTGGAGGTTGTGGAGCATCTGTGGTGTGGGTATTCATTTGGGCCTAACTTCAGAAAACATAGTGATTCACTTAATAAACACTCTGTAAAATCCATTCTGTTGGTTCTGGAATTAAAGCTGTTTTAGTTTTTGTGGGCAAGCAGGATGGACCCTAAAGGGGTATGTTTTTGGTGCTCTTACAAGGCTCCCCCCCTCCATGTGTAGGAATTTATACCAATGGAGCTTCATCAATGAATGACTTAAAGGATTTGTACATTGTTGTGGGAAAAACTTTCCTCTATTTTCAAATAAGTCATACTCGGAGACGAGATTATAATGCAGAATGATTCATTAATTGCACATATATATGCACAAATGTCTCAGCCAATGGAGTGAGCAATCAATAAAACAATTAATTCCCTTTTATAATTTTGTATTACTATTACCTTATCTAATGCATCACATCATCTGACTCTTAATATGTAGAATTCTATCATTTAACCAATCAACTGCACCCACCAGTAACTTTGTATACATGTTGATTGTTCTATTATTCTAAACATTGCTTCATTAATAGGGGTGTCCTGTGGGTTTTCCCATTGATCTTATCACCACTTCACAATAGGGGTATTTGGGCCTTCTCACTAGTTTGTCCTCGCTTTTTAAAGGGGTGTTTATTACTCATTTACTTTATTTTAACCTTAGTAGTAATCTTAATGGTTCCTCTTAAGATGAGGCAACCCTCATGTGCTCAAGCTTTAAGCCATGTTTAGTTAAACCTTAGGTTATCAACAGTCCTTTTTCTTATGATTTCAATAATCGATTGATACAGCTTAATTTTAGTTTAGACTTGTATTAAATTGTAAAAATGACCAAGTATTGATTAAAAATATTTGACCAAAATTGTAGAACATTAAGTGAAGAAGGAAAACAGTGCTATCAGTTAGACTTACCCGGCCGGGACGCCCTCAGTGTGAAAGGACAGGGGGAAGCAGCCTGCACAGAGCATTATCTGCCCTGGATCACTAGATGGCAGTCCCCGTGGGTTGCAGCAGAGCCCCAGATTCCCATTGGGCATCATGGGAATTGGGTTTTTTTGGCCCAGCTCTGTTGAGTTCTATGGGTGCTGCTAGGGGTTGCTGTGGGGACTGGGTAGCCGTGTTTGTCAGGCTCTCACCTCACCCAGAAGGCCAGACCTGTGGGACACCAGAAGTACTCCTGGGTTTTAATAATAATTATTCTTTGCATTTTTATAGCACTTTTCTCACTACTCAAAGCGCTCAGCAATTGCAGGTCTTGCTCAAGGGCCTAACAGAGCACAGTCCCTTTTGGCATTTACGAGATTCGAACCAGCAACCTTCCGATTGCCAGTGCAGATCCCTAGCCTCAGAGCCACCACTCCACAAGAATAGCTACTTGCCACAACCCTGGGAGAAAGAGTATATGTGTGATTGTGGTGTGGGAAACGCTTAACAAGGAAGATTTTCCTACAATAAAAACATTCATTTGCAGCAACTTGTGTCCAGAGCCCGTGTCTGTCAGGTGTTTGGGGTGCAGGAGCTCCCCCTGGTGGCCACATTTCATAATAACCTATTGCTTCATCCATTGCGAACTGCTAGTTGGAAAGACACTCAGCAAAGATTTGAAAAATGTACTAGACACCATTTTAGAAAACAGTGAAATATTTTAAAAATAGCCTTTTTAAATCACATCTGTTTGCAAAGAAGTAGGGGAAAAGCATGTTAACCTTTCTTTTCTTCACTGGGAAGCAAGATGGGTGTCAAAAAAAAATAAAGTGCCATCACACGTGTTTGAACTGAAGAATGTTCTATTTTTTTCAACCTCCAGAAGCAAGAAAAATTGCACTTACAGATGACACTTGGATAACAAAATCACCCTGCTTTGCTGATATCTTTGAATATTTAAATATGATTAATTCAGACATGCAAAGAAAAGCTGAAAATATCTTATCTTCCACTGATAAAATCAGAACAGGTATGAGAGCAAGTCAACATGTATACTGTATGTTACCATATGTTGCTGCAACAGAGAATAAAGAGATCATGTTATTGAGCATCTTGAAGTACTGATAAGATATTTAATTTAGATTTTTTTAAACTTATAACAAAGAGTATGCACATATAATTATGGGCTGAGAGGCCCATCAGTATGAAGCCATTCTAAAATCAGTCTCACATAGAAAATGGAATTATTTGAAGTTTGTAGTGATTACAGTAAGGAATTTAAACAAAGAAGTGTTTTTTGAGAAATTATGGGTAGAAATGAAGAATGAATATTCTTGTATTGAGGATAAAGTTCTAGGAATTCTACTACAAATTTTTAAAATCTTATCTGTGTGAGTTAGGTTTTTCTGTATTACAAGCATAAAAAGTAACAAGAGAGAAAGGCTACAAATGATTGAGATTATTTAAATTTCTCCAGTATTCTGCGCAAAATTAAAAAGATCTTTGACTCATGTGTTATTGAAAAACTACAATCATAAACAGGTCAGTCAATTTTGTTTATTTCATGGTTACTCATAGTCAGTGTTAATATAGTGTCTCTAAGATGAAATAAATTGGATCCAATTGGAATTGGATCTAATAGAAAATTGACTAGGGGTTCAAACTACAATAAATGACTTGAAGGTGCCATCCTTAAAAGAAGGTTGAAAACACTGGGGTTATAGAGTGCCGATTGATGGGCAAAAATGGCAAATGTTTTCTTTCAAAATAAAATCTACAAAACAATAAAATGTGCAGAAAGTGAAGGTGTCTGAGTACTTTCTGAAACTACTGTAGGTGGTACTGGACACAAGACAGGGCTCAATTCTAAATATGGTATCTGATCATAATACATAGCAATGGTAGTATAAAACAACAATGAAAAGCAATCCATTCTGGCCTAGATGTAAATGGATGGATTTTCTTATCTGTTTTTCATTTAGCACAGTGGCTGGTCTATAGGGAGTTTTGTTATTTCAGTTACTTCTAGATGGGATACTTTATGGTGTAACTGGAAGATATTTCTTATCCTACTTCCACTAAGTAGCAAAAACAGCCAGTCTGGCCTTATCTTTTTTTTTTCTTGTAGGCCCAACCTTGTAATGGACATGTTACTAGCAAGAGATGTCCCTTTCCACAAGCACATTGTTCTACCACAGAATGAAAAAAATGACAGGCAGCAAGGCTAGGACTAGGAATTGAAATTGTAATCCATTGCTAGGCAGGATCAAAAACTGAGAAGATTAACGATCTAATTCAGAAAACAGAAGTCATTACCCAGAACCTAATTTTAGGAAAATCAAATCAAGAAAGTCTTCTTGAAAGTATCTACAATCTTGTTCAATGTGTCTAGTGTGACACTGGTTTAAACAGTGACTTCATATGTCACAGCTTTGGGACATGCAGACATGGCATCCGTGCTTTACCAACTGTTTTACAGAAACAGAGGCATCCATAAAGAATCAAAATGGCAGCATGAAATAATAATAAGTAACAATGAAATGCTTTAATTTACCTGGAAAAAATACAGATAAGAAACTCAAGTGAAGGCAAATTCAGAATAACTTTGAGATATTAAAAATATCTTAAGACCACCAAAAATATTAAACTGTAAAAATTCCTTTCCTATCTGGAAACTCACAGCGAGTTACAGCTGCAGTATATAAAGTTTCTTGCTGTTGTTTCCACCTGATAAGCAGAATCAGCTGGAAGCCTTTTCTTCTACTGTATCTGAGGTGAGTCCATCCTATGAAGGAAATATTGCTGACGTTGTTTCGTTTCATTTTTATGAGAAACACTTCTGAAAAGCATAACATATGACATATGGAAAAGCATGTGCACGTTATGTTCTGTGTTTCTGCATGAACACAGGGATCTATCTATCTAACTATTTATTTATTTATTTTTATTTTTTGGTTACTTTTTATTTATTTGTCTCTCTCTCTCTCTCTCTCTTTCACAGACAGAGTCACAAAGAGCTGTACACCACAGAAAACAACTACAACACACAGTTACAAACAATAAACATTTCAACAAATGAACATAAAAAGGAAGAACCAACAATAGCTACCCATATGCTAGCCTAAAAAGGTGCCTTTTCAACTGTTTTTTAAACGTAAAGTACAAGGAGGGCTATTTCACCATTTAAGTGCATCAGATTAAAAAGCCGATCCCCAAGAATCTTTAGACAATTATGTGGAACATAAAATGCATAAATAAATATGAATATGTAAATTAGTTCATAATCTGTTTAAACTACAAGCAGGAGCGGACTGGGTCTCAAAACTGGCTCGGGCATCCTTCAACGAGTGAGGTGACGAGGTCGACCCACTCAGCCCATTATTCATTGTAATTTTCTTAAAATTTGTGATGAGTACGCGGCTTGCTACTTGCTATGAGCCTGTGATATGAACTCTATCTAAACTGTTGCCAAACTTAATCTGTACACTGTTGTTTAGACACAACTTAAAATTTGACAACATGCTTAGTAGGCTAGTAGCTTATGCAGTTCGCTGCTTTTAGCAGCCACATCATCAACAATACTGTTAGTGTCATGTTTGGCTAGGATACCTTTCTCCACCAACATCAACATGAACGCCTCAAGATGTTCTTGCATCATTGTGCTTCTCAGGCGGCTTTTGATTCTCTTCACCGCAGAGAATGATACAAGGTCAAATGAGGACAAGGTCATGAGTGGGTGTTAATAGAACTTTGCTTAATTCAATGTCAAATAATTACCCATATAGGCGGTTAGGCGGCCTAAAGCAAAGTAAGTGATTACAGGTATGAAACAATTATTTTCAACTCAATAATCAAACTGCTCATTTACAATGGAATAAATTATAACTGAGGTTATAATGAAAACCTCACATGATTGAAATGTTCCATTAACTTAACGATAAACTATAAATGTTCAGTTCTAATATGAAAAATTCCTATCCTGTGCTTTATAATTTTATTTTTGACGACCAGAGAACAATAAAATGCATAATACATAATCTAAACTAATTATTAGTACTGATGAATTTAACTCTTTTAGGGCTGATGTCGACTTTTGTCAAAAGGAGGAGTTGATGATGATAATTAACTGTAAACTTTGACAAAACCAACCGTTATGTTTTAGTTGGACTCTTGTTGCTAGAAGGAAAGTTAGATTCATTGGTTTGACTGAGATTTCCTGAGCTCGTGTGAGTAGCAATGCGCAAACAACGGCAAAAATAGCACTGACATCTGGCGAGAGATCAAAATGAATGCGTAAATCAAAATACTCCGTCGACGACGTTTTGCCTATTCTCTTTGAACTGGACTATGACTTGTCGAACTCAGCTTTTGATACAAGTGATTGAAAACGAATGTGAGGTTCCAGCTTCAGCTGATTGGTCCCCAGATAATCATTGTAATGACCATGTTCGCCAGGGAGGACTGCCACTTAACAATAATAAGAGGTAGAAACCAGATTGCAATGCACTGTGACTTTGACCCAGCCACGCAAAGACAGCTTGGCAGCAAGCCGGATGCATATTCTTGGTAAACTGGCAGCCACAGCATTACGTTGATTTCTGTGTGAAACTATTGCTTTTCAGAAACAGTTTTTTGGAAAAATTATTCAGCCCTCAAAGAGTTAAATACTAGATATGAGATAAAATAAATTGCAATAATGTATGTTCCAACCCGAAATGAAGCGGTATCAAAGCAGAAATCGGCAAAAGGCAGTTTTGACCAACTTTTTCGCTGCAATGTTGTGTACTGACAACTGAAACAACCTGATGACATAATACGGTATATTATATAGGACTATATAAATCGCACAGTACCAGACAGATAATGTTTAGTAGTTTAGAAAATCAATTTTAATGTCAAACAGTAACCAGTACATAAAATTTATTTCATGAAACGGCCAGCCCATGACCAGGCCAGAGTCCGCGGCCCACCGGGCATTGCCCAAATGCCTTAATGGCCAGTCCGCCCCTGACTACAAGATTACAATTAACATGTTATATAAGTAATATGATGCCAAAGTGCAAAACAGCTATAATCCTACATTTATAAATCTCTCACATATCGTAGGAAAGGTCATACAATTGGCTTCTGGGTTGCCATTTACATCTTTGTCTAAGGCAACAGAGTAATGACAGACAGAACTGATATCCTCTTTTTAAACAATGGTCTTGTTAAATTTGATCACTAGAATGGAGCATTACAATTCTTACACATTCTAGCAAAGTTTTACTCTTAATCCACAAATATTTGAGGATACCAAATAGATGAACTATTGTGAGCCAAGGGCAAGACAAACATCCAAATGCAGGAGGGCTTGTCTTTCTCGCCTCTGCTTGAATCTTGGCTTGCGGCTTGATGGGATGGGAGGCTGTTATCTTGTCAAGGTCGCTTTTTTCTGACTAGCTCCAGCAATGTTTTCGCAAAACATGCACCTGCTCTTACTTCTTAAAATACAGTACACTGAATTATGCAAAATTTTCTTGTTTAACGGAATTCAATGGCTTACAAAGTTTTTCAATATTGTAGTCAATAGCCTGAGTGATTAGTTTGTATGTAAATTTCCGTCTGTTTAAAAAAACACTTTTTCACCAGTTACTGTATGTCCTTTAGTGACCTATCCTTCCTTATCAGTAATGGCCATTACACAGCTGTTCAGGGTGCAGATGTTTGCTTAGTTTTAGTGCTCATTTTTTCAGCACATTCCATTTTTTTAAGCTTAGCCTTGAGGTCATTTCATTCAACCCTCCTAATAGTAAAGCTTTACAGAAAGCAACAAGGCCACCAACAAGGCCTAGCATCTGAATTCCATATCCATCATAAAGGCCATATGTCTTGCAAGAGACTGGCATATGTCATGGCCCTGGCAACAGAAAGACCACAGAAGAAGTTTATTCTGGCAGGTGCAGAGAGGCAGTCAGATTTTTATTTTGCCTTTGTCATTCCATCCTTTTTCTCATTCCTCTTCTATATTTTTTTGTTAATAAATTCATTATTGTATATTTTAAATTATACACTCTTTGGAATTATTCTAGAATAAGAGTACTCTCCAATCACAGCCCACACAAACCAAGATGTAAAAGGGAAATGTCTCCTGAGAGTATGAGATTACAATCCTGCTACAGACTGAAGTCCTGAGATAAGATAGCAATACTAATAGTATGTTGCATGTCAGTTAGTACAATTAGAATTTCACATGAAAGTGTGTCATGGTCCGGTTCGGCTCTACACTCCCCTTGACACTTATGGGAGCTTCTTTAACCCAAAACCATCGATAGTCATGTATTGAGAATAGCCGGGCAAATCAGGGAGGAGTAGGTGCAAAAAGTTCAAGTGCTTTTATTGAAATCCCAAAAGCAAATCAGTGCAGTAATTCAACTCAGTAAATAAATAAACCATAAAATCAAGGGACTGTTGAGTTTGAAACCAGTCCAATTAAATCTCTCTATCACAATAAAAAAATCTTGGGAAGTGAGACGAGACATGACTTTCTCAGAGAGACACTTTCATGTCCCGCAAGACAAGACTTTGTGAAAAGAGATTTGACCATGTCCAGGGCTGGAAATAAAAGAAAAATTGTAGATGACAAAGTAGAATGTCATAAAGAATTCAAAAATGTTGGCATGATACACATGCAGAGCATTTTAGAGATAATGGTTGTACGAAAATTCGAAAGTCTCAAAAAAATGATAATAAAGATCGCATTAGTGCAAACAAACAGAAATTATTACTCTGTGAAATAACAGAGCAGCAGAAAGAGATTGAATATATTGTTTGGATTTAAACTTTAAGTTGAAGACTTGTAGGTTGTCTATTTCGCGTTGTCATCAGAGGAAAGTAATGTTTCTTCTCAATGAAGAGGCATATCCGCGAGAATTAAAAGATTTGTTGTTTGGTGAAAGTGAAATCCCGCAAGAAAAAAATTTCAAGCCCTGTGAGACAAGACTTTATGCAAAGAGATTAGGAAAAGTCCTGCCCACATCTAAAATATTTACAACCATGCACATGGTTCAATCATTTCTCATTTGTTTGAATGCTATTGTCAGATACAGTTCGTGTAGAGAGAAAGAAACAGCATTCACTCACGGGCAGTTATATGTTGTGTTGTCACAATGTAATTCCAAACATGGAATCAAAATTGAATGCGATATTGACGAAAAGGTAAAAACGAAAAGTGATTGAATATATGGACATAGGTGATAAAAACAGAAGTATGTCGATATTGTTTCGATTTAAACTTGTAGACTTCAGAGATTTGTAGATCGTCTAATTCATGTTGCTATCAGGGAAAAGTAGTGTTTCTTCTCAATGAAGTGGCCTATCCACAAGAATTAAAAGTTTTTTTGTTTGGTGAAAGTGAAATCCACATACGCGAGTAGCAGAGACATGAAGTTGCTGGCACGTAGCGCAGGCAGGGGGTTTGGCGAGCGAAGCGACCAGGGGATGGAGCTCCCTAGTACACCATTATAATTGAAGTTAAAATCCAATTCTTTAAAAACAAATGAGCCCCAAAACTTCCTTTTAAAACACAACATCTCCTCTGCTTACCCCATAAGGGATCCTTCAACCAGTGGAGACGTCCTTCCAACAGGTGAGGTCAACCCTCAATACCTGGCTCGGGTCTCCGTTGCTAGTCCCTCAGCATCCCTGGAGCGCCACGCACATCTCCTCCCACCTGCCCCTTGGCATCTGTGGGACACTCCGCATAATGGGCCGCTCCTACTCCGCAGCATTGCTCAGTAGGAGTGTCCCTTCTTCAGCACCTGTGGTTTGCACCTTACCTCCTGCATCTGTTCCATTTTAGCATGGGCTCTCCCGATCCTGCCTCTCACTCACTTTAACCTTTGTCTCTCCTTTCCATTTCTCTGCTGCAGGGGTTCTCAAAGTCAGTCCTGGGGACCCACTGTGGCTGCAGGTTTTTGTTCCAATCAGCATCTGAGTCCTGTGCTAATTAAGTGAACTGTTATTTCCCAGATTCTGTGTTTTTGGAACAATATAGAAATTAGAAAACTAAGTTTGGTAAAAAGAAATTATTAAAATGTACTAAGCAGTTATATGGGAATAATGTATTTTTTTTCTTTTTAACAATATTATCTTCTTGATTTTCTTTGTACTATTCCAGGTGTTCTAATTGTTTAATTAATCCATTATTTACTATTTAATGGGTCTGATGCTAAAGTACTTGCAGCCTTTCATCATTCAGTGTTGTTTGCCCGGGTGTCTGCTCTGGTTGTTTTTAATTGTCATTAATAAGATATAACAAAGGGGGAAAACTGAACAGAGGAAAGGCAAAATACAATGAAATCAGTAAAAACGAGTTAAGCATTTAAATCTATAGTAAAAATAGAAATATTTCTAAACCTTTTATAAATGTAAAATCATGCTGGTGTGCTTTTCTGAATGTAGAATAAGAAAAGAGAAAAACAACAGCTAATTAAATGAGATCAGTGTTATCAGTTGCTGTCACTGATTAAGAATCTGATTGAAATAAAAAACTGAAGCCACAGCGAGTCCCCAGGACCGAGTTTGAGAACCCCTGCTCTACTCCATTCTCTTGTTTTTTCCTTCTCCTGTTCTGTCATGCATGCTACTCTTATACTGACTTGATTGACTCTCCACCATCTCCGAGGTGTGAATGTGGCACCTGACTGGTCCTCTCACATTTGTACGTGCGTGCAAGATCAACCAAGCACCACACTCAACCCCGGCGCAGTACTGTCCTATAGATATCTGCCCCCATTCTAAGCCTGCATGTTCACAGGACTTGATTATTTATTTAAAATCTGCACAACACCATGGAGCACTTATCACACAGTGACCCTATGAACCTATGAATAACATGTTAATGGATGCTTAATGGAGATGCACACAAACATACAAGACACTTTAGGTTCATCTGCTAAGTGCCTGACCTTTTCAAATATTAATAGGAAAATCAATGAGATACCATGTTTTAAAATATTTCATTAAATAACCAATTACAGTTATGCAAGTTCTCTTCCATGATACTGTATTAAAACATAGATACAGTGCTAATTGCACTTGCCATCACAGAGTTATAGAATATGTAAAGGATGTCACTACTGCCATCAAAGGGGTGCAGTCTCCTAAGAAAGTATAAAGTTCCTCTGTGTTATGAGTCCAGTCCAGCTTGTCATTGATGTAGACCTCTAAGTATTTGTACCAATGCACCATTTCCACATCCACTCCCTGAACAGGGCATAGGGGTTCATAGGTGGAGAGAAAGTCAATAACCAGTTCCTTGGTTTTGCTGATGTTAAGATGCAGACAATTCTCTTTGCATCAAGAACAAAAGTTCTCCACCAGACTCCTATACTCTCCCTCATCCCCTTTATGAATACACTCCATAAGTGCAGAATCTTCTGAGAGTTTTTGTCAATGACATGACTAGGTGTTATATTTATAGTTGGAGGTGTACAGAGCGAAGAGAAAAGGAGACTGGATTGTTCCTTGTGGTGCTCCAGTGTTGCTCACACCCACAACAGAGACACAGTCCTTGAATCGCACAAACTGCAGTCTGCCCAACAGAGAGTTCATTATCCAGGACACCATAGATTCATACACCTGCATATCCCTGAGCTTTAACAGGGATGGCTGTATGGTATAGAAGGCACTGGATAAATCATAAAAACATAATCCTCACAGTGCTTTATCTGGATGAGCATAAAGCTTGTGGAACAGATGCATAAATGCATCTTCCACTCCAAATCTTTGTCCTATAGACAAACTGTAGTTGTTCCAAGTGGTCTTTCACAAAAGGCACTTATATAGTCCAGGACTAGCCTCTCGAACACATGATGTGGGGTGTAAGTACCAGAGGTCTTTAGTCATTAGGTGTAGAGGAACGGGATCTTTAATTGAGAATGGAACAACACGGGATTTTCCACAGCAACAGCACTTACTAGTACCTTAGTGACTGACTGAACAGGTAATAGAGGATACCATAAAGTTGGTCATCACCGGCCTTAAATACACAAGAACTGATTTCATCTAGTCCTGTTACTTTTCTTGAGTGTAACCTCTTCAGCTGTCTCCTCTCTTGGTCATCGGTTACAGACAGACAATACTGATGGTACAAGCTGAAGTTGTAGGAGTTGTTGATGCAATAGAAAAGGTGCGGAACGACTGGCCATTAGAAGAAGGTGGTAGTGGAATTAGATAGATAGATAGATAGATAGATAGACAGATAGATAGATAGATAGATAGATAGATAGATAGATAGATAGATAGATAGAAGCTGAAGTTGCTGAAGCTGCTCCTCTCCCTGGAGATGATACTGTTCAGTGGATGCAGTGGATTCTCCATGATTGACAGGAGCCTGTTCAGCGCCCGTCGCTCTGCCACGGATGTTAAACTGTCCAGCTTCATTCCTACAATACAGCCTGCCTTCCTCACCAGTTTGTCCAGGCGTGAGGTGGCCTTCTCTTTATGCTGCCTCCCCAGCACACCACCGCGTAGAATAGGGCACTCGCCACAACTGTCTGGTAGAACATCTGCAGCATCTTATTGCAGATGTTGAAAGACGCCAGCCTTCTAAGGAAGTATAGTCAGCTCTGACCTTTCTTACACAGAGCATCAGTATTGGCAGTAGGAACATTCGATTAAAGCAATGGTTCACAGTATTTGCTTTGTCCACATTTCTTACTAGAACTTGAACCCTGGATTGATTTAGTCCATTAATTATGCACATTCCATTCCAAACTTCTTTCACATTATTCTGGGTGAATTCTGGGGAGCTCTGTAAGCTTCCTTCCCTTCATTCAGGTCTTTCTTCAACATTCTGTGTATGCCCTTTAGAGTCTTTTTCTCTCCAGAGTTCAGTGTTCCCTTCTTCTCATTCAGGAGACTTTTTAGTGCTCTAGTTATTCAGGGTACAATAGTGCTAATGCAGAGGTTTTTATAATATAATAATGCAGCAGTGTGTAAACCTTCCATGATCTCTCATGAGACTGTGAACTCCAACCTTCTCCTCCATTCATGTGGACAAATAATTAAAATTATCTAGGGATTCTATATTTGCCTGAGTTGATTTGACAGTGGGCATGCAAGTGAGTGTACCCTGTAAAAGACGAATCTTGTTTGCTCGGGATGAATCGGGCTAAGTGGATTTTGAAATGGAAGGATAAAAAGGCCTCTGTAAATACTGGTGTGCACATGAGATAGCCATATTTCCTTCTGTGCATCCCATTCACTCAGGACAGACCTTGTCTCCCTGCAACCCTGTATTGGACTGGGGTTAGGAAATGCATGGATATAATAAAGTTTTAGCTGGATGACCAAAAACAGTGCCACAGAAAAAAAATGATCTGTGTTTCCAGACTATATTAACCTTCTAGAACCTCATCAATAAAATCTATTAGACTGCATGTTGGCTGTCAGAATAGGTCAAGCCAGCCAGCACTCAATTGGCCAAGGCAGATGAAATGTGTGACTAGGCAAATGGCATTTAGACTGAAACGACTTTCCAACTGGCATTACAAGAAATTACATGAGGTGTGAAGGGCCACATTATTACAGTTTATACGGTGAAAGCTGGAACACTAAGCTTAGGCTTGCGGCAAGAGGGAATCGATGGAAATCTCTCAATTATTAAACTGTACAAGTATGTGTTTGGCCATGCATGAGTTTTTCTTCCAGACCCAATCACAACTCTTAAAGGCTAAAGCATAAATACATATAAGCATCCAGCGATAAGGTGGCATTTGACTATCTTAGGCGAGACATTTTTATTTAGGAGACATTACTTTTTTCTTGATTGCCACAGCGTCTGGAACAGTGATGGCAGTGTGATCATTCAGGCAGACAGCACACGTCTTCAAGTGCCTGTGAGATTACAGGTGAGCACCTGGTAAATGCCTCTAATTCAAAGAATAAAATGACCCTTAAGATGGCTGATTTGCTCATGATTTTTATGATTTTGCAACAACTTCAACATAACATTTTCAAACCTATTTGATAAAGTTCAAGGAGTTGGAGCCTCTTCTGGAAACATCAGACATAAAGCAGGAAGTAGACTAATCTACCAAGTTACCACAGACCCATGAACATACCTGCAGGGCAAATGTCACTGACACAGGTGAATGTGCAAATATATAACTAATCAGGTGCTAAATATGAACCCAATGTTTCACGATAGCACATTTGGTGCAGTTATGTTGATTTTTACCCTTTCAACTTATATGCATTTAGTGGCCAGGTGCAGAAATGACAGGATATCAAAAGAAAATTTGGCCACTCTATTTGTGGTTGAGATTTCTGGCTACAAAAAAGGCTACAAAAAGATATTCAGCTTCTAGTTGCAAGTTAGTCAGTCTTCTTGGGAGCTCCATCCGGCAGGTCACTCTTGTCAAAGTACACCTCCTTCTGAGAAAATGGTGATTTTACAGATGATGAACATCAAGGAGTGGAGTCAGTTGCCCTCACTGGGTGGTTTCTCTGCACTTTAGGGAAAGAAGGAGATGACAATGTTAGCGAGAGTGCTTTATCTTGTCAATGTCGGTTATTACATTTCTTGGCAGAGCCTGTAAGGAGTTCCACCATATGTGTGACTATACTGTATATACAGTATATATAGCACGTGTGAGCATTGAAGACAGCTTAAGGGCTCTGGTGATGATAATTATATATTGAATTAGCCCCTCCAATGCTGATGTCACTTCTGTTGTCACCCCTCCTCAACACACTCCTTTCTGCAGAGTGACTATATAACACAGGAACTGAACATCTCATTCTCAGTTCTGTTCTGAACTTGTGTCAGGAAGAACATCTCTGAACATTATTGCGTGTAGCAATTTTATGCATTCTTTCAAATTAAACATGCATGCTGAGGGAGTCACCTGCAAAGATGGAGACTATAAAACTGGACTGAAGGAGAAAAAGGCACCTCAAAAATAATGACAAAGCAGGCTGTTTGGGAATGCACTTGAGAGATGGAGCCTCGGTGAAGAGATGTTCACACACATGCAAATTCTCTGAAGATGCGGACATCACAAATATTTCTAAACTAGCTGCATGTGGTCTTCCGGACAAAAACAGCCCATAGACTCCCTAGCTGTTTTATTATATCCATGAACCTGGAGAGGCATCAACTAACTCTTAAGAATTACCCAGGACAGAGGACATGGACCCACCTGTGCTTGCTGCCCCACTGGCTTTCGTAAGAAGGCACTGGTGATACCACATCTTGGCCATATTGCTGGCATATGAGTCCTATTGATCTTTCTCTTGAGAAAATACCTCTAGATAGACAATGTTTTTAGTGAAAACTTCAAGCCTTACCCTCCACTGCTGAGGTGTTTCACTTGCACGTTGTTGAACTGCGGTGTTTGCTTCATTTTGACATTGTGTCTCTTCATCTGTAGTATTAGCATGATGTTGTGTTGCACAGTGGAGTTTGCTGCATGCAGGTCTTTCATAATGAGAAGTGAGGAGCATGCAGGGCCAAAAAAGTAAAAGTGTATGCATGCACCATCTTAGTGGCTGTGGTTGAGTGTGAACAGAGCAGACTGCTCCAAACACATGCAGGTCATTCATATATACCATATATACATGCCTAATTATTCTATTACCTGTTTTCCACAAGTAATGTGGCTAGTATATATATATATATATATATATATACTATATATATACTCAGCAAAAAAAGAAACGTCCTCTGACTTTCAACTGTTTTTACTTTCAGTAGACTTAATGTGTAAATATTTGTATGAACACTAAAAGAGTCAACACCATAAGACATAAACTAAAAATGTTTCACAATGTGTCCCTGAATGAAGGGAGGCTCAAAATCAAAAGTACCAGTCGGTATTCTGGTGTGGCCACCAGCTGCTTGAAGTACTGCAGTGCATCTCCTCCTCATGGACTGGACCAGATTTGTCAGTTCTTGCTGTGAGATGTTACCCCACTCTTCTACCAATGCACCTGCAAGTTCCTGGACATTTCTGGGGGGAATGGCCCTAGCCCTCACCCTGCGATCCAACAGGTCCCATACGTGCTCAATGGGATTGAGATCTGGGCTCTTCGCTGGCCATGGCAGAACACTGACATTGCTGTCATGCAGAAACTCACGCACTTTTTGCCACTCCTGTCTGGTCCAG
Organism: Polypterus bichir lapradei; assembly: GCA_026402145.1. Taxonomy (NCBI): domain Eukaryota; kingdom Metazoa; phylum Chordata; class Cladistia; order Polypteriformes; family Polypteridae; genus Polypterus; species Polypterus bichir. Next base: position 89,198,754 of record JANRMT010027041.1, read on the forward strand.
CGAAGGTAGGTTTGTGCCCATAGGCGGCGTTGTTGCTGGTGATGTCTGGTAAGGACCTGCCTTACAACAGGCCTGCAAGCCCTCAGTCCAGCCTCTCTCAGCCTATTGCGGACAGTCTGAGCACTGATGGAGGGATTGTGTGTTCCTGGTGTGACTCGGGCAGTTGTTGTGGCCATCCTGTACCTGTCACGCAGGTGTGATACTCGGATGTACCGATCCTGTGCAGGTGTTGTTAAATGTGGTCTTCCACTGCGAGGATGATCAGCTGTCCTTCCTGTCTCCCTGTAGCGCTGTCTTAGGCGTCTCACAGTGTGGACATGGCAATTTATTGCCCTAGGCACATCAGCAGTCCTCATGCCTCCCTGCAGCATGCCTAATGCACGTTCACGCAGATGAGCAGGGACCCTGGGCATCTTTCTTTGG
>JANRMT010027041.1:89199576-89217077 GCA_026402145.1 Polypterus bichir lapradei
CCGCCTATAAAAGCTCTTTTCTTTTGGTTCAAAAGGCCCTTGATATCACTTGTAATCCATGGCTTGTTGTTAGCAGAGCAGCGTACACTTCTTACTGGAACTACAATGTCCATACAGAAGCTGATGTAGTCAGTAGTGCAGTCAACAGCCTCTTCAATATTCTCACTATGTGACCCCTGCAGGATATCCCAGTCCATAGTTCCAAAGCAGTCTCTCAGAGCCTGATCTGCCTCAGGAGACCACTTCCTGAATGAGCGTGTGGTTGTAAGTAGCGCCTTCACTCTTGGTTTAGATATTTATTTATTTACAGTGGTGTGAAAAACTATTTGCCCCCTTCCTGATTTCTTATTCTTTTGCATGTTTGTCACACAAAATGTTTCTGATCATCAAACACATTTAACCATTAGTCAAATATAACACAAATAAACACAAAATGCAGTTTTTAAATGATGGTTTTTATTATTTAGGGAGAAAAAAAAATCCAAACCTACATGGCCCTGTGTGAAAAAGTAATTGCACATATTACATGCATTAGATTAGTGGTTAGCTTCAGGGGACTGCATCTGAATTCTGGGCCAAGCACTGCCTGTGTGCATTTCACAAATTCTCTCCATGTATATATCTGTTTTTCTTTGATTATTTTGATTTTCCTCTTTACTCCCAAAGATGATCCTGTTTAGTTAAATAGCAAGTCTTAATTGGTCTAATGTGAGTGTGACAGACTAGCGCCCTGTTGAGTTGACTCATGCATTGTGCTCAACTTTACAACTCCTTCAACCCCAGAGCTAAATTAAGTGAAATTAATAAAGGATGGATGGAGGCATAATATAAGAGGGGTATGGTGACTCCGTGTTTAGCTACAGGAGACTAGATTTGAATTATGCCCTGATCACTGTCTGTGCAAAGTTTTAATGTTCTCCTTAGGTCTATATGTTTTGCTCTGGTTTTTCAAGTTTTCATCCAACATCACCAACATCTTCATGTTAGGTTAATTGGCAGGTGAAACTTGGCCAAATAAGAATGAGTGTGAGTTTGTGAATCAGTGTGAACTATTATGATGTAGATTAGTTAGTGTTATGAGCCCAATCCTGCTGGAATTGGTCCATGTATCTGAAAATGGATGGATGAATGGATGGACTGGTGGATGGATAGATCTATCCCAGTACTGTCAGTATGGGATTTTCTTCAAATCACATTGGTTTATGTAACAAACTTTTAAACCATTCCCAATTTGGTGAACTGCTCCTGAAGCAAAGTTCAGTGTTCTGAATTGTCTATGATTTATCTATTTCCACTGTGCACTACAGATAAAGAGATTTTACTTTTATAAACACCCTGTTCTGAATCAGCCCTGGCTAGCTTTGCCTTGTATGCTCAGCAAATCCTCCTTGAATCTCTGCCTTTTTGCTTCCCCTTACTGCAGTACACCATGGGAAAATATACAGCGAGTACTGTGATAGGGTCAATGTTTTGAAATCACAAATTTATGCAGACAAAGTCATATTGCAGATACATCAGCTTTTGTTTTTGTTTTATTGTTATTAGTACATTCTGAATCTATTCAACAATTTATTTAAAATTATATGATATATAATATATATATATGATGTAGATCATATATAATATATTATATGATGTAATCGTTTTAGTTAGCCAATAAAAGATGTCCTTTTGCTTGACTTCTGACTACATTCATAATGGTTAACACGGTACAACACCCTAGTGCTTTAAAATTATATTTAAAGGAATTCCAAACATTAAATATTAAACTATAATATTAATTTTACTACAGTGCAATGGTGAGCAAAAAGAATGTGTCCAGATTTGCATTTTCCTTTGTGCCACCACAGACTGTTTCACTGCATAGGAAGGAGTTTACAAAAACAAGCTGAGGCACAGTCTCTGTGGGTACGCATTTCCATATTACAACTCTGTGTCATTTCCTCAGACACTTTAAATACAAGCACTTGTCGCTAAAGGGAATTTGACGGCCTTGCATTCCTTCACTTTAGTATCTATTGCTGTTAAAAGAAAAGAATAACAAAGTTTCAATTGTAGCTAGCATGTCATATTGGTGCCAGTAGTGGGATTCTACTATATGCACCATAAATAGTGAAAAATTAAGGATCTTTTTAATTCTCACTTTCTTCTACTGAATAGTATGATTTTTTTTAAATAAAGATTAGGCACTCAGAAGGTAGTAACAATTGTTGTGATCAATGGTATCTTTCCATTAATTCTCCATGGAACACGTTTAACTAAATGCAATAACATAGATTTTGGATGTAACAGAAGAGAAATTAAATTTTTCATTGGTCAAAGAGATTCTGTCCTGGGTATGACATTAAACTGCATCCAGCTCTGCAATTGGTCCTTTAACTTGTAGGGAAATCACGGGGTTGGTGGCAGGATTGGCACTCCAGCCACCATAAAGAAAAACTTCATGCAACTCTGAGTTGACAGACAGGACTCCTTTCTGCTCTCCACAGGAATAGCTCTGCTGCAACCGCCCATAGGAAGGCTGCTTGCATTATAAAGATGATGGGGCAAAGCCCTCGGGAACCTCATCCCTGGAAGAGTCAAAACTGTCAGGCCTGTTGGGGATCGGAACTGGTGTGGTGCTGAGGCATCGCCTGCTGCACGGTAGCACTCGGGTCCCAATTTGAGGCGGCCATTTAAGGTAGGCATGTGGAAAGTCTTGTCTCTCTGGAATGATGATCATCTTCCTCTGCTGTCAGAGGAGCTGCGTAAACTCAGAATTTCAGAGGCGGCACTCTCTGAGGTGCGCAGACCTGGGACTGGCCAGATCTCTGTAGGTGGGTATATCTTTTATTGGTCTGGTCGCTATGATAGCTGTCATACTCGGAGAGTAGCTGTTGCTGTAGCAGATTGGCTTCTTCTGATGGTGTTTAACGTCACTTCTTTCAACAAGCATTTTATGAGACTAAGATTACGGCATACCCTGGGTGCGTTGTCTGTTGTCTCGATGTATGCTGAGACCGCGGTGAGTGATGTCTTGGTGAGGGAGACATTTTATTGACAACTTCACTCTTCTGGTCATAGGTGACTTCAGTTCAACCACTGGCACTGACAGGGCTGGCTATGAGGATTGTGTCAGTCCCCATGGGTCTAGTGACCAGGGTGAAAGAGGCTCCATGTTCCTTGACTTTTCAAAAGGTCAGGGGATGTAGATCGCTGAGGGAACACGAAGGACAACAGAGGTTCACAAATTCAAGGATAACAAACTGAGGCATTGGAGGAATGGAAAGAGTACACGTGTGGCAAGACAGGTTGAGGCACACGAGAATACTGAGCTGAGGCATAAGAGGAGCTCTGCAGGTACATGGGGGACAAGAGAGTTTGAGCACATGAAGATACCAAGAAGAGGTGCAGGAAGAGTTCTGTTGTTAAAGTTACAGTATTCTATTACAATTCTTTGACAGGTAAATGTAGCTGGTACATACTTTACATTAACCACAAATAAACAAAACAATATTAACAAAGGTTACAAGGCTAAAAGTACATGAAAAATAATGATTCAAAAACAGATGTTAAAAAAAAATTAGGTCAATACACTTAATCAAGGGATCAGGTCCTGGCTGCAACGTAAAACTTAATTATGACAATAATTCTCAGTGTATTTCTGAACAAGTGGTAAGAAGAGTATATTATTCAGGCTTCTTGTTCGAATGCTAGTACTGCACTTTAACTCACTCTAATGTCAACTTACTTTCATTTTCTGTTATCTATTATTTTGCCTTTTCACTACACAGAGCTCTATATAATATGAACTGGTGTTAGCTTGCAAATGAAGTCTTTGCTATTAAATAGAAAACACCATTGCAATGGTAAAAATGATAAAAACAACATAAGCAATGGAATTCAAGCACTTACACACAGAATCCTACAGTATGCTCCAACAAAAATATGAATAAAGCAATAACAAATGTCTGCATCTACTTAGCATTAACACTCAACTTTGGTTCAGAATGTTGTTCTGCAACAGTACACTTTTCAAATGCAAGTTAATCCTAGCATTACTATTTATTCAACAGATACCTTTTACATGATCAAGATAAAACCATACTTGTTTACTATAGAAGCATGGGCACGATATTTTAATTTTTCAGGTTCACACAGGTTGAACCCATAGCCCTCTGGAGTATATAATATAATGAAATTACAGAACAAAATTTACAGATTTTGTACTCTACAACATCCGCTCAGATTGTACCACAGGTTTATATTTAAAGTCCTTAGTATTTGTCTGAGTAGGTCCAGCGTGAAGTGTCCATGAATGAAACATGCCTAATAGACACTTGATGCCTTGTTCAGAATGATTCATCATTAAGATATTGGTACCAAAGTGAATCATCACTTTTGTGAAGTCAGACAGGATGCTGTAACTTACTTTCTTGGGCAGTGACATTGACAGATTCAGTCCACATTTCAATGCCTTGATTACACATTTTAGTCTGAATTGTTCTGTGCTCCCCTTTTACTGTTGCACATTCACAAAAACCTCCAGTCCTCCTCTTGCTTTTTCCACTCAGTCTGATTACATAGCCGTTTACATTTTTATTTAATGGCCTGGCATGTGCTTTTATCCAAAGCGACTTACAAAAGAGGTAAACGTAATTGAGTAACATTAGGCTAGGGCCTATTTGTTCAGCAAGTGTAGCAGGACAGATAACAAAAGTTGATTCCCACAAGTGAAAAGATGTACATGTAAATCATAGATTAACAGTTAATAAAGCAATTAAACCTAATGTAACAACAAATCAACCAACAGTATAAAAGATCACAGAGCAAAGTTGTTTTTTTTTTTTTCCAATTAGACAGATATTCAAAGAACAGGTGATTTCTCAATTTCTTTTTAAATACATTGAGGGAGTCAGCAGTTCAGATGGAGGTGGACAGCCCATTCCACCAACTAGGAATTACATAGGAAAAGAGCCTGGATTAAGACTTGGTACCATGCATCACCATAAACTGTTCACTGGTAGACCTGAGTGGGCAAGAAGGTGCACAGCATTTTACCCGTGTCTCCAAATATGCATTTGCTGAACCATTAATGACTCTGTAGGCAAGCATCAGGGATTTGAACTTAATGTGTGCTGCTACAGGAAGCCAATATAGCGACCTGAAGAGAGGAGTGAAATGTGCCTGTCTTATCTTTTTAAAAACAATATGGGCCTCTGCATTCTGAACCAACTGCAGTGACTTGATAGCACATGCAGGTACTCCTGCTAGAAGTGAATTGCAGAAGTCCAGACGCAACAAAACCAAAGTCTGGACCAGAAGTTGTGTTGCATATTCCGTCAGATTAAATCTGATCTTGTGGATGTTGTACAGTGTGAACCTGCATGAACAAGAAACAGTAGAAATGTGGGCAGAAAAAGATAGCTGCTCATCACTCACCACCCCAAAGTTGTGTGCAGACATGGCAGGTGTTAACAACATTGAGCTAAGCTGTACAGAGATGGGGAGCTGAAAAGACTGGCAGGCCGGGATAATAAGAAGCTTGGTTTTTGCCAGGTTGAGCTGTAGATGGTGGTCCTTCATCCTTCATAGAGCCATCTCCATCGAGTGGTTCTTCTTCAAGTCAGACTGGTTGGATTTGAGCAATCTGTTCTGTACAAGGAAGGAAGAGACCTGGTTAGAAACAGCATGTTCAAGCATTTTGGAAAGGAAGGAAAAGAGAGAGGCAGGCCTGCAATTGTTAAGTTTGGATGGATCGAGTTTTGGCTTTTTTGAGGTGTGGCCGTACCCATCCAGCATTAAAATAGTATCTGAAATAAGAGGTGTAAGCAGATTCTCCATGGTACCTGAAATATCACAGTATCAGGATATGTAGTAACTCACTATGAGATGTAACAGTACAATCAACTTAGATAAAAGCAACAGAACATCTCTCATTATATGCAGAAATTATAGAGAGGAGCAAGGGCAACTTCCTGTGCATTTATGGTAAGCACTGTTACAAGAAGGGTGGAGGAGGTGCTCATTTACATAAAGGGAAAACACAAAAGCACTGAGGCAGCTGATTACCAAGGTGCTTTAAGCCTCATGCACTCTCCATGTATTGTGTTTTTTGATGTTCTGATCTTTAGGCTGCTTTTAGATACATTTTTGTATTGTGCCTTGTTGGATACCTTGCCCTGTTCTTGTTTATCCTTTTTACAGTATGTATGACTATCTGCCTGTCTGCTTTTAAGTACTTTTTTGGATCATAGGTTCTCTTATACTTATTGCTGTACAGTTTTAGTAATGTATTACATGTTGAAATTTTCTGTGAATATAAGCATTATTTTGCAAAGACCTTTATATGTGTAAATCAACATGTGCGGTTAGACTGATGTATAAAGATATGTTTATGATGGTTAATTTAGCATTTTGGACTGGGAAGTGTTTCGGTAAAGAATCACTTTCTTTGCATCTTCTTTTGCCAGATTCATTGTTGAACGTAGTATCCTTCTCTTTTTAAATGTTATGGTATCCAGGATTTTTTTTCCAACTAAATATGCACAACAACCAAGATGGCACCCACACTCTACACAACATTACACTGTGCTGAAGTCTTGCCACTTGACTTATTGTTCTCCATGTCTTTGTGAGTGTGACGGACCAGCATACACCTTCCCTCTTGCACTTCTCAGTTTTAATGTAACATAGCAACAAACAGTGAAAAGAAGGGCCAGGCAAAAATTACAGGCAAAAGGAACAGACAGAGGCAGAGTGCGACTCATATCCAAACAATCGTAAAGGTGATGAAGGGGTTGGACAGATTCAGAGCGAATCTGGGAACCACCGTATTTCGTGATTTTTAGTAAGTCCAATTTCAACATATCTTTGGACCTAGTTGATCAGATTCTGTGTGTCTCCAAAATGTCAGATGGAGTATTGCTTATTCACATTATTTCTACCCAAGGTTGTCATTCTCAGTGTCTATCCTCTCTATTCCAGCAAATCCATTATAAACTAGCTCTCACCTGAAAGAGATTTAGATCACCAGGATTTAGAGTGCTTTTATGATCATGAGTTTCACAAGCAAAACCAACAAATGTGCTGGCCAACGCAATACTGTGCACACTGTAAGTCGACACATGGTTTAGGATCACTTCTCTTTGGATTGTCCTTTATGATATTTCAAGATCTATTTGCAAGGTAAGAAGAAAAAAGAAGTGGTAGGATAAGTAATATTGTACCATCAGCTATTCTCTGAAATTTCAGTCATTCTCAGGAACCTTGTCATATTTTAAAATGTCCTTCTTCCAGTTTTTACACTACAGAGGTACAGCAAAGACAATTTCCACGAAGAGCCGTCAACAGTCAGAGGGACACGGGGAACACAATTCAACCATACCCTGCGGGCTTCTGTGTTCAGTCTCGCTATACTATATATTATATTTTATAATACAGTAATCCCTCCTCCATCGCGGGGGTTGCGTTCCAGACCCCCCCGCGATAGGTGAAAATCCGCGAAGTAGAAACCATATGTTTGTATGGTTATTTTTATATATTTTAAGCCCTTATAAACTCTCCCGCACTGTTTATAAATATTCCCCGCAGCGTTATACAGCATAATCCCTTTGTATTCTCTTAGATATTAGGTAAGATTCATTGAAATTATGTATATAAACACACACTGTTTATATACAGTAAAACCTAAATATTATTTTAAAGATATTGAGTGTCTCCGATATCACATATGTTACAGCCATTACGATAGACAGGTCACCAGCAATAAATACGTACATTGCAAGAAAAATAGTATACAGTAAATATGTGTACAGTGACACTAAACGTACATACATGTACTAAGCACTGTAAGAAGAAAATTAATTATGGTTACTCACCAACAATGACACGATGACTTGTCCGATAACAATGAGTTTAATTTTACTGCACAACAAAGGAGAGCGTTACAGCCCTTGTAAAGGAGCCACTTCAGGCGATTGTGTAGCACTGCCGTTGTTCTTCTTCTGGCAGTCTTCAATCCAAATCCCTAAAGCAGATTCCATCCAGACTACTGCCTTATTACATCCACTTACAACTCGTTTTGCACCCTGGTTAAAAGGACGCTGCAGCCGTAGATCTTATATTCCTTTCCTACTTTTTAAATAAAAAGAATCGTAGCCTTCAACAAATCCAAAACGTTTACCTTTTCGGCAATCGTTAACATCTTCTTCTTGCGCTTGGGCACGGCACCTGAAGCAGTAGCAGATTGTTTTGGAGCCATAATGAAGGGCTTGACTATGCACAAAGATAAACACTAAAGAGCACAACTCTTTACACAGCGAAGCACGTTGATGCTGAATGAGCGAGATGAGACTTCCTGGTTAACACTGCATAGCTCCTGCGTGCTCTGATTGGTTAGCTTCTCAGTCAGGAGAACTTAACTGCGTGCTTTGATTGGTTAGCTTCTCAGCCATCCGCCAATAGTGTCCCTTGTATGAAATCAACTGGGCAAACCAACTGAGGAAGCATATACAGGAAGTAAAAAGACACATTGTCCGCAGAACCCGCGAAGCAGCGAAAAATCCGCGTTATATATTTAGTTATGCTTTCATATAAAATCCGCGATACAGTGAAGCCGCGAAAGTCGAAGCGCGATATAGCGAGGGATTACTGTACTGTATAACTCGTAGCTGTGTAACCCCATGCTGTAAAAAGCCTGAGTTCCTAGAAACTATTTAAAATCGTCAGAAAAAAAATTGAAATGTGGAGTCGGAAGTTTCATTTTGCAGACGTGCTCGCCTCGCTTGTCTATCAGCAGCTAACCAAGTTTCTTTCTCCTCAAAGGTTTTGTTTTGCCGATGTGCTTGCCTCGCTTGTGTATTAGTGGCTAAGTGAGTTTGTCTTTTGTCTGCAGTTTCACTTTGGCGACAGAGTCGCTTTCTTTGAGCTTCATGCTGTAGCCTCACATTTCCGGGCCGGACAGATAGACACACACACACTTACTGTACCTGCGCAGATGTTTATATATAAGTTATTATCATGATATATTACATATTATAGTTTTAAACACATTTTCATTCAAGTGACACTGCAACATCTATTGTGTTAATTTGCCATTTCAGCCTGATATCAACTTTAACCAACCCAAAGAGTACATTCCTGTGCCTCTTTAGATACCCTTTTACTTTATACACGTTGGCAAACATTGTGCTGGATCAACTTTATTTATTTTGTTCTCTAATTTGCTACTTAACTCTTGTTTTTTTTGTGAATATGTCTGAAGGAACCTGTTCCCATTCCAGCAATCAAAGAACAAAATCATTGACGTCAAGCAGTTTTGTTTTTATTTTAATTTGAACACTGTGGCCTGTTCCCACTGAAGCTGTGTTTAGAGTACAGGAAAATAATTCTGCCAAGAAGATATTGGTTTTTCTTTTCCTCCATTGCTGAAAAAACAACGCAGGGAATGTGCAAAGCAGGCATTCCCATTCCACATGCCAGGAACTAAAGCCAGGGCTATTTGCATTCTAATTCTCTTGTTTCTTCACACTAATTTTGTATTAGCTGGAAATTGCTTTTCCAGGAAGGGATTGAGCTAAGACGTAAGAACATAAAATGTATGAATTATAAAACAGACAAGTTTCTTCTTTAGGGAAGTGTATTATGGGCAAAAGTCCAGGGAACAAGCATAGGTACTGACCAGCAGAATGACGTTTTAATAAAACTACATCTCAATTTTTGCCTTAGTATCCTTTATCTGTGAACTAACAATGCAAAAAACAGTTCTGTTTGCCCCCATCAAACAATTAGCTGCCATTAAATCAATCAATTAGTGATCTGTTTGCCAATTTATCAATTATTCTTTTACATTGTGAACTAATTATGAGCATAGCCGCACATTGCTTTGCCAGGCTATTCAGCTACAGGGAAGAGAAAAGGATGCCTTGCTTGCACAGTTTGTTACAACAGTTTTTTTTCTTACAAATTATTTTTAAAAATGAAAAATCAATGAAAAGGATTTCCTTGTCACTACCCTACTCCCAATCACGTAGGTATATAACTAAATAGAACACAAATTGCATACACTGGTCCTGTTGTTCATTCATTTTTTCATTTCCTTAATGTGCTCATTACATTACATGGTCACAGAGTTTTGGAGCCTGTCCTGACAGCATCAGACTCAAGGCAGTAATGAATCTGGAATCTAAAACCAGTCTATCACATAGTTCAGTCACAAACTTATGCACTCAAACTCACATTCACAAAGCCATACTAAGCTGTACATCTGTGGATATTTGAATTTATTTTTGAACAGCGCTCCTGAGTGCAAGCTCAAGTATAGTGTACTAATGCTTACTGAATAAACATTTACACATAAACACATCAAATACTTTAAACACATAGCCAAAAAATTAATCTCAGTGATTAACATAAAAAAATGTAAAAATATAGAGTCCACTAACATAGATAGATAGATAGATAGATAGATAGATAGATAGATAGATAGATAGATAGATAGATAGATAGATAGATAGATACTTTATTAATCCCAAGGGGAAATTCACATTACATTACAGTTGTGATATAGCAAACTGATAATTGAGGAGAAGAAAATAAAACTCCAGCCAGAAGTATTCTTCAAGAAATAAACCTCTCATGGATTCACCATCAAAGTCACAATTCTGATTAACTGAGCCAATCTGACCCCTTCCTTCTCTTCCTGGGCATTCTACAATATGATAAATACATGCTGAACTTTATTATAAGAAGCAGTTTGAATCTGTTCATTGTTAGATACCAAGTATCTCTATCTTCCCTTTCCATGGGCAGGAGTGAGAAATTACATCAAATTCCACAGGATACCAAGAAGGGGAAAAGAATCAAGGAGGGTCAGTAACAGTTGATAATAACTGCCACATTAGTATTTTTGGGCAAGTAACTAATATACACAGGAAACATGTGGACCACTAATTAGAACTATCATTTCAGAATACCCACATGGAACAACTGCGAGAAGGTATCAGGAGTATTGTGTGACTGAAGAATTGAGACAAATGTTAAAGGTAAGGTTTTTAAGACAGTGGTAAGATCAGCAATGATGTATGGATCTGAGAAATAGGCAGTAAAGGGAGTGCAGGAGAATAAGTTAGATGTGGCAGAATTGAGAATGTTGAGATGGATGAGTACAGTTACAAAAAAGGACAGAATAAGAAATGAGACAATCAGAGGTACAACAAAAGTGGAAGAGATATCTACGAAGGTGCAGGGAAGTATGTTGAAGTGGTACAGATATGTAATGAGGAGAGGCAATGAATACATGGGCAAAAGAGTGATGGAAAAGGAAGTACAGGGGAAGAAAAAGTGAGAGAGGCCAAAGCAGAGGTGGAGAGATAAAGTAAAAGAAGATCTGAAGGTAAATGGTTTGACTGGTGAGGAGGTGCAGGAGCAAGCCATTTGGAGAAGGTTGATCAAGCACATTGACCTCACAGAAAAATTGGAAAAGATGAAGAGGAAGAAGAAGAAGAAGGAGAAGAAGAAGAAGAAGAAGAAGAAGGAAGAGGAGGAGGACAACTATCCAGACATTCTCATTAGGATACACTGGACTAAAGCAATGAGTCTTTAGCCTGGATATTAGTCCTGAGATTCAAGGAGCATCCCTTAACAAGCATTCAGATAACAAGCCACCCCTCTAACTGACCTGATGAACCACAGCATTGTCTGGTCCGATGATTATGAACAGTCCTCTCTTTCTTGAAAACCACTTTGCCATTATTCCTGGTTCTGAAGAATCCATATTTTTCCAACGAATTCATTCTGCAGATGTTTGCGAGTATGTTTGGTTTGATGGCTGTCCTTTCCCAGTGTTTCAATGGAGAAGAAAATCCCATCCTGTTTCTGAGCAGAAAACTGCTTCTCAGGGTGCATCATTACCCAGTGTGGCAGGTGGCTGGCGTCCATGCCCGGCCGGGATGCCCCTGCACACTATATTCAGGGGGAGCAGCCCTGGACAGTGCAATACCTCCCCCTGGACGCTAGATGGCCACCCTCCTGGGCTGGAGTAGTGCCTCGGTTTACCACAGGGCTCCCTGGGAATTGGAGTTGGGGGCAGCCCTGTTGGGTCCCGCAGGTACCGCCAGGGGGTGCTGTGTTTGGGACTCCTGAGCCCGTGTGGGCAACAGATTCATCACACCTGGAAGTGCTGCCGGAACTCGGTGATCAAACACCTGGAGCCACTTCCAGGTGATCTATAAAAGGAGCCAGCGACCACCACCCATCGGCCAGAGTCGGGTGGAAGAGGACAAGGTTGCGAGGGAGGAGTGGTGGTACCAAGGATGAGAAGAGTGCTTGTGCTGTACTGGTGCGTGGGACTGTGTTGTGGCTGGGGGGAGTACGGGGAAGACGTGCCCTCAAGCTGAAGAGTAATAAAAGTCTTTTTCTTTTACACGTGTCTCCCGTGTCCAATCTGTGCCGGGTCGGGCGCTATATAGCGCCTTTCACACCAGTCATTGAGAAAGAATGACTGGTGATTAAGTGGGCAGTGGAGACACTCTGCTATTACTTGTGGGGTTGGCGGTTTACCCTTGGTGACTGACCACGCTCCACTCCAATGGATCTACAGGCAGAAAGATATGAACTGCTGGCTCACTAGGTGGTTCATTAACTAATTTTGATGTCCACCATTGTCCCTGTTCAGCACATGTCATTGAGACATCGTCTTGTGTCTGGCCAAGCCCAGCTTAGACTGTTGTTTAGTTCACACCAGTGTGAACAAAGCTGCACACCCTAACTGCACTTGACAACTGCTTTGACAACCCCCCACCTGCGCTGGGCGCTTTGACTCTTTTAAAGTGTGCAGGAGTTGATTGTCCGCTGCTGGTTCAACTACAGGTTCACAGACTCACCACATAATGTATCTGTGGGACCAATTGGTTGAAGTAGGGCACATTTAAAACTGCCCACTGACATGGCTGTTGTGCTCACTTGTTTGTCTTCTCTTTTGTGTTGGAAAACTATCTGTTCTACTTATCTGAAGAAAAGAGCTAATGCAGGACAAGCGCCAGCATCACTGCTTGTTGCATGTTTGAGTACTGAAGTGACAGCTCCAGTCTGAATAAATGCTTTATAATTGTTCCTGTCATTACAACCGTAACATTTATATTATTGGAAACCTGGATTCGCCTCCTTCTCCCTTGTGTAAGTCTATGACCCATACATCGCAAGTAAATCTTTTATTTATAAAGATTCAATGTTTGCCCTTGTTGAGACAAGCCAGAGTTTAACAGTTTTGCCCTCTCTAGTGGGTATTTTGAGTCAGTTTTAGGACTTGTGCTGAGGAACCCCAGCTCAGAAAACTTTTTTTTCATTTCTTTATTTTTTTAAACTTGTGTTAAGGATTAAGATTATTGAATTTTGGAATTGCTACTCTTTGCTTTGGTTTGCCTTTTAGGCATTCACTTTGTTGCCTTTTGTTCTTTTTTTAATTAACTAAAACCTTAAAAATAAACTGCTCAAAAAATTAAAGAAACACTTTGAAAACACATCAGATTTCAATGGGAAAAAATCCTGCTTGATATCTATACTGATATGGACTGTGTAATGTGTTAGGAATGAAAGGATGCCACATTGTTTGATGGAAATTAAAATTATCAACCTACAGAGGGCTGAATTCAAAGACACCCCGAAAATCAAAGTGAAAAAATGATGAGGCAGGCTAGTCCATTTTGGTGAAATTTCATTGCAGCAACTCAAAATCGTACTCAGTAGTTTGTATGGCTCCCATGTGCTTGCATGCATGCCTGACAATGTCAGGACATCCTTCTAATGAGACGATGGATGGTGTCCTGGGGAATCTCCTCTCAGATCTGGACCAGGGCATCACTGAGTTCCTGGACAGTCTGAGGTGCAACCTGGTGGCGCCAGATGGACTGAAACATAATGTCCCAGAGGTGTCCAATTGGATTTAGGTCAGGCCAGCATGGGGCCAGCCAATGGTATTATCAGAAAAAAACAGTCAGAAAAGATGAGGAGGGAAAAATGTCAGTGGCCTCCACCTGTTAAACCATTCCTGTTTTGGGGGTCATCTCAGTGTTGCCCGTCTAGTGCACCTGTTGTTAATTTCATTAACACTAAAGCAGCTGAAACTGATTAACAATGCCCTCTGCTACTTAACTGACCAGATCGATATCCCATAAGTTTCATTGACTTGATGCTATACTCTGATTAAAAAGTGTTCCTTTAATTTTTTAAGCAGTTTTTAAAGGAAAATTGTTTTTCTTAAAGGATAGGAGTTATATGGTTCATCTCCTCCCCTTCATAACGTATATATATATATTGATCAGGCTTAAATTGAAAACACAGGTGAAGTGAATGACATTATTTATCTGGTTATAATGGCACCTGTGAAGGAGTGGGATATATTAGGCAGCAAGTGGACAATCAGTTCTTGAAGATGATGTGGAAGCAGAAAAAGTGTAAGCCTAAGGATTTTAGCGACTGAGGGCCAAGTTGTGATGGCTAGACAACTCGGTTTACATTCATTAGTTCCTACCAATAGTGTTCCAAGGATTGACAACTGGTAAACTGTCAATAAGGTCATGTGCACCCAAGGCTTATTGATGCACAAGGCGAGCAAAGGCTAGCCTGATTGGCCTGATCCCACAAAATTGCAGAAAAACATATTGTTGGCTATAAGAGAAAAGTGTCAAAACACACAGTGCATTGCAGTTGGAGCTGTGAAGCCACAGACCAGTCAGAGTGTTCATGCTGACCCTGTCCACCACTGAAACCACACACAATGGGCACGTAAACATCAGAACTGGTCCATGGAGCAATAGAAGAAAGTTTCCTGGTCTGATGAATCATATTTTCGTTTAGCTCATGTGGACAGCCAGGTGCATGTAAGTTTTTTACCTGGGGAAGAGATGGCAGCAAGATGCCCTGCGGAAACAAGGTAAACCGGCGGAGGCTGTGTGATGGTCATGAGCAATGTTCTTCTGGGAAACCTTGGGTCTGCGCATTCATGTGGATGTTGCTTTGACAAGTACATCCTACCTAAAGTTGCAGACTATATATATCCCTTCACAGCAATGGTATTCCCTGGTGGCAGTGGCCTCTTTCTGCGGGATAATGCACCCTTAACACTGCTAAAATTGTTCAGGAATGGTATGAGGATCATGACAGAGTTCAGGCCATTGACTTGGCCTCCAAATTTCTCCAGATCTCAATCCAATTGAGCATCTGTGGGATGTGCTGGAAAAACAAATCCAGTTCATGGAGGCCCCATCTCTCAATTTGCAGGACTTAAAGTAATTGCTGCTAACATCTTGGTGCCAGAATACCACAAGACACCAGTGGTTTTGTGGTGTCCATGTCTGGATGGGTCTGAGCTGTTTTGGTGGCATGAGGTGGACCTGCACAGTATTTTGCGGGTAGTTTTAATGTTGTGGCTGATTGGTGTACAGTATATACTGTCTGGTCCTTTTTGGCTTATGCTGGCCAAGTTGTTGAATTTGAGACGAGACTGAGTTTTCTAACTACTGTAGTCATAAAAAATCTAAAAAACACTCAAATACAGTAAATGGTTTACAGAAGCAGAAGACTACATTGGATTCTTGTCAGCTAAGAATAGGAAGATAAAGCTACACTGGGCATGTGATCACTAAAACTGAATCATGGAGGAATGAGTCATAAAAGGGAGAGAATTTGGTAAAAAAAATTGATAATCCATCAATAAATTGTCTGGTCAACAGTATAGAGTAGTGTTGATGGTTTAATAGTTTTAGGATTGTTTTCTTGAAATACTTTAGGACTCTTAATGCCACCTGAGTGTCATTTGATCCTATGACCCATGGGTTTTTTGCCATATTGTGGGCCTTCCATCAGCATTGATCAACAAGAGCCAGGATTCATCAGACTAGGCAAAGTTGTTTAACTCTGTTGTGTAGTATTTGAGCTTCTTGGTCTACAATAATATCTCATTTTTGTGTTTCACTAACCACAACAGAATGTGGATCACTATCTACTATATCCCATTAGTGACAAGGTAAAAGGAGTTATGTGTTCTCACATGTCAGTTTCCCCCTTTCCTAAACAAGGTTGTAACCAGGCTTTTGGCTGGGGGAATAGGGGTCTTCTTCCTAGAACCTGGACCCCTGCTGTATAAAATGCGGTGCTGTATGTTGTGAGGAAATGCGTTTCAATAAATACCTGAAAGGGACATAAATGTACAAGTATTTGGCTGAGTTCAATGTTTAAAAGTATGATATTGGTTTAAATCCACTCAAACCAACGGACAAAAACAAATGGTCAACTGGAGTGACCTCAGTATAATGTGGCAAGTTTCACAAATTTAATGACAGTGTAGGATACAGCTTCTTTTTATAGCCTTGATGAAAGTTGGAGGATGGCCCTTGTCTCACATGCGAAGATAAAGAGCGGGGTGGTGGGGCAGAGTTGAAGGATAGTGGTGGGCAGGTGACTGGTCCAACTCCCCAGCTATCAGCCTGCTAAAGTAAGCAGTTAGACTATAGCCACTCTGTTGCACCAGCTCTTTCACATCAATAAGCTGTTTCTGCCTATTTAGTCCCCATTGCTTAATTGTTATTTGAATGGTGTCCCATTACGAAATAACCTTCAACACTGTAATGTATGAAAAATGTGGAAAATTGTTTGTTTCTCGCACACTAAAAACAGTTCGACAGTCTTTTGAAATATATGAGTGTACATTTATCATATTTTCAAAATGCAATGGAACAGTAGTACAGTTTAGATCTTCTGTCTTGGAGTTTAAGGAGACTGGTCTTACATCCATACGCTGGCCATTCTCTTTGTGGAGTTTGCCCAGTCAACCTATAGGGATTTTTTTTTTTATTATGCTATTCTGGTTTTCCTCTCAAAGTTCAAATACAGTACATGTGTATTAGGTTAAGAAGGCACATGTTATTCGTTAATACAGTTTTTGTAAAGTGACTTTGGGTTTGAGATACGGTGCTGTATAAATAAAACATTATTATTAAATTGAAGGTATTTTCTGGAATTGTACCACTGTTTCCGCCAAAATCTGTCCAAGGTGAAGATATAGGGAAGTTTATGTTGAGAGTGTATATGTGTATATATTTTAGGGGATTATGTTTGTGTTAAGGAATTTCCTCCCTTTGTGACATGTAAACTGGTTGTGTTCTGTAGTTTTATGTATGTGTATTGGTTTATATGCATATATATTGGTTTATATGTATATAGGCTTTTGTGTAGTGTATTCTTATTGTTATTATTATTATGATACGTGTGAGTTTATCCAGTGTTGGTGCTGGACTTACTAGTTGTTCTGCTAAGAAAGGCGCTGGTCCACAGAGTCTTGAATTTGACAAAGCTGATAAAGATAATAAATGGCTGGATGGATGAACTCAGGAATAAAAAGTACTTTATGATACGTGATTCATTTTCTCCCTTTGTGGATCTCCAGCTGCAAATATATATATATATATATATATATATATATATATATCTATACTAATAAAAGGCAAAGCCCTCACTGACTCACT
>JANRMT010027041.1:89234539-89327474 GCA_026402145.1 Polypterus bichir lapradei
ATATATATATATATATATATGTTTTGTTTATATGAATGTTCAATCAGATCATGTCTGATTGATGGCGTGTCATTCTCTGCATTTGATCATCCTTTCAGCCTTTTACACCAGTACTTTCATTCTGTCACAAACCACTGCTTGTGTCCTAAAGTGATAATGAAAACTTCACTTGAAGACTAACTGGTAAATCATGAGATTTGTGTCAGGATTTTTCTATAGTATTAAACAACTTTATACATGGTTTTTCTGCATATTCTGGGGGTTTCACACCTGTGGAATTCATTTCTATTATTACATGTTATTTTCATGTCTTGCCTTAAATTGTAAAAGCTGATTTTCATTAACATCTTACTTTTCTTTATTTATCTAATGCTGTTTTGAAAGTAACATGACTTTGGTTCTCGTGCTGATGATGTAACAAAAGTTACATTATAAATACAGCAGCATTTACATTAAACATTATCCCTCGGTAGCTAAAACAAAATCAAGAAACCTTTAGAATTGCTTAGTTTATTTCTCAAGTAGGCCCTAGTGGTAAGATTTTGCCTTTGGTTTTACATTTGAATCTTGAGTCCTACTGTTCTTGATATCTTTAGTTTGTTTTGATCTCACAGTTCTGACCCTTGCATTAACTGACTATGTCTTGTTCTTTTTATCATCGTCTGGCTTTTTTTCAGTCTTATAATCTCCTGGTACTTGCATGAGTCCTTAACATTAGCAAGACTGACTGAAAGAATTAAACATTACAACAGTAGAACAATTTAGAACAGGATCAGGCCCTTCAGCCCAACAAAACTCATTAGTCCTATCCTCTTAATTCTTCTAAAATAACATCAAATTGAGTTTTGAATGTCCCTGAAGTCCTACTGTCTACTACACTACCTGGTAAATTATTTCATATGTCTGTAGTTCTCTGTGAAAAGAAAAACTTTCTAATGTTTGTGTGAAATTTACCCTTAACAAGTTTCCAACTGTGTCCCCATGTACTTGATGAACTCATTTTAAAGTAACAGTCTTGATCCACTGTGCTAATTCCCTTCATATTCTTTAACAGTTCAGTCATGTCCCCTCATCTTCTTTTGCTTAAACTGAAAAGACTCAGATCTTTTAATCTTTCTGCATAATTCATCCACTGTAGGCCTGAAATCAGCCTAGTCGCTCTTCTTTGGACCTTTTCCAACACTGCTATGTTGTTTTGTTTTAGCCTGGAGACCAAAACTGTACACAGTATTCCTTATGAGTTCTCACCAGTGCGTTAAAAGCTTGAGAATAACCGCCTTCTACTCTATACACATCGTGCTATATAACCTAACATTCCGTTAGCCTTCTTAATGGCTTCTGAACACTATCAGGAAGTTGATAGTGTCGAATCCAGTACAACTCCCATAACTCCCATACACCTTCTCATAAGGTGTACTTTCGATTTTCATACCTCCCTTTAGGCATTGAAACTTGTAATACTTTACATTTGCTTACACAAATTTCATCAGTCACAAATATAATGAGGAATACCATCATGACTGTTGCCACTTCCCTTAAATGTTATCGAAGCTCACAATCCTCTCTAAATTGAAGCCCCCAAAGCCCTTAACCTTCATCTGCAGAGAGAAAGTCTATCTTTTCTGAGCACCAATTTGTAGATTCTGGTTCGACTCCTGATTATACTGCATCTTACTCACCTGTGCACGCAATTTGACCACAAAAGAACAATATTACTGATAACCACAAAAGGATAAGTTTTCAGTTTACATGTGGGTGGAACTCCCACAGAGGTGACATCAAAAACTGAATGATCTACTAGGAATGGATTCTTGTCATGGATTCTTCCCTCTTTGATTCTAACTTTGCTTGGTGGGATATGAATCCCAGCATTGGTTCCATCCAGTAAAAAAAAAAACATATTCACTACTTTAATTATGTAGAGCTGCTAAATGTTTTTTGGATGGCCTGCCTGAATTCAGTCCCAGATGAGCCCTAATAACTATTGATTATGATAATGTTACTGAGTCTGCTGACACTTAGATTATACAAGAGGGACTCTTCTCTTGTTATTTTGTCGCCTTTGATTACTTGCCTTTGTCTAGCACTCTTTCCGTGCTTTCATTTTGACTGAAAGTATTCCTGCTTCCTTGTACCCAAATTTAGCTCTGCATTTGTGAATTTGGTTCTCCTCCTTTTTATTCTATATACTGCTTTTGGGTTTAATACCTTAGAATCTTTTCTGTTTGAGCTTCTCTAATTTATGAATTATCTTTTTGATTAATGGGTATTTCATTTTGATGATCTTTTGCCTTTGGATTTATTGAGTGATATATTCTGTTTCACATTTTTATTTTGCATTGACTTCTGACAGTTTCGTTTCTGGTTAACTCTTAGTCTCCCCAGCTTCTTTTGAAATCTTTTACTTTTCCATTTTCATTCTTTTGCACAAATGTAATTATAACAAAAATTAATTTAATATGTAATGGTTCATTTAAGTGTTGTAATGGTGGATCTGGTAGAGACTGTAATTGCAAGGAAATTTTGAGAGACTCTGATGGTAACTACAGTGGCAATGACAGTATTGTCAGTTACAGGACCACCAGCAGGAGGCACTAAACCCCAGTGTAATGAAGTGTGCCCAGGAGCTCTGTACAGCTGAGTACATAAGTAGCAATGGACAATATGGGGCTAAAGTATGTAGACCAGGGGTGTCCAACTCTGCTCCTGGTGGGCCACAGTGGCTGCAGGTTTTCATTCTAACCCTTTTCCTAATCAGCAAGCAGTTTTCACTGCTAATTAACTAATTTTACCTTCATTTTAAAAGCCCTGTTTTTAAGGATTCAGTCTTCTCAATTGATTTGTTTCTTCATTAAATGGCAGCCAAATAAAAATGAGATGTGAAATGAGCCAACAGATGACCAGCTAAATTGGAACGTCAAACTCCAGCCACCTTCACTCTAACCAGGTTCTTAATGAGAAGCCAATTCTTGCTGTTATTGAATATCTTGGCTTGTTGCTGCTCTCATTCTGCCACAGCAGACTGTTGATTTCCTGTTTTTTCTAAGGCCACCGTCAGGATATTTTGGAGACCTGAGCAGACCAACATGACCAAGACCTTTACTTTTGTTTATTTTCAGGTAAGCTGGTCATGTGGCAGCTTGTTTTGTATCTCATTATTGTTTGGCTGCTCATTAAGGAAAAAGAAACAACTAAGGGGTCCGAGTAACGTCAATTAAAACAAGTTAATCAGCAGCAAAAACAGCTCACTAATTAAGAAGATGGTTAGAATGACAACCTGCAGCCACTGCAGCCCACCAGGACCAAAGTTGGACACCTCTGATGTAGACCAATAGCCCCTCAAGGCAATAGGTGCCAACCTTACATTGACTGTGAGCAAGTGTCAGAGGTTTTGTATGTCCCTTTAAGGGAAAGCTGAGGTCCAGAGCTGGTAGAATACTTGGGTCCATGGTTGCAGCTCTAGCAGAATCATCCAAAGAGTTCCCTCAGTTGTTTCCAACTGAAGAAAAAGTTTTCGGGCTTGCTCTGAAATTAGTTCCTGGTTTAAAAGCCTCTTTTGATATTCTCACAAGGAGGCTTAGACTCAAGAGCAGAGCTGTCAAGAGTTTACATGACATGAAGAGAAGAGTTCTGCAAAGAGAGAAATGGAGAAATGGGGTAGGTAGATGTATTAATTTCCCTATTGTTTACAGTTTGTCTCTAAGACATTATACCCTTTTAATATTTTTGTAATTAAAACATTTCTTTTAAATGTTTTTGGCTTCCTTGGTTCAATCGGGGTTTAAGAATGCTCACAAGCACCCCATTACAGCCAGAGTGGTCTCCTTCCATATAAGGTATCTTGATTAATTTAGATCCTCTTGAGGTGTATGTTTTGAGTGTCGTCAAAACTGCAACAATCTTTTGAGGTCTTTCTTGGATGTGAAATGCGACAGACATTCTGACTACCCAGCTGTAACTGCTGGGTTTGTTCAGCTGATGCTTCATTTGTAGATCAGTTTGAAACATCTGTGTAATTGATCACCTCTGCACTCATTTTGAAGTGGTTCAGCCCTGCATTTGTTGTTGATTACAAACTGGATGCAGAAATTCAGAAAGAAATTAAATCAGCCAATAATTCCATAACAGATGAAGAAAAGAAAATTAACATTCAGAGTTTAATGTACTTGTTAAGTGTGAGGTGATGAACTGATCTAAATGATGCAGTATGGCTACAGGTGTAGGTATCCTTGTACTACTGGCAATTGGAATAGGAGGGAAACATTGTGATAGCCAGCTGTTGCCTAGCAACTGAGCTTACATGGAGTCAGGACATTGCAGAAATATGACTCGTTTTTAAGATATAGGATGGGGATGTACACTATGGTCCTTACAGCAGGAAGAATGACTACCAAAATGGGCCATCTGGAGCCACCAGGGAGAAGAAGAGAACAGTGCCCTCATGAAATTGGCAGAAATTACAGACTTAACACATGGGACTCCTCAAGTAGACTCAGACATTTTTTTTTGTCCAATATGAAACAAGTCTATTTTGTACAAAACAAAATCTGGTCGCAATCTGGACTGTGCTTTTGGTTTTCTTGCCAAATGTGAGTAAAGCCATCTGTTGCTTTGACTTTGATATGACATTTTTGCTCTGTGGGATATTGGGTCTAGTTTTCATTTTTTTTCTTGCTGTTTGTGTTTCTTGTTGCATCAAAACATTACATTTGCATTAAAACAATGTATAAGGGCATTAATTTTAGTATTAAATAAAATCCATGTTACAGAATATGAAAAGGGCTAAATCATGATTAACACCATCACCCTAAATATTCCCCTGCTTTGTCCACTTTGGTTTGAACTGTGGTCATGTATTGCAGTTCCCACACAGGTCACAAAAGCAGCTTCATTGTTGCAGTAGTCTTTCTTCCCTGTCTCAAAGCCAATTGTGAGTTATTCATCATTGACAAATTAGCAAAACAGGGGATGCATCTTAAAATGACTGTCAGTTGAAACCCTCATAGTAGAAAGCTTCAGAGTTTCTTTTAGTTTTTTATTCTTAACCTAACATCAGGATACATTACAAATACTTTTAATATCCTTCTTTAAATATTGAGCATAGACAGATAAAGTGATGTTTTTGGCCTCACACAATGAGTAAACTCCACCAATTCTTATACAGCCAGTGTTTTAAAGTGCACACTCCCTGCTGAATGGTAAAATGTAAAGATATTTAATATTTATGACTGATCACCATACTGTCCCAGGCTCCTGTATTTTAGTTTTTTCATTTTGTTTTTTAGTTCATTATTACAATGCACTATTTTTTGTGCTAGGGTTCTTCATTTGATAGTTTATTTTGTCTTTATATTAAAAAAAAATATCTGTAATTGTCAATTATGTTAATTCTATTTAGACTTTAATAACATTGTAAGTTTAGACTTTGCAGATTTCTTTTTTATTTTGTTTTTGAAAGTCAAGGCTTTGTTATTTGTGAGCCACCAGGGGTTTTATGGTTCCCTGTTTCCCTTTTATGTGAATTTTAGATTTCAGGAATGTTTGTAGTAAGCAGGCATCAGGCCGTTCTGGCAGTGGCTTTTTGTTTTTTGCTAGGCCAGAATCATAAGAAATCTTTCAGAAGGGTTTGTTTGTTGGCTTAAGTATATTTTCCTTTATACCTGTATTGTCATTGCTGTTTTGAATTCTTATTTTTTTAGTTTTGTATGTCTTGTTAAAATTCTTTTTTTAAACATTATTTAGCAACTATTATAACACTAGTGGGCACTGTTGCTCCTCTAACCCAACACAAAGAAGTTGTTTTAATTACTTATTTTTGCAAAGTGCTCCTCAAGCACCACAGCCACCAATAAACAGGCAAATAAATACACTAGTGATCACAATTAAATCACAATTCTCTCCTCCATACTTCCCAGCAGGCTCTGTCTTCTACCTCCCAACCCCGGCTTGTTTCCTGGGTCTCAAGCAGTTCTTTATATAGTTCCTGACCCAGAAGTGCTTCTGTTCTTCCTCCCACGTGACTTGCCGGTACTTCAGGGTTAGCTGGAGAATTCAAGTTCTTTAGTCAGCCCAGAAGTACTTTGGGGCTTTCGTCCTCATGACTACCGAGTACTTCTTGGCTATAATGGAAGCATGAGTCTCCAGGTCCTTTGATAACTCCTGCTGGTGGTATTCACGGCAACCAACGGGGCTAAGAATCCAAACTCCAAGTCCCAGGATGCCCTACATGGAAGCTGCCATCTAGCGTTTTGGGGGAAGCAGTGTCGGCAAATAGCTGCCTTCCCCCATCCTTCCATTCCAGGGGCGTACTGCCAGCCACCTTCCACACTATGTATATGTATTAATGTTATTTTACTGCATTCCTTGTGTTGTATGAGTGCAACCCCACTGCTGAAGGACCACCCTTGGCCTTTATATTCACTTTTAGGAGATGAGTCCCTCAAAGCATCATTGAGAACTGTGGGGTTTACAGTATCATTTCTGGTGTTGCTTTGTTTTGTATTTTTGTCCTCCTTTTTGCTACTTTTTCCTTGTTTTACCGTTTTTGGTAATTTACTTTTTAGACTATTTAATAAATTCTTTGCATTTAAGGAATGTTATTTAGGCTGGCTCCTGCGATGGTCTGGCATACTGTCTATAGGATTATCCCTGCCTTGTTCCTTATGCTTGCTGGGATGGGCTCCAGCCCTCCACAAACCTGCTCAGGATTAAGTGGGCTTAGAAAATGGTATAGAATGGTCTTTTCAAGCCAGATGTTTACTGTCTTCCCCCTCCTTAAAGGAATTTTTTAAATATTTTAAGTGATTTTTGAACTTTTAAAATGCTGAGCCATATTTTGTGCCTGTACAGGCATTACACCCTGCTATTTAAAATTGGGACCAAGGTGTCTGGGGTTAGGCCTTGTTTTTCAGGCAGATCAGTGAGATCTTGGTCTGAAGTTTGTGTTATTTTAAGGTCTGTTCATCATGTTTGCCTTTCTGGTGTCGTTGTTTCACAACAAAAAGTATCTTGATGTCACATGTGAAAGACAAAGAGCCAAGGAGAGATGAACAGAAGAACACATGCTGCAAGATGTAAAAGTTGTGCTTATCCTGCCTTCCAGCCATTGTTTCTATCATATTTTTTCTTTTCGATTTTTACTACAAAAATAATGCACAAACTATCACAGCAAGTTGAACTTGACTGTAATCTACCACATTATGTTTGAGGTCATATTTTTATTTATGAGAAATTCTGCAAGATGCTGGGTTTGGAGAGCTCTGACAGATGATTGCAAGTTAGCTGATATGTAGTTTTGTTTGTGGACATAGTCCTCTAGTGCTCCCCAACAACGTAAGAAAGTCTAAGGGACAAAAACATGTGAAATCTGTCATTATGTGTGGGTCTTTCACATTTTTAACATCAGTACTTTTAAAAAAATATTTTAGTCTGTACCAGGGTAAGAGCAGATACATTTTGTTTAGCAAGTCAGTTAAAATTGTCTGAAAATTTTAAAGTACAAGAAAGCAAATATATGATTAGATTAATAATATCTATTAAAAGCTGTGGTGGGCTGGCTTCCTGCCCGGGGTTTGTTTCCTGCCTTGTACCCTGTGTTGGCTGGGATTGGCTCCAGCAGACCCCCGTGACCCTGTAGTTAGGATATAGCGGATTGGATAATGGATGGATGGATATCTATTAAAAGGAGGAAATATTTAGGGAAAAGCAGGTGCAAGCTGTTGAGTTTGAAATCAGTATTGAAGTGTTAAGGCAAACTGAATGAAGGCTGACAATGCTGTTCTAAGTAAAACAAGACATTTGTGATCAGTGGCCTTTCAGTTTGCTTTAGCTCTTGGAAACTCCATCATCTTTGAACTCATGATATGTAAAAAATTAATTAACCTCTCTCTCTTAGGCCTTGTCATGCTAAGAGGCAAAAAGGCTGTCAACTAAGCCCTTCAATCTCCTCCAGTTGTGGGGTCCATACAGCTGAGCTGTCACCTTTTGTTAGTTCTGATTCAACTGTGCGTCACTATGTCATCAATGATGTTTCTTTTTTTCTTTGATTCTTCAGATCCTCATATCCTCATTCAATGTCCAATCCAGACCAACCTGATTAGTCTTTTCTTTTATTGTCTAATTTTAATTATCATGGGTCATCTTACTTCAAGAATGACTTGAGGCATTTATAAATGAAATCTCATTTCTGATGTCCTATATTCTGAATGGTATAAAGAATAGTGTTCATGTTATAGTTTTTTGTGGGTTGGAAAGGGATTTGATTGTATTTCACTTGCATATCATCTTGGTGCAACATCAAGAGGTGTGGTATCCTCGTCACTGTGCTTAAGAATGGACTTTTGATGAAGAAAAACTCATTTTCCTGACACTACAGGCTGACAATGACTTAAGCAGAGCAATTGGTGTAGTTTTTATTGAAATGGTGGAATGGGAAATAGATCTAAAACGTCCATAGGAAAAAAAGCAAAGGTCAAATATCAAGAAATTGGTTGCAATAAAAAAGGAAAAATCCTTCTATTTGTCTGTGATCCAATGGCAAATGCCAATGGCCAGTCACTGATGCTTAGGAAAGACAGAAGGAATTTACCAAAAATGACAGATAAAGTTAAAATCCTATTTCTAGACAGAATGTCATGAGCTAAAAAGAAAAATCACAAAAAATAACAGAACACAAGGCTTAAATTTAAATTTGTGCTCCTGGCCTGTTGTATTTGACAGAGTGAATCAGACTGTTCATGGTAGTGGTGGCTGGTGAAGCAAATTTTGGGCAGGGGGGGTGCAGGTTTTGGGGGGACAAACAGTAAAACCACTTATTTTTTATATTGTGCCTTTCACGTCTGTCTATCTATCTATCTGGTAACTCCACATGCTCTTGTGGTCCTCATCAATGTGTCAATGCACATCTTGGCCTGTCCAGTACCTGACAAATAGGACAAATCCAGGCTAAAATGTATACCCTTTCCACTATGCTGCCCAATCTGATGCCAGTTTTCCCATTTCTTCTGTGCTCCAAGACTTCAGTTCATGACATTCATAGTCCCCTTATTCTTCCCACAATTTGCCTTATAGATGTGGAAAGGTGCACCTGCCACCCAGATTATACAGAATAGTACACACCTTGTCTATAAATTGCCCAAATCCTTTGCCAACTTCCCCACTTCCCCATTCTACCAAAACCCACACCATAATGTTCGCACCACCTCCGTAATCTTCCAGTAATGTAGATTTCTGTCTGTCCTATACAGTAACACATCCATAGCATAAGTCCAATTCAAATCTTATTCTGCTTCTGCTAACAGAGTTCCCAGTCCTTAGCTTTTTCCACTGTATTCCATAAATCCACATCATACAATTACTAGATCTATGCTTTTCTCAAGTTTTGCATCCCAGTTTTTCATTTACCACACCAACAGAATCATTCCCACCCTAATTTTATTCTACACATGCTTCCAATCTGCCCAGTCCTATGCAAGTTTGCCAGGCTTATCTCACATGGGCACAAATTCATATTGTACGATCCACAGACTCAGACATCTTAAAACATAAGTCTCCCCCAAACCATTCTTGCACTATACCCAGAGGACAAGTCCAACCTAAATTATATTCTGTCTTATGATCAGGATACCTTTATTTCCTTGAACATTAATTTTGTCCTTCTCTCCTTCAGGCCTGAAAATTATCAATCAATTACTTCCTGATTAAACTTAGTCATTTCACTAAGCCTGCCAAAAACAATTATCTGCATACTATTGCCTAGATCAATGTTTCCCAACCTTTTTTTTTCTGCAGTAGCACATTTTTTGTAACCAAAATCTTCCACTATTTTACTAACCACAAACATACTGTATATACAGTATATCTCATACGCTTGCTCATCTGTCCGAAGGGCTAAGACTACTGGAGATGCCGGTAGAAAAGGAGCTCCCAGATCAGCCATCACAGACACGGCACTCAGTGAGCACTTTGGTGGCATCTCCAAGCTGCTTTGCCCCTTTGCCTACTCTTATCTGCAACTCGTGTGCCCACTATCCACCAGCCCTTTGAAGCTCACTGGTGACCACACACTCAGGTCAGATTGACTCTAGCAGCCAGAAAACACGTCAAAAGTGCTCTAACATGGCGATCGCAGAGCTGCTTTTATGCCAGCTTCTCCAGGTCATCCTATCCTCTTCAGACTTGTCCCGACCACCTGTGGAGCATATATGTGTGAGCTTGTCCTCCATCACTTGCCTGCTCCTAAATTCTTAAGTCAGGTCTGTTCAGTCCAAGCTTCTTTATCTTCTTTTTGTTTGTCAAGTGAATGATTTATGAAGGGTGCTTCATTACAGAAATACACAAATTTTATTTGATTTCCACTTAAAGTTACCATCTACCTAAAGTTGCATTTGTTTATCTGTAGTTACGTTAATGGGTGTGAATTCTGAACATTAAATAGTGCATTGTAGATAGTCCAATCACATTAGATAAAAAAAACCTAAAAAAATACTAATTCGCTTCCTATAAATGTGGGAGAGCTGCATCCACGGAAAAATCTGAAAGAATTAAAGGGCAGCCTCATGTCACTTGCTTGCTACACTCTCATTTGGCTTGTGCCCTTCATTCAGGAAATATAAATATTCACACAGAAATTAAACAAATACAAGTCAGAACTTTTTTTTTCTTTTGCTGACACTAGGCAGGTTATGTAGATAAATAAATTAATTTAATGATTATTTTGCATTACCTAATTAAGTAGAGTTTATTAAATATTTTGAAGGCGGGAGGTGTCCCACCACCCCACATTACATAACACTACTGGTTCATAGTCTTTCACTAGCAACCTCTGTACCAAGCTGGAACAAAATGAAGTGGCCTGTAAGTCTTCTGGACTCCTCCTGCTCTATAAAGCTAGAGAAGCCTTCATGTTTTAGACAAGCAAAAACAGAAGAACTAAAGCAAAAAATGTAAATAAAGAAAACAATAAGGAAATAAACAAAAAAATGGTACCTTACTAGAAAAACACAACAAAGCATATCCTTAGATGGCATCAAGCAGTTCAAGGATAAGCCAGGAAAAAATGAAAAAGTTAGCTATGCATAGGTGCAGTTAGAAAATCTTTCTGTTAAACAAACCTGTTCATAAAATTCCACCCTGTATCAAAGCAAAAATTGAATTTACTAAAACTTAAAGGAATACTCCACCCAAAAATATTTTTATATACCTGGTGTTGTTTGTAGTAAAGAAAGAGAAAAAATGTATTCTCATGTTTTCGTGCAGAATGGAGTGAAAGATCGTTATGATATAAAAGAACCCAATGGTGATCAGTGCTGTAGAATGGTAAACATTGTGATTAATGTCCTTGTAAAAAGAAGAGAAAATCTGATGTTAGTTGTTTTGCGTAGTCCACATGTTTGTTATCCAATCATCTGCTCAAAATATGCAAAATACATGCATTTTTTTGATAAAATATCATTAATTGTTATTTCTAGAAAAATCAGCATACATCACAAACAGGAAAGGCATTCCAATAATAATGCACTTTTGAATTCAAAACAGGACTCTTGACCAATGAATGAGAGGCAGATCTTCAATTTAAAAGCAAAGCACTATGGGAATACCTTTCCTGTTTATGATGTATGATAATTTTTCTGGAAGTAACCATCAATAATATTTTAGCAAAAATGCATGTGTTTTGCATGTTATGTGCATATAACTGAGCAACTGGCAGCAATGGATTATGCAATACAAGCAACATTATTTTTTTTCATTTTTCTATGGGAATTTTCCACATTGTTTGCAGCTGTACAGAACTGGTCACCATTGGCATTTATTATGTCTCTCCATTCTGCACAAAAACATGAGATTAAAATTTTTTCTCAGTCATAATTACAAACAACTGTACATGGGGTAAGTACCATATTTAAAAAAATAATTTTTGGGTGGAATATTTCTTTAAGTGCTAAGGTCAAAGGTTCAAATATCCTTCAAAGAGTTATTTTATGGAGATGGTGAAATAACAAGGCATATAAAAAATTTTATGGAGAACAGTAAAAAAGCAAAAAGAAAACTAGAATGATTTGAGCTCAGGCAGCTCATATTAATGGCTTGTTGTAAACAAAGAAATTCTTTTTATCCCAGAGGGATATAGAGGACCTATTTCAAAAACATTTGGCACAAGGGAAGCATGAATCCATTGGATTTCACACCCACACTCATCCAGTGCATTGTTGCCAAACTCCACAAAGATTTGTCTTTGGAATCATTGACCAACTAGAGCCCCTGGGAACACACACAGAATATGAAAGCTCAGCATAGATTTCTTACCAGTTTGTGTCAGGAGTCTGCTATGTCACCAGATTCAACTTTGTTAAAAAATACAAATCTGCTTAGTTCAATTAAGGGTCGCAGGAGGTGGGAGCCTGGGTGCAAGGAAGGAGGAAGCCCTTAGAAAGGTATCAGTCAATTGCAGAGTCCATTCCTGCATATATCCACATTTACACAGAGCCAGTCTATAGTCATCAATTATCTTAACATGCACCTCTTCAAGGATATAAAAGGAAAACAAGAGTATGCACAACTAATATGCGTGTAATTAAAATACTGGCCTGTGTACTTGTTGATATTCTGCAGTGATTCCAGGGTTAAACATGAACTACACAAGCATGGAGGTTTTAATTTGCAGTGGGCTGTCACTCAAATAGGAGATATCAGTTTAAGCAACAGGAAGGTACATAAGGCACAAATTCATGTTATGTTTTGTTTAATTTACATTCCTACCAAATTTGTGAATCCAAAATTATTTGCCGAACTTGCTCTAAGTATTTCTGCTTCTTTTCTTTTTGATGTCACATCCATTTTTTTTTCAGAATTATTGATCAAGAAACTCAGTTTAATAAACTAGATGCCAGCTCCCTCTAATCTTACGCTCTTGTTAATATCGTGGGAAGAAAAATCCAATAGATAGTTCAAAAAGTATAGTCAAGCCAATTTTTAAAGCATGTGGAAAACATTATTCATTATTTTTGTTTCTGTCACAATTCTGGCTACGATCCGCAGTTTGTTAAAATAGGTTATATGAAAAGATTTTGCTTTATATACAGTATCTTCCCATGCTCAGCAGAATTCATAGACATAGATGAGAAAGGACCTCTAGAGACAGATGCCAGAGTGAATCTTAGTAAGGATCTGAGATCTTTGTCATTGCCCAGCTTTTGAGAGGATGATGGAAGCATCTGTCTTGCATCTTGGAGTTATTTCTGAAATAGGCTAGGTATCAGTGCATGGATTCCAACGAGTAATTACACAGTTAGGCCATCAGGTGTCTTCTGGTGTAGTGTGCTACATGATTAATGTCGTCTTAAATGTATTCTGAGCTGAGTCACGTCTTTCGTAGCATTGTCCTGTTTACATGGTTTGTGTGTCTGTGTAAATGTTGTCCCCTGGGAACAAAGGGGGAAGGATAACGCAGTGGAACCATGGTCCCTCGTGATAGTTTGTCCTGTCAATCCCATCATTTGCATCCAGGTCATTTACTATTTAAACAGGAGGACGAAAAGAAGGAAAAATCCTGTTAACTACACTGACACTTCATCGCAGAGCTAAGAGAGAGCATTGATCGAATCACTTACACCTTCCCCTGCTTGCTGCTTTGAACGCTGGAATTGACAACATCACCATTACAACACAAAAACCCTAGGGTTCCTGATTATGCCGAGAAGCTGAGGATAAGAATGGTGAAACTGTTTTTTGTCATTTGGGAGAGGAGCAAGCCATCATTTTCATCCGTGTATAATACTTTTCCAGCAGAAAAAGGTTCAAAATCACTATTCATCCTTTGTTTAATCTTGTGGACTTTTATGTGTGTTTCGTGTTTCTGTGTGTCTTATTTGTTTCATGTTCAGTGTGAGGTCAAGGGAGGGTTTGTGTTGTTTATTTGTTTTTCTTTTTGCTGCACCTTTTTATTATTATATTCCGCCAGTCACTTTTGAGGTTGGGTGTGATGTGGGAGCTTTGGAGAGAGTGAATTATATATTGTTCTGTTGTTTTGTTTATTATCACTATTAATATATGCGCATATTATTATTTTACAAACTGTTTGCTTTATGATTATTTAACTGTCAATTGGGGAAGTTTATCTGGAAGGATTACTGCTTGTCGGGTCTAATGTTCCTCAGCTTGCAGGCCATGGGTCTTGGTGGTGTAGCTGCTGTTGTGTCTTTCAACATGCTACCTTATATATAAATAGAGAAAGGCTGTGAGGTAACCACTTTCTATGTTTTTCTTTTTATTGTAACTTCTTGTATTCACAAGAGAACTTATATCAATGTGCATATGCACACATAATGGTTAACAGTATATATACCCCACAAAAAGTAGATCTATTAACACAATATACATAACAGCTGCCATTCCGGGTGAGTTGGTTGGCCATTACATCAGGACTCAATAGTAATCCACTGTGTCTATTTAGGCTTCTTCTGTGAAAATAGTTGAGGACAGAGATGCACTGAATAAACCCAAAAGAGTTATTAAAAGTATGCATGGAATAAGAACATATAGTAGAAACATGCTTCTGTAAAGGTGAGAGAGGTTTACTATTTGGGATTGAAAGAATTGCCATTTCTCAGGTAAGCAGAACTAGAAACCCAAATGATGAATCTATAGAGCATAGCCAAAACAGAGGTGCATCTAAGTGTGAAGTTCTTGTAGAGCTGGGAATTTTCAGGTAAATGGAGATGACTTAGAAGTGAAAAGGAAGAAGAAAGGAAAACACCCAGGAAATACTTTAATCTCAAGAGAAATCCAGGTGCATGCAAAGGGAGCGGGAGGAACATCTGAGGGCATTAGGTGTTACTCATTTTACATAAACATTTCTTGTGAAGCACAAGCAGAGTGACAACTGTCAAACTTTTTAAGGCTGAGAGGTCTAACTAGGCAACCCATTTATCCTTTTTTCCACTTTCTGCATTCCTTTTACATTGTTGAGGAAGAAAGGGAAGTACATTTAGGACTGAAGCCAGGAAGTATTCTTCAGAAATCTGAAACAAACTACTGACACATGATGACAACCTGTAAGAGGAATCTGGATGAGATATTAGGACAGGTTAGCTATTAACTAAACAACCAAGCTTCATGAACTGATTGGTCTCTTCTCTTTTGTCAAATTTCTTATTTACTTATATGTCTGGATAACAACCCTACAAGCAAATCAAGGAGTCATCAAAAGAAAATAACTTCCACTGGCAAAGAAAAACTGACTACTGCTGAAACTTCTTTTAATGTTAAGATGTGGCAATGTAACTCAACAATATTTCTTTGAAGGATGCTATACCCAAAACTAAGAAAAATAAAGGAAATACAGTATGTTATATTAACATATTTTTGTGTGCAAGTTTTTGGGTATTTTTAAATTGTCGAACATGAAGAGTCTATTCTTGAGGTTTACTTTACATTTTGACTTAGTTTTACATAATGTATTTTCATTCACATCTTGCTTTCCTTTTATTTACGCAATGCAGTTTTAAAAGCTGTTGTTGTGATTGTTAATATTGTGACCACTAGAGGGCCAACACCAGACTCGACTTGGCCACAGACATTTACAAGTTCAATAGGCTACATGCACATGGAAGTGCTGACATACTTCTGGATAAATCTCAGCCACCTCAATCACTTCAGTTGTTCATATGGCAGTTTGTTTAGTGGTGAGAATGTCAGTTTCAAAGCTGAACATTGTTATGTACCTTTTTGTCAAGCTTCCAGTAAGTACAAGGTAATTAGTTTTCATACATTTCCCTCCAATGTGGAAACCCAATCTAAATGGTTCATCACTCACTGGAGAGAGAGCTTTTTGCTTTACACCCTTCCTGTAGCTCCCTCTGGCGGCACCCAAGGACCTCTACAGGGTTGACGTTCTAGGGGATGAATTGTACATAAAAAGCCATTTCCCCTTGACCTTCCATTACATGTCCCTGATATTAATTGAAGCTCTGTCTGGCCATTCTGTATTTCCACTCCAGTGGTCCTTCCATTACATCAACCTGGCCAGGGAAATAATCTTCCTCAGTCCTCATTGGGATGCCAGACCATCCTCTCCAGTACTTACACTATAAATACACAATGTTCACATTGTGCGATATGCCTTGATGCAGTATATTCAAAGTTTCATTTCATTTCAAGAAGACAAAATAAATGCAAAAAAGTGCTTTTGCCCTCGATGTCTGAATAACTTCTTGTCCTTTTCATTATTTCTCACAATAATCATTGGACACGTGCTGTGCCACAGTATAAACTAATAACAATCAACATTAAGCAGACAGATGGCCAAAAACACAATTACAATAAAGCAAGACAAATGAAATAAGGAAATGAGGCCAAAAAGCAGTAGACATTTAAAAACAAGGCAAGTCACTCAAAACAGGGGTATCTAAAGGAGTCTGTTCTAATGTTCTACTATGCAACGTCTATTTATTTCAAATTAGTTAGAGTGACAAAGATAAAGCTCAAAATTTTATCAGGGTCATATTGTTTAATGGGCCAAGTTTAGAGATTTGAAATGAAAGGGAAAACCAGCAGAGTAGGATTTGCATGTTCCTTAAATGGTTTTCTCAGTTTACCCTGGGTAAGTTAGGGTAATTGGTTCCTTGAAAATATCCTCACATTAACAAGTGTGAGTGTGGGTGTTTGAGTGTCCTGCAATTGACTTGTGGAGTGATGCTGAGATGTGCTCCAGCCCCCTCGTCAAGGTTAAAATGTTGAAGGGTAACCAGTAAACATAATGATGTTTTCTTAAAGATTTATTTAGTGTTCATTACGGTCAAGCACAAAAGTCCAAATATTGTGATCATTTTATATATATATATATATATATATATATATATATATATATATATATATAATTATAGATAGATAGATCTTTATTGTCATTGTCACTTTTACAAAGGAACAATGAAATTGAAGGTGCAGTCAACTCAGTGTGAGGCATAAGAGTTAAAAAGACAAGAATAGAGAAAATAGTAACAGACTGAATAGTAATAAAAGTGTTTTACAAAATATACAAATTGCACTGGCTGACTTAAGTTCTATATTGCACATTGGGAGAATGATATGGAGCAGTTTTATTCTGAGTTCAGGGCCATAACTGCTTTTGGATAAAAGCTGTTTTTAAGGTGGTTTGGCCTGGTTTTCATTGCTCTGTATCTCTTGCCCGATGGATAAAGCTGGTAGAGGCAATGACCAGCAAGTGATGAATCCTGTGAAATGTCTATTGCTTTTTTGTGGCATCAGGAGGTGTAGATTTGTTCTAGAGTGGGGAGGGTACAACCAAATGTTCTCTCCGCTGTCCTGACGACCCTGTGGAGCGCTTTCCTTTCTGAGGAAGTGCAGCTGCCGTACCACACACACAGTCCGTGAGCACACTCTCGATGGAACAGTGATAAAAGGCAAGGAACAGATTTTTGGGGAGATGGTTCTCTCTGAGGATTCTCAGAAAATACAGTCTCTGCTGCGCCTTCTTCAGCAGCTCCTTGGTGTTGGCGCTCCAGGTCAGGTCATCCTCCAGCTCAATGGCCAGAAACCTGAACACCCTCTCCACACAGACCCCGCCAATGGTGAGTGGCTGGATGTCAGTTTTGTTTTTTCTAAAGTCAATAACAAGCTCCGTCATTTTTGTGGTGTTGAGGAGCAGGTTATTGACTGTGCACCACTCTGACAGCCGCTCCACCTTGTCCCTGTATGCCAGATCACCCTCCTTTCCCAAGATGAGTCCAATCACCGTCGTGTCATCTGCGAACTTTATGATCTTGTTGCTATGGTGAGTGGGGACACAGTCATATGTGTAGAGAGTGTAGAGGAGTGGGCTAAGCACACAACCCTGCGGCGTCCCGGTGTTGAGGCTGAGAGCAGTGGATGTGTGGAGACCAAACCTGACCCTCTGGGAGCGACCAGACAGGAAGTCCAGTATCCACCTGCAGGTGAGTGATGGAAGTCCCAGATCTGCCAGTTTGGACACTATTCGTTGTGGGAGGATGGTGTTAAACGCAGAGCTGAAGTCTACAAAGAGCAGTCTGGCGTAACTCCCCTGCTGCTCCAGATGGATCAGGGCAGCATGAAGGGCTGTGGCCACAGCATCTTCTGTGGATCTCTTTGCTTTGTAAGCAAATTGAAATGGGTCAAGGTCTGCTGGCAGGCAGGCGATATCGATATATATATAATTATCACAACATTTGGACTTTTGTGCTTAATAGTAAAATGAATAGCCTTGAAACACGTAAGAAGGTTTGAGGCAGCCATCCATATATTGTCACTGGCTGCAAAAGGGTTTTGACACAGCACTCATATGCATTATTTTGAGTTCTCCACTGAACTGCCTGGTGGAGGAAAGATGGCGGCTTTATAAGACAAAAGGCGGAAGTGATGTCATCTGGCCGGAACCGGAAGTGACTTCAGTCTAGGGGTGGGAACCAGAAGTGACTTCAGTCTAGGGGCTGGAACCGGAAGTGTTGTTGCATCAGGCAGGTTTTCCCATATTTGGCCTGTAAAGATAACAGAGGTAGGTTTTATTGCACCCCGCCACCCCCTGGCCTGGCGGGTAATTACCTCCACTTGGTCCACTCAGCTCACTCCTAGTCGCACATGTGTGACAATATATATATATATATACCCTCCAAAATGTGACCAGCATGGATGCCGACCTTTCATATATATTGGTGGAGGGAGCAAAAACCATAGGCTACAATATAAATAATAATAATAATAATTCAAGTGGGCTGCATTCAAACGATTTCTATTGACAAAGTTTATTACTTGAGTTTAGAAATTCCTAGCTAAAGATTCAGCTTCAGATGGTCATAGCAATGCTAATTATTTAAATGAAGCATCAAACATTCTGACGTTGTTTAGGAACGGAGCAGAAGTTCTGGATATTTGTTGAGATCTATTGTAAGCTACTTTTGATTTTTTTTTTTTTATTTAATTTTTTATGAGAACTTTTCATGCCATTTGAAATAATCATTAGAATGGTTTACATTATTTGCTTGAAACCTGTATTTGTAGCCTTTCATTTTTCATAAAGCAATAAATGCAACAATAGCAATCATGATAATAATCCTCCAACTGGAGTAGCATAGGAGACACAGACATCACAAAATAAAATCAACTTAACAACAGGACTGTAACTCTACACTTTGAAAGCATTGAATACATTCCTACAGGCAGATTTAACTCAAAGTCAAAGTGTAAGTATCTCTTGAATAGGATAACATTAAAACTTGTATTAAAATTATTCATGAATTGATTGATAACCTTCTTCACATTCACTTCTAACTCCCCTAAATATTCTCTATATTTGTCTTCTTGTTTGAAAAACTCTATTTATCTGCTATAAGTATAAGTGGAGGGTAATACTGTACTGGGCTCTCATCATACTCTGATGTGGATACAGTAAACAGGAATCACGGCTCAAAGTTTTAAGATAATTATTTTTTAATTAGCTCACATTTTGAGATTATATTGGGCTATTCAGTTTACTTCATTGCCTAAATTCAGTTTACAGTATAGGTTTATGATTTATGGAACCTCTTTGGTAAGCTTACAATTGGTTACCTGTTAGTAGCAGCAACAGGAAAAACAGCAGAAGTAGAAGTAATAGTAATAGTATTACCACTAATAGAGAGTACAGTCAAATTCTTACTTGCATTTGTGACCAACATACATGTCACCACTATCTGGTGCCAGGATAAACAAGAATTTATTAAAATACAAAAATACAGAACATTATTGTAAATAATAGAAAACACAAAACCACATACCTAATGTCCTCCTAATCTCTCTTTCCTCACCACTTCAGCTATGCTTCCAGTTCCTAGCTACACTAATATGTTATCCAGGGTATTGTTTTGTTGTGGTAGGGTCCTAGGGTGACCCTACTTTCCTTTTTATACTCTTTATTATGTCGACCTTAACAGAATGCCTCAAGTCCCATACTCTTGGATTAACTGCTTCAACATTTCTCCCCTTGTTTTACATTCTCTGACTCTATCCAATTAAATAGAGTATCATAATTGGCAAGATGCTTACACAGTTATTTTTGTATTATATGCCCAAAATAATAAACAAAACACAAATGTAGCATTGGCAAAATAATATTAACACAATCTGGGTAATAATCAGTTCATCTTGCTTAGCCTACCAGGATGTTTTTCTGTTTTGACATGTTCATTAGTTTTTGGTTCATCATGGTCTGGCATGGCCCTTGGATGGAGTGGCATAAACAGGCAGCATGGCCTGTTTATGGCCGTTCCTTTATTTACCTCCCAGGCCAATGGGATAAGCCAACTCCCTGCTTCATTCCAGTCCAGTCTCAGTAAGACTCAGCTTAGGAAGATTCAGTCCCCATTCCAGCCCATGCTTTTTCCTATTCCTTCCATTCCAGGTCATGCCAGCCTGTTAATGGCCTTTCATCTCAGCCAACCTTTATTCCCCTAGGCTAGCTGATCAGTCAGTTCATTTGATTTTATCATTATTAGTTTTAATCTTTAGTAAGTAAGACGGTTAATTTGTATTTTAACTACATATTTTTATCATAACATTATTACACCATCCTCAGGACAAATATATGAAATATGGAGAAAACAGACAACCATTAAACTGATGGCCGATATAGAGAGCTACCTTTATAAGCAGCCTGTAGAGACATGTAGACAAAACACACCCAGTATGCACTTCTTGAAACATTTTTAACACCACAAGTTTTCTCTAACTTCTTTTCAGAATTTGGTGGTCCTTGACCCCATCGACTTTAGGATTGGATGGGTATTTGATCCAATATACCCAAGATAGTGGTGATGACACCACTTTTAATATGATTTTCCAACATTAGACAGAAAATCTTTTAAAACATAATACAACAGGTATAATAATATGTAGTGAATGCGTTATATGCCTGGGTGATACAGTGATATAGTGGTTAATGTTGCTGGCTCACTGACTTATCATCCTGGGTTCCAATTGTGGTGCCTGGTTGTGTCTTTGTGGAATCTGCACATTCGTCTGGTGTCTATAAAACGTTTACACCAGGTATTCTGGTTTTCATCAAGTATCCTCAGATATGTAAATTTTATATTAAATGTCAATTCCAAACTGGCTCTGTGTGAGTTTGTTTGCACATATGAGTGGATTCTGCTGCCAAGTGCAGGTTTGTGCCTTAAATTTTGGTCACATTTTTTTGCTATTTTGTAAGCTATTTTTCATTACCCCCACCCCGACAAATTTGATGCATCTGTTTGTTATGTGTGCCAGTATTTGCTAAGTAGTTGTTCAGCTTGAAGCTGTCCATGCTGCAGTAGCTTTGTTGTACCATACTAACCAGATTAAAACAAAAAATAGTTTTTGCTTAGAAAGAAATATGATAGTGCAGCCTTCTGCCTCACAGATCCAGGAACATGAATTTTAATATCTTTCCAATTTTTTTTTTGGGGGGGGGGGGGTTTCTGGTCTCATAAACATGCATTCTAGTTTAATTCATCTACCTATCTATTATCAGCTAGTTGATTCAAGTCTTTGAACCAATCTGCTGCAATTGAGTGTGGTCAATGATTCACTTCCCTTCTAGGACTGATTCCATCACTAGATCTTTTACTGAGAGAAGGGGCTACGCCATCCCAAACCTTAATATTGAAATTAGGAAAAGAAATTACAGTCTCAATACCTGACATGGCTTTTATTAGACACTCTCAAATGTTAAAATATTAAATCCAAAAAAGTAAATTTCTGCATATTGCTGCTTGAACTGAAAGAAGGCCATTTTTTCTTGACATTTCAATTAATGAATCGATCTATAGATTATAGAACACATTTCAAGGTGAGCACTTCCTTCATGCTCTGTAAGATTATAATACACCTCTTTCAGGAGAAAATGAATATTTACAAATCAGGGAGAAGTAGGTGAAATGATTTTTTCAGCCTCTCAGAGTGAGTAAGCACTTAGGATTGAATCTGCGACCCTCTGCCTTACCATCTAACTCCCTAACCAGATACTCTGTGCTATCTTGATTCAAAAAATACGAAAATGACAAGAGGTCCTCTCTTGTCACAATTGCTAAGGTGTGAGGTCCTGCTCAACATGTTAATTGCCCGTGACCTTCTGAAGGTCTCATTGTCATGCATGTCTCACTGGAGTCTTATCAAGTAATGACTGTCAAATTAATCACAATAAGCCACTTTTTACAAGCATGAGTAAAAAAAAAAAAATCAAAGTTAGAATAATTAAATGCCAATGCATTACAAATTACAGCTAATGATGTGACTGCCTATCCAGAATAAAAATGGATCCCTTAATTTACATATTGACTGGTTATAATTTATACAGTGAGATGTGACAGAGACTTGCCTGCACAGAAAGCAATGTTTATCATGTAATGTTTAGTAACTTGTTCTGAGTCTTTTAGGAATCAAGAGACAGGGACCAAAGGTTTTAATGACTATCAGTGCCAGAAAGTGGTCACGTACAAGAAGAAGGTATTGTTTGACCTTTTTCAAGTCTTGCTTTTAAAACTGAGAGTTCCTTTATTAAAGAAGGGTCTTCTATTGGAATTGAAATCAAAGGGCAAGCTCTGGCTTGCAGCTGCTGTCAGTTTTGTAAAAGAGTGGACAATGGATGTTGTTTGAAAATGATCTCCCTCTTGGATGCGTTCCTTCTGCATGTATTCTGTCGCTCACTTACAGAAGGAAAATGACTGTATCACAGAATCCATTTATATTAGACACACATATCAATACTGTAATTATTACACACTTTTCACTCCATCCATATTCCCAGGTTCTGTAATACACATTTGGGAACCTGTCAGTTCTGTGTACATTTATTGTAGATTGCATTATTATTTTTCTTGCCATTATTCATTTTTTGTGCTATTTTATTAGGATCGTCATTGCACAATTTTGTGTTTGTTTTTGTCATGAATCTGGCAGTTATTATTGTAGGGGCCATATTGTTATCGACAGTGCTATTCTTTGCCCAGCACATAGTCTGCAGGGAGCATAGCACATGACATCTTTGTTCAAGCTTTGGATTAACTTAAAAAACAATTAACAAATTACTCTTAGTGAAATGGCAGTTATCGTTAGGGCTGTTAGCTTACTTATTTTACTCTTTGACTTTCAGATTTCAATTGTTTCATTTTGTTATTAGTTGCTTTGCTATTTGTGAATGTTTTCTGGGATCTGATGCCCACACTCGTCCACTGATCATTGCTTTTTTTCCCCCCAAACTCTCTTCATCTGTAGGTTGTGATGGATAGCCAGGGCCCTTTCCTAGCCAGGATGGCATTTTAATAGAAGGATCGGGGGAGTGGGCATACACAAATAGATGGCGCCCCCA
The DNA here is from genome assembly GCA_026402145.1 of Polypterus bichir lapradei. Taxonomy (NCBI): domain Eukaryota; kingdom Metazoa; phylum Chordata; class Cladistia; order Polypteriformes; family Polypteridae; genus Polypterus; species Polypterus bichir. The sequence continues at coordinate 89,257,893 of JANRMT010027041.1, forward strand.
CCCAGGTTGCAACAGCACCTCGGATTCCCACAGGACTCCATGGGAGCTGGAGTTTGGCACCACCCTTCAGAGTCCTACTTTGTTGGGTTTTCAGACCTCACTAATGAGCCACCTAGAGAACTCCCAGGTGCAGCATAAAAAGAGCCGCTTGCCTTCATTCAGACAGCCAGAGTCAGAAGGTGAAGGATGAAGCTTGCCAGAAGGAGTGGATGCAGAAGGACAGAGAGAGAGAGAGGAACAGAAAGAAGGCAAAGACAAAGTCTTATGTGTTGTTTTATTACTGGTTCTTTGTATTGTATCTGGGCTATGGTGGTGGGAAACAATAGGGAAGTGTTTCCCATACCTAAATAAAAACATGTGTGTTGCTGGACTTGTGCCTAGTGTGTGTCTGGGTCAGTTTCAGAGATCTGGTTTGCCCCCTGGTGGCAACAAGGTCTAACTGTCAAGTGGTCCTACCTATTGTCCATTTATGTATAAGCTCATGTCTTTCTAACCTGAAGCAGAATGCATCTTTATTTGAAAACAAGTGCACACTTGCTGCAGAGGGAAATCCTTCTATTTGCAGTTATGATAAACTAAGTGAAGCAGATGAAGTTGTTGTGAGCTCCTGGAAATGAAGGGTGTTCTTGTAGATGTTTTATGGTCCAAAATATGACTGAAAAATGGAGGTGGCACAAGAAGAAGGCAAATTCATAGTCTATTAGCCGGCCAATGTTAAGAATTAGAGTAAATCAAAAAGAAGAAAACCAGAACCATAAATAATGCAAAGCACAACATAGAAGATGAAGTCAAATAAACAAGCAGGAATTACTTCACTAACCATTGCTCAGATTCTTTGGTTTTAGACTTCATCCAATGGTCAGATATTGAGCTATCAGGTGTTGCCATCTTAAATACAGTAGGTGGGGAATGATGTTACGTGACCTCTGCATCGCTTCACCGGGCCCGAACCCAGACCACAAACAATTAAAGGCTGCCATTTCTGTGTCAGCCTTTTTTTTTTATTGATTTTAACATTCCATACAATCAAGTCATACTTAACAAAGCAAAATTCAACCCCCACTCAAAGGAAAGAGAGGAGAGCCAACAATCAAAGCTAATGTTTAGAAGCAGCAAGAAAGGAAGAGTATCCTTTTGCCCAAAATGGAAGCTCATTCTAAAATGTTATTGATTAGATCCTGCCATATTTTAAAAAACGTTTTTAACAGATCCTCAGTGAGAATTTGATTTTTTTTTCCAATTTCAAATAGTGTATAACATCAGTTACCCACTGACTTGAAAGTGCTGGGGTGGGATTCTTCCAGTTGAGCAAGATAAGTAAATTGCTAATAGTGAAGTAAAGGCAATTATAGTTTGTTTGCCCTTCTCCACTTTAAGCCCATCTGGGAGTGCACCAAACATAGGTATTAATGGATTAGGAGAGATTGTGACACCAAGGCTGTCTGATGTGTCAACCTTTTAAGGTCAAAAGCCTTTATAAATAAAGCTCCAATTAGAATGGAGTTGATCTACTGTTTGACTCAGTGAAAACAGCATGGCGCTGTTGCTCAATGCATTAACATTTTATTCTTCTACTTGACTGGCAGAAACAACCAGGGTAAAACCCTGGAACCCAACCATCTTAATGATTTTTGTGTGGTTTTATTTTCCACTGAAACCATTAGCCTGTTTTTGTCAGGCAGTAACTCCCTTTTTCACCTCCTGTTTTCTAATTCCTCCTCCCTTCTGCCACTGTCCTCTTATCTCGCTTTCATAACTTGACGTTTCCTCTATTTGTGAGGCTCTGCTTTTGACTATTCATATCTTCTATGTGCAGTCTTTTACTATGTGTGCTTTTCCATGAACTTACATCTGACATCAAATTACTAAGGCAAATTAAGATCATGTCACATGCATCAAACTCTTAATGCTGTTTAAGGTATTAGGCTACCATTTTGACTTTAGCTGTTTAATATGTTTTGTAATGGCAGCCACGGTGTATGGCACTCCACAAAACAAAATTGAATTTGCCGTGCTATTAGGCGCTAGACAGACAGTTGCAGGCTGCTAGCAAGCCTATCAGCGTCAAGCACCTGCCAAGCTTCAGCGTCTCTGCACATTTATTTCTGATTCTCTTTCTAAACGGTGTCAACATTTGGTTCCATCTGAATGACAACATGCAAATCAACCTGTCAGACGAATCACTGAGCATAGAAGTGCAGGGAAAGGAGACGCGACACTCAGACAGCATCATTTCAGAAATAAATAGGATGTAAAAAAAAACTATAACAAAACATTAGAACAAGTGGGATCCAGCGAAAAAAAATTAATGAAAAGAACATGTCCTTGGTAATTGGAGCTGTGTTTTCATCTTCTTTGCTACTAAAATTAGGGAAAGGGTAATGAGACAGCAGCTCATTGAAGCACAGCATTTCACAATTTGTGAAAATGTGTGCAAATCATCCTTTCAATATTAATTAAAATGCTGAAATTGGATTTCTAATAAATAAACAAATGCACAAATAAATAATAAATGAATAATAAAACCTTACAATCAACTGAAATTCTGTCTCACACCTTATGCTTCATTACAGACTCTGGCTCCTGTGACCTTGAATTTGAATTAATAATATTTTGTTATGCTATAGAAAATAATGAAATGAATAAATAAATAAAAATGTACCATACACATACAACAATGAATACATAAATAAATAAGGGCATATTTGCCTGATGTGTGATTATTCTGCCCGTTTCGAGCATAAAGATAAACTGAATGCTGGCAGACATAGTAACTTTATATTACTGTGATTTAACAGTACAAGAGATTTTCCAGGGACAAGGGCACATACAAGGTGCCAAAAGGAAATGAACAATTCTGGGAGAGACCAACACAAGACAGGAGTAGAACAATTAGACATGGAAATGTGGGAAAGCAGGGTCAGCTAAAGTAGTGTTTCTTAATCAGGGGGTCACTAGAAACCCTAGAAAAAAATAAATAAATCAGCCATTGCTTTAATGATTTAGTGGGCTACTGTTTGTTGATTTCAGTTTTGCTCCCAATCATAAGGTCATTTTGCTACTGCATACCAGGAAACTGAAATGACTGACATAATTCCAGTTGTGAGCAGATGAGAACCTGTTGTAGGCCATAAGCTTCATTAAGAAAGTTAACGAACATCGGCAAGTCCTTTAAAATGCCCCATAGCATCACCTATTTCGCACTCTTCCAAAAGATCACACAATTTTGAACAGCTCATTTTGCTTTGTGCAATACATACTGTAAGTGCATTGAAATCCTAGACGATTCAGACAACAGCAAACTAAAGCATATTCATCTCTGCACTCTCTGCACTTTCAACAAACTTAAGAAAATCAGGCAAGCAAAGGTTACCTATTAAAAAGACAAATGGATACTATATATGAGTATTTCAGCATTAAACACCTGTGTGTTCAGATATTTTTGAATGAGTGTCATGCATTTTTATCTATTAAAGTATGTACACCAGTGGTTCTCAACCTGTGGGGCGGGCCCCCCTAGGGGGACGCGAAGTAACAAAAAGGGAGGCATGAAGATGTGAAAAAAAGAAAACAAGAATCAAAAATATGAAAAAAACATCTGTTGAAACCAAAACAAATGAACTTAAACTACATTCTGATACGAGAACAATAAATATAGAATTAGATAAATGTCGATAAAAGTTAAGTAGGTATAATAAAATATGCATCTACATTTCAAAAAAATGTTAGGGGGGGCGCGATTAAAACTGTTATGAAAACGCGGGTTGCAAATACTTAAAGGTTGAGAAACGCTGATGTACACTGTATTTAAACACTAAATCTGTATTGTCACACAAAAGCGCATTTGGGACAGTTGAAGGGCTCTAGTGACTATAATAATATCACCACGCCAGGGGTTGGCACTGTGTTTTAACGCCTTTCTCTCTTTTCTCCCTCTGCAGAATGGAGTCCGACCACCTGGACCCACCTCTTCCTGAAAACTAGAAGCGTCGCCATCTTAGATCAGGTAAGGTCAGTTTGAGGAGCATCTACTGGTACAGTGCGTTGCCGCACCCACCACACAATGAAACAGCTCAGGATCCTAGTTGGAAAACCCCGAGGCAGACACGTGGTTCAGTCCCACCCTCTGGAAATGACCATCTATCTGCAACAGCTAGGTGTTACATGGGCATCCCCTTGGCCTGGTCCTGCCACTTTGGGTCCTCACCAATGAGGATCCTGCAAGCCGGATCATTCTTGGGGAATCGCACCACATAGACATCTTAGCTAGTTGCCCTTTTCAATCGTTTATTTGATTTTCACTTGTAAACCAAGTACATGGGGTACTGGGTTGGACCCCAAAACTATTTGATTGTCTTGTCATTCGCTTACAGTATGTATTGTTGTTTATCAACGTGTGCAATTCTGTGGAGAATGTCTGCTTGTTTACATTAAAATTACTGCTAATAACGGACCATCACTGAACAAAAAAATAGATAAAATAGGTCCAAAGTACAGGAAGGTTGTGGAGGACTTTGTCTTGTTGTGCAGGGATAACCTACAACTCAACATCAGCAAGACAAAAGAGCTGATGGTAGACTCCTGCCATGCCAAGGAGCCTCTGGTCTCAGAGTACTTGGGGGTTCACATGAACAGCAAACTGGACTGGTCTGACAACACAACAACAACATCTTCTTATATAATACACTAACGTGGCTGTTTGCTTGTCTGTCTAGGATTTTAAATCACCTGTAGCTTGCAAACTGCTTGAACTATTGACCTGGAATTTGGTACACATATACTACGTGACATCTACTGCCCGCTTTCGGGGTGATGTTTGACCTCCAAGGTTATTTCTCTTTTTATTTTTATTTTATTTTCTTGTAGAATCAACTCTTGGCAGCGGACAGCATGGCAGCCATGCGGTGCATGTGAACGGGCACCATTCTCATCCCTACCACCTTCGCCGTCACTTCCTCTACCTCTTCATATCTTAAATCATTCTTGAGGCAGATTGAAGACTTAAGTGCCAGCTTAAGTAAAAAATTAAGGAAACATACTAAGTAGTTGCAACACAAACACTGACTTAATTAGTTTTAAGGTGAAAAGATGCTGACGAAAGAAGAGAAGCAGCGGGCTGCTAGGGTAGAGAAAAGAAGAGCTGCTCAAGAAGCAGCAAGTGCATCAACCTCTGAGCAAACGAATGCTAAATGTACAGAGAAAGAGTCTGAAAACTATGAATGCTCAAGTCAAGTGTATTCACTGCATGTTATCGTGCAGTGTGCCGTTACTGGTTTATTTATATAGTGCATTTTCATACAAAGGATGTAGCTCAAAGTGCTTTACAAGATGAAGCAAGAGATAAAAAAACAAAATATAAAAGTTAAATTAGGCAATACTAATTAGCATAGAATAAAAGTAAGGTCCAATGGCCAGGGAGGACAGAAAAAAACAAAAAAAAAAACTCCAGATGACTGGAGAACAAAACAAAATCTGCAGAGGTTCCAGGCCACAAGACCGCCCAGCCCCTTCTATGCATTCTACCTAACATAATTGATCTCAATCAGTCCTCATGGTTTTCAGGCTTCACATGGAAGAATTTGATGATGATGATCTGTGGGTCTGAGCAGACTGTACTTCCTAAGAAGACTCAGGTCTTTTGACGTGTACAGCATGCTACTAGAAATGTTCTATCAGTCCATAATAGCCAGTGTGTTGTTTTATGCTGCAGTCCCCTGTGGTAGCAACCTGAGCTCAACAAATGCACAATGCCTGAACAAACTTATCAGAAAAGCCTGCTCCATCACAGGGTGAACTCTGAACACACTGGAAGCTATTGTAGAAAAGAGGACAATCATGAAAAATCCCCTCCATGCCCTCTGGAAGGTGCTGTCTTAGGGCACATTTAACCACAGACTCATTCCACCACAGGGTACTAAGAAGCATTTTGAGGGTCCTTTCCGCCCACTACCATCAGAAAATTCAATAAAAACCATCCGATGTACTCGTGAACATTGTTTTTATGTATTTATTTACTTATTAATTGAATGATTGATTGTTGATTGGCTGTATTAGATGTCCTTTGAGTCTGAATACTTGTTTTTTTGTTTCTTCATCTGTATGCATCTGAATTTCACCATGAGATTAGTAAATTTAACCTAATCTAATTTAATCTGATCTAATTCCCAGGTTTCATCTTGGCTTTGATTTTCGTACTTCAGATTCTTAATTTAGTTTCTATTTTTTCTAGCTGTTTTTTTTGGTTTGATTCATTTTTTTTGAGTTTCATAATTGTTGTATTCAGGTGCCTCTACAGTATTGATTGGTTATTCAATATATTTAATAAATAAACTTTTTATTAGTCACATACATGGGTGTATTCTCAATCTCTGCCTTGCTATCTCCTGAGAGTGTATTGCAGGCGGAAGGGACCCTGACCTGAGTTTTAAAGCCCATTAATACCAGAGTGACTGTACAGTAGGGTTGAGAGTTTGGGACAAAAGACGACATTTGAGATGAAGGAAAAAAAATGGAGAGACAAGAGCTGAGGCAGTGAGTGCTTGGGTGTACTGTTCAAGTACAAAGTGATGTAAGACGAGAGTGCTAGCATTATTGTCTTTTTTTTGACACATTGTGTTGTCTCTCTTCTGTATTCATTGCTAGTGTGTTATAAATATTGGCTTTATTTCAGGCATACATAAATGATTTGTCTTCCTTTATAAATTAAGAGATATTGGTTATGGCATAAATTAATATGATGAGCTGCATATCACTTTTAAATGTTCAGGCAATCTCACAACCTTTTAGCTGCTCATTTTAGATATGAAAAACGTTTAGTATTAATTTATAGACTGCTAGTGTCATATTCATTGTTCATGGCTAAATTTTGGCATTTGTTTCTGAATTAGCTATAAATAATGAACACAAGGTGTGGATTGGTGATTTAAATATTTAAACAAATATGAAAACAGACACCCATAGGCAATGTTTTACACACAAGCTAAGCTCAGTGGCATTTTGCCAGATTGTTAAACATCCAAATCATTATTGCAATCACATCTTGGATTTTTTCCTGATTGGGTGAATATTTAAAGTTTAAGTATTGCTCCACAAAAATTATCTTTAATCGCTGCTTAACTTGCAAATGCTTTCACCAATACAATAATAGATTACAGCAAGAAATAGTAACACTTTTATACTGCAGCTCAATAGAGTTTGTGAATATTGCAAGAAACTCATATTTAATTATGGAGTTTCAGTGTAGGGTAAACAGTGTTAAATATATTAAAAGTTATTTTTATTCTCCGCTCTACTATTTCTGAGTAGTCCATGAAAATAGAAGCAATTCTTGTGTACTGTTCAGAAAAACTGGTAATTAGTCAGGTAATTAAAGAAATCCTCTGAGGCTAAGGATCTGTGCTGGTATACCGAAGGTTGTCTGTTCAAATCCCCGTCACTGCCAAAAGAGATCCTACTCTGCTGGGCCCTTGAGCAAGGCCCTTAACCTTTAATTGCTCCAGGGGTGCTGTACAATGGCTGACCCTGTGCTCTGACCTCAAGGGGTATGCGAAAACTAACAAATTCCTAACACAAGAAATTATATAAGGCGAAATAAAGAACAAAAAAAAAATCCAAAATCTATGAAAAATCCTGAGAAAATACAGCAGGACATATTTTATGAACAGTTTATTTATTTATTTTTAACTTTTATTGAATTTATTTAAAGCATTTAGATCCTGCCAGGTTTTTAAAAAGTTTTAAATAGATCCTTTAAGAGAGAATTGCATTTTTTCCAATTTCAAATAGTATATAACATCAGTTACCCACTGACTTAGAATAGGAGAGTTAGGATTCTTCCAGTTGAGCAAGATAAGTCTACGTGCCAATAGTGAAATAAAGGCAATTACAGTTTGTCCTTCTCCACTTTAAGCCCATCCGGGAGTACACCAAACACAGCTGTTAGTGGATTAGGAGGGATTATAACACCAAGGCTGTCTGAAAGGCATTTAAAACTTTTCATCCAGAATGATGTTAATTTGGTACACACCCAAACCATGTGGCCTAGTGAGGCTGGAGCTCGATTGCAATGTTTGCAGGTTGGATCTTGACCTGGAAACATTTTGGACAATTTTAAACGAGAAAGATTTTAAGTTGAATAATTGTATTCTTTGCGTATATGGAGCTAGAGTGAATTTCTGTGCATGGCTAACTTGAACTCCTTTTCTGAAATGTTGAGTAAGACATCCTTTTCCCACTGCACTCTGGGATCTTTAAAAGGAAGGGACTTTAAAATGGTTTTAATACAGTATTATAGAAATGTTGTCTGAGTCTTCAAGATTGATCTATATCTTTTCTGTAATAGAAACGGGTGGGAGGTGAGGAAAATTGGGCAGAATTTGTTTAGCAAAGTTACTAATTTGGAGATAGTGGAAAAATTGTGTTGATGGGAAACTAAATTTAAAGAGTAATTGTTCATAGAATGCAAAGACATTATTTATATACAAATCTCTAAATGATTAGATCCCATACGTTTTCCAAACATTAAAAATGGTGTAGGTTTAACAGTTTACATTAAACAAATTCATAATATTTCAAATTCATCTTGCAAACTTAGTTATTCAGGGTCAAACCCTATCTCTCATTATGCACACAACCTTAGCAATTTTAACTTAATGATGAAATACAAAATCATTATTTTAACTTCTAAAATGAAATCTACTAGCTGTTTCTTTGATCAAATCAAAACAGGAGTATTGAAAAAATGAATTACATTTACTTATTTGGCTGATGCCTTTATCCAAGGTGACTTACAATATTTATAACACAATAGGTTACATTTCTTTTGGTTTTCCATTTGGAGCACAGAAAGGTTAAGTGACTTGGTCATGGTCACACAGCCACAGTCTCAGGGTTTGAAGTCCTAAGCCTTAACCACTACACCACGCTGCCTAATTACTGTTCATATAGCCCCCATTTTTAACAATTATAACACTATACATAACATCAAACCTGCTTAATGTAATTCAGGATTGTGGTGGGCCAAGGGCCAATCCCAACAGTACTAAGTCCAATGCAGGAAACAGTCCATTGCAGGTCCCGTTCATGGATACACTCACACAGGGGTAATTTCGAATCACCAGTTAATCTAATGTGCATGTCAACGAGGATGTGGGAAAAACACCAGAGACGAAAACCCATAAACACGTACAGAGAACATGTAAAATCTGCAATGCTGTTCCAGTATTGATTGCTGTTTCTTGTGTTAATGTCATTCATCAATTGCTGCCTCATTTTTTTGACTCACTCACCCCTGAATAGTCTCCAGTTGCTGTGGAACCTGTGCCTCCAGTTTTGTATTGCATGGCCAGGGTTCCTGTGCTAATCAGACCTGCTACAGCCTTGCCATCTGGGCCCTCAGTTTTGTTTTTGGCTGGCCAACCTGACTCTGAGATTATGTTTCTGTTTCCTTGCTTGTGCTTACTGTTCCTGCTTTTTGTATTCTGCCTGTGATCCCTGAGCTGTGCCTGCTTTGGGCCTGAGAACTTCCAGGAAGTGGCAGATACTTTGTTACTGCTAAGGTTAAAGAGGAGAGTACAAACTTAAAGAAATTCACCTCTTAACTTGTATGTTGTAGGCCAGTGTAACACATGTGTGTTTGGGAGAAAGCTGATAAACTCAAATAATGTTGTTACTCAGCCAGACCAGGGGTTGTCGCTGTCATCTCACCCCCTTTCCTTTTGTCCCTCTGGAGACCAGCAGAAGAACTACCCACGCAGTGACGTCACCACTGACCCTCACTCTGGTGACATCACTTCTGCCCTTACCTGATGACACCTTCCTTCTCAGAACCCACCTACCAAAGACATCACTTTCTCTTCTGGCCACCCTGGACCATTCCCTTCCTGTCTCTGTTTCCCTTCTGTAGTCAATTATGTTTTGAACTCAGTTGTAACCACGTATTTATTTATTTATTTTTTTTGCTACATTCTTCAGTATACAGGGTGACGATCCACAAACCTTTTTGAGTCTCCAGCTCTTCTTATTAACACCAGTCACCGGGAAATGTCCAACTTGCTGGCCAGCCACCTTCACAAGGAGGTATCCTGCTTGCTGCCCTGCAGGACCAAAGTCTTCATACCTGGTTGTCTGAACCAAGCAGCAAACTGTTTTGTTATGGACTGTTTAAGTTTTTTGTGGAGGTTGTGTTATATGTGTTTCATAGGGGTGGCTTCAGCGAGGCTATGTTATGTAAATGTGTTTATGTGAATTTTACATTTTATTTATTTCTGAGTTATTATTTGTCGTATTTTTATGTTTTTAACTATTATTATTTTTAGCTTTCTTTGTCCCTTTAATTTTGCTACCATTCCATTGTGTGGGTGGATCCCCAGGAGGCAGGGCCACCCTGATATCATTCCTTCTGAGCCTTCACTTTGGCTATTTAAGGCCAGGGCTGAGTAAGCTAAAATCAGAAGAAAATTCTAGTGTGAAGTAGTTTTTAGTAAGTATTGTCTTTTATGTGTTTTGTCTGGCTTTTCTGCTTCTTTCTGCTCTGCCTTTGGTTTTTTGCTAATGAACTACATATTGTAACTTGTTTGCCTTGGACTGACTTATTTTTTTTTTTACTATTTTGACCATTTTGCTTATATTTTTCTATTTATTTTCTATTAAACCCTTTCATTTATGAAGAATATCTGTTCCCCTTCAGTGCACAAGCCAAGGTTTTTGGTCATCATCCTCATGTGGGCGTTTGATATATATTTTAAGGAATGTTCTTGTTATTTTGCCAGCTTGCCTTGTTTGGGGTCTGCTATGCCAGAAGCCTATAATTACCAGTTTTAAAGCTAGCTGGGTTTGGGGTGAGTATCCCTGGGCAGGCTGGTTAGATTAAGGCCTTGTCTTCATGGTCATTTTAAGAGGCCTCATCTATTTTGCTACATTTGGGACTTTTAATTATAACAATAACAAACATGGAGCAAAAATATCCACTGTCAAAACCAATGACAAATCCTCAGGAACATTTTCATGCCAGTGCACTAAATAACAAAAACAAGATGGCTTTAGATTTGGAGTCCAGAATGGAGTGCACTTCATATTGCAACTCCATATCAACATCAATTTTTGGCGAGGGACCTTTGTCTAGAAAATAAGTATGTATGAACCAACTTCAACCTGTTGTGAATTCCTACATTCATTAGTTTAAAGGTCAGTTATTTTGGTAATTACCAAAGTACCATCTTTTTTATTTCGGCATCATAATTTTGTGGCTGTTTTCATGATACTTGGCATGATTGACAGGGGGCATTGTCATGGAAGTCACATCTGATATTGCCATTAACGTTATGATATTTAAGCCAGCAGTCTTCATTCAAGCTTTTGTATCCCTAAACATTCTTTGTAAATGTTTCAGATTTTTTATTTTTGGTAATTGATTTTGTTGTTGTATCCTCGGGTTTTGACCGTCACATTTGCAGTATTTACTCTAGTTCTATCATCTGACTTGATAAATGCCTCATATTTGCCCCTGTGTCTTGTTTTATTCTACTCTTGGCAGTACACAACCATGAGACATGAAAGTTACATGGATTTTAAAATGAATTGGCAATGCCAATCAATAGAATACTGAAACTGTTTTTTTCAGTGATTCAGTATGGACCTACAATTTGTAGGATAGCACACTAAGATGAATATTTTGCACAGCCAGTCATACCTTCTGCTGTTTCTTAATCTTTGATCTATTTATTCTTCAGTACAAACGAACTGGTACATTTACCTATTTGGCCAATGCCTTTATTCAAAGTGACTTACAACATTTCAGATACAATCGGTTGCATTTCTTTTTTTTAATTGGAGCACAGGGTCACACAGTGTCAAAGGTGGGATGTGAACCCACAACCTCAAAGTTTGAGGTCCAAAGCCTTAACCACTGCACCACAGTGCCCAACACTTGGTATTGTGAACTAAAATGCTCAAGGTTTACATCTATATGTCAGTGGCACTTGTGGTCAAAATGTGTTCAGAACTCTCCACATATGAAAACAGATCTGCCTAATCAGACTGGAAAAATCAAATAGTACATGTTTTCCTAGGTCCTGATTAACTTGTTTTGTTTGACCATTAGGTTCTGCGTGATACCCAGAGATCAATTTCAGGTGAATTATCAACCTTTCACAAAATACGTCCAAATTCATAAAACATTACTTCCTGCACAATAAGTGATTATCAAATTAAGTTAGAAAAAAAAAACATGACCAGTGGGCCTGATAAGCATTGAAACATTCTGCAGTCTAAAGGTAAACTAAATTCTTATGGTCAGTGAATATCATGAAGAAGTTTTCTAACCTCTTAAACCAATATTCACATTCTTCTAAGGCTAATTTAATTGCCAAAAGTTTCCACCTATGGACATCGTAGCTTTGTTCTGCAGATTTTAATTTCTGATTCAGAATTGTAGATCTTGGTAACCCTTGCAGGTATACATTTGGCTTCATAAAAATAATAGTAAACATTCTTAGCAGAATGCAAATTCTTCAACAGCACAAAATGGACACTCTTTGAGAGTTGATTGACTATTGCTACTATGGTGGTATTAGGTTGCGAAGGGGGCAAACTAGTAATAAACTCTAATGAACATCATAGTTTTGTTCTGCAGAATTTAATTTCTTGAATAAATATCCATGTGGTGAATTTTACCAAGCAAAGCTCTGTGTTAGGATTATTTTATCATTAAAAAACATCTAATTCCAATTCAGATGTTAACCTCACATCTGCGTGCATGGGGGAAGCTGTCTTTAACATTTTAAAAGTGTATAGTGTTTCTAGTATTGAAAAAAAAAAACATCGTATGATTTATGGGTAAATGCCATTATTGGAGCTATGATACTACTAACAATCTTTATATACTACAAAAATGCCATAATTACAAAAATCTTATAAAGCAGCTTAACCAAATTAGGAATAGTGTGTAGTGAATGAAAAGTCTCAATTTTCATACAGTTTTGCAACACTTACATTAAAGTTCATTTCTCTGCCAGTTTTGTAATTGTGAAATGTAAAACTCACTGAAAACATTTTTAGGAATGTTTCAAGGTCTTTGATCGTACTTTTATGCTTAACCATGTTTTTTTATCTGTATCTGCATAATGCAGGTAATTGCCTGTACACCCCCCATCCATCCATCCATCCATTATTCAACCGCTATATCCTAACTACAGGGTCACAGGGGTCTGCTGGAGCCAATCCCAGCCAACACAGGGCGCAAGGCAGGAAACAAAACCGGGGCAGGGCGCCAGCCCACCGCAGTGCCTGTACACCAGTCAGTCAGATTTGCTACATTGGTGAACTACGTGAGAGTCACGTGTGCTTTGCAAATGCGAGAGTCTGTTGAGAGTTGTTGGTTTGTTCTGTGGTGTGAGATTTAAATAAAAAAAAATACATTTTGCTCTTAAAAACTTGGGTTTTGGTTGCCGCTAAGGAGCCGTGTGGGAATTTTTAAAGCTTTTTTTCCCTTTAGAAGGGTTTTTTTTTGCTTTTTTTTTCGCCCGCGCAAGAGCAAAAGTAGCCGGGTGTTTGGAAGTGCGCTTGGAAAAGTTATTTGTACTTGTATCTCTCTTGTTATCTGTATTTGAATTAGCATCGAGGCGGCAGGGTAGAAAGCAGCAGTAACTGATATCGGCATTTGTAAATAAATAACCGCGTCGTCGTAACAGCGATTCCTTAGTTTAAAGGAAAAGAAAAAAAAAGGCCGCGGTTGACTTCAAAACAGTAAAAGGTAGAAGCTCTGCAGTGCGCAGGTAAACGGCCAGCGTTGACGCCGATCAGGCACAAGGAGCAGTAGGAGCAAATAAGGTAGTAAAGTTTTATTTATTTGTTTATTTTAGATTAAACTGTCCTTAGCGGTCCAGAGGTAGAACAGTTAAGTGGGCGACAGCGTATTGGTTCATTAATACGGGGGAATACAAACAGTGCGAGTGGAGAGCTTATCAGTAAGAGGAGCGCAAAGTCAGGAGAAAAGGCAGAGAAAAGTAAGTTAACCTCATTGACAAATAGCAGGCAGCTGAGAGGGACAACAGTACAGGAGCTTAAGGAGATAAGGTGTAAAATATCTGTAGCAGATCTTAGTGTTACCATTTAAGTTAAGGAGCAGCTGAAAGAAGAAGAAATTTAATTTTAAGAAAAAAAAAAAGTTAAAGTTAAGGCAGTTTAGTAATCCCAAGTCAAATTTTAATAATGAGGCCAGTGCAATGCAAGTCCTGTTGGATGTTGGACTTTTTAGATGATGGTTTGGAAGAGCCTGTTGTCTATGAGGGCTACATCTGCAAGAGATGCCAGCTGATCCATCACCTCGAGCTCAGGGTCGCTGAACTGGAGGAGGAGTTGGCTGACCTGCGTTGTAATAGAGAATTGGCGGACTTGGCCCAGGTGTCCTTTAGAGAGATAGTGTGCACCCCTAAGGTGGCGCGGGAGGAGATTCCAGACCAGACAGGTAGGAATAGGTGGGTCACGGTCACAAGGCGTAAGGTAAAGGGTGCACACTGTCCGGGGGCATCAACCCCAGAATTAGAAGTGTCTAACCGTTATCATGTCCTTGCGGAGCTGGACGGTGACTCTGATAATTCTGAGGTGGTAGGCAGGGTTGAGGAGCCCCAACGGGCCACCTCAAAACCAGTTCCCAGAAAGAGAGAGGTAGTGATAGTTGGGGACTCAATCATTACGGGTATTGAAGCGCAGGTGTGCTCCAGAGAGAGAGAGTCTCGCACGGTGTGTTGCCTTCCGGGAGCACAGGTGGGAGACCTCCCTGGAAGGGTGGATAGGCTCTTGGCCAGAGCGGGGGTGGATCCAGTTGTCATTGTCCACGTTGGAACAAATGACATACATAAGGGTAGTCTGTCAGTTCTGCGATCCAAATTCAAAGAGTTAGGTACCAAGCTGAGAAGCGGAACTGACAAGGTAGTCTTCTCCGAAGTTCTGCCTGTGCCACGCGCCAGTCCAGGTAAGATTGAGGAGATTAGAAGGCTTAACGCGTGGCTCAAATCTTGGTGCAGGGTAGAAGGGTATAGGCTTATGGGGCATTGGGACTCCTTTTGGAACAGATGGGACCTGTTCCGCCGTGACGGGTTACATCTGAACCGGAGGGGCACCAATGTATTGGGGAGGCAAATGTGTAGGCTAGTCGAGGATTGTTTAAACTAGGGAATGGGGGGGGCAGGGAGTTTAGGACAGGCCAGATTTAGATCTATATATGGAAGAACCAACAATGGTGTAGAAAAAAAAATGCATAGTAATGTAAATTCTAAGCAAACACGTAAATGTAGAAGGAGTAACACATTAAAAATAGCTTGCCTTAATGCTAGAAGTATCAAAAATAAGGTAAGTGAGTTGGAGTTGTATGTAGCAGAGCATAATTATGATATTATAGCAATAACGGAAACCTGGCTAAATAACAAAGATGGAGAAGAGTGTAACATAGAGGGATACACATTTTTTAGGAAGGATAGACAGAACAGAAAAGGAGGTGGGGTTGCTATTTATGCCAAACAGGGTTTAAATGTAAGTCCTCTTCAGTTGGATGATGAGCCCCATCTTAGTGAGGACATGTGGCTTCGCCTGGAAAATATTAGGGAAAGAGGTCTTATTTTAGGAGTATGTTATAGACCACCCAATTCAGACAATAATTTCAACACACATCTTTTTAGTAATATCAAAAAGGCAAGTTTACAGGGGGATATTATAGTCATGGGGGACTTTAATTATCCAAATATTAACTGGGATAACCTTGCAGATGGAGGAGCACAAGAGCAGGAGTTTTTAGAAGTAATCAGCGACTGTTTTTTAACACAGCATGTTAAAGTACCAACACGGGGTGAAGCCTGTCTAGATTTAGTATTCTGTAATAATCAGGATAGAATTGAGGGTGTAGAGGTGATTGAACCACTAGGGTCAAGTGACCATAATGTAATACAATTCTCAGTATTTTGTAATAGTACGGATGCAAAGACTAAAATTGTTAAGTTGAACTTTGGTAGGGCTAATTTTGAGAAGATTCGACAAAGTCTAAGTAGGATAGACTGGGATAAGCTTTTAAGTGTGGAGACAGTCGAGGAGCAGTGGAACAGGTTTAAAAATGTTTTACATGTAATGCAGGACAGATACATACCTAAATTTGGAATTAATAGGAAACTAAAAAAAACTCCATGATGGATTAATAAAGATTTAAAAAAGAAGTTGCAAAGGAAAAAACTGCTGTATAAGGCATATAAGACTAATGACTGCAAAGTGAATCGTAGAGCGTATGAAAATATGAGAGCAACCATTAAGAAGGATATCAGGGAGGCTAAAAGACAGTTGGAGAGGAATATAGCAGATAAGGCGAAAGAAGACCCCAAGAGATTCTTTCAGTATTTTAGTAGTAAAAGAACAGTCAAGGAGGAGGTCAAGTTCATCAGGAATAGTAAAGGGGAATTAAAAGATACAGACAATGAAATAGCAGATGCCTTAAACTTACATTTTTCGGAGGTGTTTACAAGTGAGCAAGTGGATAACCTCCCAGAGGTAAACGCAACTACTAAGGAAGACTGAGGGATTTGGAAATTGAAGAGGGAGAAGTGCTGCTCAGATTAAATAGGCTGAAATCAAACAAATCACCAGGCCCAGATAATATTTATCCTCGTGTTCTTAAGGAGGCTAGAGAGTACATATATAAACCCTTGACACATATTTTTAGGAAGTCACTGAGCACTGGAGAGATTCCGAAGGACTGGAAAATGGCAAATATCATTCCATTATATAAAAAGGGTGACAGGGCAGATCCAAGCAACTATAGGCCAGTAAGCTTAACATGCATCACAGGAAAATTAATGGAAGGAATTATTAAGGATAAGATTGAGCAACACATGGCAAGGACAGGAGTTATTCTGACCAGTCAGCATGGGTTCAGAAGAGGGAGGTCGTGCTTTACTAACATGTTGGAATTCTATAAGGTTGCAACAAAAGCATACGATCAAAGTGGAGCATATGATATTATTTATCTGGACTTTCAGAAAGCATTTGATAAGGTGCCACATGAGAGGTTGGGCATCAAGTTAAAAGAAGTGGGAGTTCAGGGTGATGTTTTTAGATGGGTGCAGAATTGGCTCAGACACAGGAAGCAGAGGGTGATGGTGCGAGGAACCTCATCAGAACTGGCCAATGTTAAGAGTGGTGTTCCACAGGGGTCAGTGCTAGGGCCGCTGCTATTTTTAATATATATAAATGATTTAGATAGGAATACAAGTAACAAGCTGGTTAAGTTTGCAGATGATACCAAGATAGGTGGATTAGCAGATAATTTGGAATCCGTTATATCATTACAGAAGGACTTGGATAGCATACAGGCTTGGGCAGATTTGTGGCAGATGAAATTTAATGTCAGTAAATGTAAAGTATTACACATAGGAAGTAAAAATATTGGGTTTGAATACCCAATGGGCGGTCGGAAAATCGAGAGTACACCTTATGAGAAGGATTTAGGAGTCATAGTGGACTCTAAGTTATCAACTTCCCGACAGTGTTCAGAAGCCATTAAGAAGGCTAACAGAATGTTAGGTTATATAACACGATGTGTGGAGTACAAGTCCAAGGAGGTTATGCTCAACCTTTATAATGCACTGGTTAGGCCTCATCTTGAGTACTGTGTGCAGTTTTGGTCTCCAGGCTACAAAAAGGACATAGCAGCACTAGAAAAGGTCCAGAGAAGAGCGACTAGGCTGATTCCAGGACTACAGGGGTTGAATTATGAGGAAAGATTAAAAGAGCTGAGCCTTTACAGTTTAAGCAAAAGAAGATTAAGAGGTGACATGATTGAAGTGTTTAAAATTATGAAGGGAATTAGTACAGTGGATCGAGACTTGTATTTTAAAATGAGTTCATCAAGAACACGGGGACACAGTTGGAAACTTGTTAAGGGTAAATTTCGCACAAACATTAGGAAGTTTTTCTTTACACAAAGAACGATAGACACTTGGAATAAGCTACCAAGTAGTGTGGTAGACAGTAAGACGTTAGGGACTTTCAAAACTCGACTTGATGTTTTCTTGGAGGAAACAAGTGGATAGGACTGGCGAGCTTTGTTGGGCTGAATGGCCTGTTCTCGTCTAGAATGTTCTAATATTCTAATGTTCTATCAATTCTATTTATGCTTCTCGTTCACATCACTGGTGGATATTTTTTTTAAATGTGGTATACTGCATATTTTCTACAAAAAAGACACACCAAAATGCATCATCATGCACATTTCTTTATTTTTTCCGCAGGAAAGGGCCATAGTGGAAAAGGCATTTGCCTTACTGCTGTTACCTAGCTGCTTCAAGTTTCTAGATTCTCGCAGATGCGGGTTCACATGCTCCATGAGCCTTGAAGTTTCAAGTTTCATATTTGTCTCTGATGTATTTTTAGGATTGTAATTGGCAATGTGGGCATCCTCAACAAAATGTATCAAAGGTGACAGAAAATGAGCTGTTTATTTAAATACTAAATGGCAAGCACTCCTATGGGAAAGTAATGCATGAACACACTCTCAGACAAGAAATAAACACCTTTCTTTTTGGGTGAATGGCATGAATTTTGCTGAAGGAAAAATTCCATTTGTTTCACACATTTTTTTGGGAAACAAGATATGTTTCATAAAAAATCTTTGTACTCAACGCTAGTTAGGATCTTTCCATTACAAAATAGACTTTGACCTTTTATGACCTTTGCATGATCAAAGCCTAATGACTGATTACGTAACCCAAAAATTCAACCGAGGATTGGTGAAATTTACAATTTTGAGATCAACAAATAGGTTTTTCTGGTGTAAATGTTATAATACTATGTGAACATGTTTTACACGATAATCAAAATTGTTAGGGAAAAACAAAAATGTATAAGAAACATCATTTACAAGTTACTGAAAAACTGCAGGAGCATTGGCTAATTCATGCGGCATCATCAAACACTTATAGTGAAGTGTAGTGGTATCAAAAACCATCTTCCACTTGACTCCTTCCCTGAAGTTATTTAGTAAATATTGTCGACCTTGTTTATTGAGTGATCAATAATGATGTTAATTGTTCTTTACTGCTTTATTATCTAATTCACGATGGTCCATTTACAGTCTTAAACAAATCTGTTTCTTTTCAATGAAGATGAGGCTGTCATCTATACTCTTCCATGGCCTTAGACTCTGTTCTTCCCAATGAGTAGACTTTTACCTTAGGTAATAGTGTCCTGAGAATATTTTGATTGCATAATTATATGCTCTACGAAGAGGAAGATTAAGTGACCAGTTACTACTGAAAATAATTCCTTCTTAACTCAAACAATATGTGGGTTGTATACTTTTAGCCAAAATAACCCAAAATATACAGATAATGAAAAAGGAAAGTTCAAAAAATGAAAATTGTTTGTCAAGGAATAACATTTTTCATAAATGTAAATGGGATAAAATACCTTTGTGAACAGGATTACTATCAACTAAAAAACTCTTTTATTTTGTGTTTAGGATCTTGAAAAGTTTAAATTGTATTAAAAGCTCAAAACTAGTAACATTTTTTGCTGACCCTGAGTCTACTAAAGCAGTTTCTGAAAGGATTTTTTTAAATTTCATTGGTACTAATAAATTATTTGCCACCCAACCCACCAATCCCACACTAAATTGAGCTGCCTAGGTTTCCTGAAGTTTAGGACACTTCAATAGCAAAAGCTATGAACCCTAAGAGTAAAACCACTGAAGTTCCATCGCATACTTTCTGTACTCTTGTAGGTTAAGAATTGTATTACCTTATTTAATTGGTTTAGGCTGATATTTATCTTTCGTAGATGTTCTAGTAAAAACTGACCTTCTGTTTTTCTTTCAGCTAAGTGTATGTCCATTTTTAGAGCCAAACGAATGAAAGCATCCAGTGAATCTCCTAATTAATTTCATCAGAAGAAGACAGAACCCCTGTTCTGGTTCATCCCATCCTGCATCTGCTGATAATGTTTTAAATAACACAGCATTCTCCCATACTTCTCTGTCCTTGTCTATTATTTAGCTGTATTGATTTAGCTACTCCTCATCCTTCAGGCTAGTCAAATACTGCTCTAAATTCACTTGGAATAATTTTATATCTACACCACAAGGATGATTTGTTTAGTGTAAGGCAGAAGCACATGCAAAAGGTTGTCCCACAAATAAAAAAATGCAATCTTCAATCTAACTGTGGGATAAGTTTTAGGTTGCTGGTCAAAGACCAGCCTACATGGATTAACAAACCGAAGACAAGCAGAGCGGTGTCCACTAAATCACTCAGGATGTGGGAACTGAGGCTCCTTAGAAGAAGTCATTTGTGCTGAGTGAGCAGTGGCACCTGCTTCTAAATGTTCTTGTTGCACAACACTGAACTTTCATAGCAGCTGCTGCACTGTGGTTGTTAAATCATTAAGCTTCTTTTGCATATCCATTTGATCTTTCTGAAAATGATTTATTTTGAGATCACTCAGTGTAATGATCCTTGTTTTTGTAAAGATTAAAACTGTGTTCTGCCTTATATAGGGAAATGGCAGTTTAATGAAACAGACTGAACTTGAGGAAGAAACGTTGTCAAAAACAGAGTGTTGGTTGAAGCCAAGAGGTCAGAAGAACATGCGTTGAACCTAATGATGAATAACTAAAATCAAAGTTCAAGTACACTAGCCAAAACTCAAAAACCAAAAGGAAAGATGATAACAAAAGACTTTTTAGAAATGTATCTACAAGCTTAGACAAAAGTTTGAACAAGGTGCCAACCTTTATATTGTCATTATATATACGCATTTTCCAGCAAAACATCCCCTAAGAACTGAGTGATGTCACAAAATGGCAGCTCCAGTTAGAAAACAATGGTCTCGCAGTAAATTCAGTATACACAAAATTAGATCCATTAAAAGATAAATATATATTCATTCTTTATTAACCAAAGCCCTGATAAAAAAAACTTCAAAAACTTTTGAAGATCAAAATTTAGTATAAACAAATCAAAATAAACATGCTGCCAAAAAGGCTAATTCTTGATTGAAGAAAAAAGTGCAATGCATCTGCATAGAGGATGGAAGCAAAAAAATTGTTCCAGATGTGATTTCAAATAATGGAACATGCCAGTGCCACGACGTTTCTTCGTTACATGGTTAATGTGTGCCACAAGATTGCTAGTTTGTGGCCATTTAACATATTTTGCTTTTGGTTATCATTTTGCCTGCATCTTGTCACACACGCCCACATGTGTGACGGTTTACAGGTTCAAATAAAGTTGTTTCTGTGTTGGTGCTGTCATTTAATTCTCTCTCCCTTTCTAGCCCTGCAGACCAACCGAAGGACCCTCCCAGTAAGGTCACTTCTGATCTACAAGCCCTGCCTCCAGATGACATCACTTTTGCCTCCCAGAACCCTCCTCCTGATGATATTACTTCCAGTCCTGGTCCATGAATTCCCACTTCTTCCTGTCTATTATATATAAATATAACAGCCTTCCTAATGTTATTCAGATCAGTTGTGGACTTTATTCTGTAAAGATGTGTTTCTTTTTTTCTGCCAAACTTTCAGTATATGGGTTGGCCATCTCCAAACTTTTTTCTGCCTCCACTTATTTTGTTACAATCTTTTGTTGTTTAAGGCAGAGTGGAGTAAATATTGGTATTCAGATCACAATTTTCACCGCAATAATTACTCCAGCATAATTGTCAAATGCTTTCCTAGCCCTCAGAAACAGAATTCCATTGCACCATTACAATCCACTCAAATCTAGATCAGATCCTCTTTCTCAATGCAGGGTGGTCCAGATCTAATTATGCAATTATGAAAAGGTGAACACATCGCACCCGCTATTCAACTGACAACCGTCTCCCCGCCATTTTGGAATGCAGGGCAGGTGCTGCCATCTATCGGCAAAAAAAATAATTTTTTGTGAATTTTCTATGTAACAAACTTAAGTTATAGCATAATGAAAATTGCATAATAAGATCTGGACCACCCTATAGACTTCAGTGCATTTTGTAAAGATCAGTGAAGTTCCTAAGCATTTCAGTAATGTTGTTGAATTCACTGTGAGACAAACTCTGCAGAATTTACTATTAACACTAGTCAGCTGGCAGGCGCTTTTCCTTCTAAGATCTCTTATAGTGCAGAGAAAGCTAAAAAGTGCTTCTATGAAGATTTTCGCATAGACCTTTCAGTTTCATCTTGATTCCATTTCTGGGTTGCTATGTTCATCTCAGTCTAGAGATTATAAGAATGAACACAATAAACATCCTGAGTCTGAATTGGTTAGGAAGTAGTACCCATCTGACTGTAATGTGCTTACAATGTGATATAACTTTTTATCTGTCTGTGCATCATCAGTCTAAGAATTGTGATTGATGAAGTTTTAAAATAATTGGAAACAATTTAGCTCTGAAAGGTTCTAGGTCAATAATTTCCTGGAATAGTTGCTGTAGTAATCCACTTAATGCCCTTTAGTATTCTGCTATTATCTTATATATAAACATCGACACGTGGAAGTGTGTGTGTCTGTCCGGCCTGTAGGTGAGAGGTGGAGTCAGCAAAACGAAACCTCAGAAGAAAGACAAAGTCGCTTAGCTGCTAACATCGGCAAAATGGTATCCCTTTTACTTTTCCTCCCGCCACTAATGCACAAGCGATGCGTCGGCAAAACGAACCCTCCTAGGAGAGAGACGCCCAGAGTAGTTCCTTTCAATTACCTAACATCTCTACATTTCAGTTTTTTTTCTGACAATTTCAATAGTTTCTAGAACCCCGGGCTTTTTACAGTATGGGCTTACACAGCTAGTAATAATATAAGAAACATTAAACCTCAACAAAAAATGTTTCAGATTTCCCATTTGTTACTGTAAAGTGTTCTTGGCCTTCTGTAAAGTCTTTACTACTTGTATGGAATCACATTACTCTCTTCTCTAATCTCAAGTATGTCACGACCAGCATCTTCTCACAACCTGAGCTACATCCCCATTAGCCTGCGGTGTTGCTTTTTGATGTGTTTTTTGACTCATAAGACTCAGCCTTAAATATTTAAGCAAACCCTTCTTTCATGTAATTGCCATTTTTTATTCAGAGTTCATTTCTCTTCTCTATTTCAAGAATTTCATTGGTCTCATATCATTTATGTATTCTGAAGATGCTGTTTTGCTTTCCTCATATGAGATTGGTCGTTTTGCTTGTGTAACAACTAATTTGACTTATTTATACCATTGCTTCAGCCTTGCCCTTATTCTTGCTTGTTATACAACCTTTGCTTATTTTCAACCACACTTTTGCTTTTCTTCCACTGGCTTGTCCTGAATCTGAAGAAAATCAGAAGCCTAGACACTTGTAGGATAAACTGACCCCCAACTGAAGGTGAAACATGGGGTTTATGGCTGAAGACAAGAAGCACTTGTTTAAATAGAGTGAGTAATTAGAAACAGAGTCTCAGGTGTGAATGTAGAACAGCATGTAACCTGGCAACTATAATACCAGCTGATTAACAGAGGCAAGGCCTGACAAAATAGATCAATTAGTCTTCATTATATGTAAAGCCTTTCAGAGATCATCATTATAAGAGGTACTTCTTGCATAATGCCGAAACAGAATTGCAGTTCATGTTTGTTACATGCAAGGTACTAATGGCACTCTTCCTTTAGCTCAACTGACTAATGAAGGCTGGGTAGTTAAAGAATGTGAGAAAATTTGATTCCAGAAAGAAATCTTATTACACTACAAAACTAATTAATGACTCAGCCAATTATATTACAATATTCCCCTTCATCAATACTCAGTGTATTCATTTTTTTGTATTATTTTCACCTGCTTTGTAAGGAACCTTGGACAAAAATCTAATTTGCTATGGTGCCCATTTCATCCCTTTTGTGGCCCATTTCAACCCTGGTTTCTGTTGTGTTGTATGAAAAAGTTAATAGATCTTGCATAATGAAATTTCGTTTGAAAATTGATGGATAAACAATGTAAAAATAAGTTCATTTCAAGAAGTAAATTATGATACCATAACAAGAAGCAATGTCAAAGAATCATGGGATTTACATCCCTAAAAACCATTGCATCAACACCTACATCATATTTTTGTGGAACCAGATTATTTTATGTTATATGTTCTTCCCCTGTTAATGGAGTGCTTGAAAGCATTTTGTGGGAAGCTGATAAAAATGTGAACTTTTAAAAGCCCTAGAGAATATGTCTTGTTATTCTTTTGCTTGTTGGTGTCTGACAGGACTGACAAGAGCAACGCTTCACTGAGCCTCGGCATGGGGATGACAATCCATTCCTCTGATCATTTATTACGTATCTTATTTATCTAGCACAAGGTGAGTTTCAAGGTTGTAAACCCTGCTGTTGAATACTTATGAAATTTAAAAATCTCACTGACTAACACCAACTAAATACTTACCATTTATATGCAATACCACATTCTGTATGTACCTCTGTTACAAACTTAGAAAATGCACTAGCCTTGGAGTTTAATATTTACTGTACTGCATATATAATTGTATGATTCTTAAAGCTTTTTAATTTTTATTTTGCTGGTCACTGTATGGATCAAATTCCCTCTGTTTGTGTTTGTTTACTACAAGATTTCACAAGGATATGCAACTAACTTGACCTGGTGTTCTACCCCAAAGGTGCCGGTTCTTCTGTTGGGTTCAGTGCTGCTGGTATATGCATTTGTATTATTCTGGAATTAAAAAGTCGGTTCAGAATATTTATAGATATACTTTTTAATTATTTAATGATTATATTACATTCCCATCCCTCAATTTGTAAACTTGATCAATCCAGTATGAAGGATCTGGTGTTAGGTCCGTCTTTTCCTCCCATCAGCTGTGATGAATTTTGTTTTAAATATGTACAGAATCATACATTTTCATTTCGAAATTTCTGCGCACTAATATCATTGTTTATTTCAGGGGCTCAAAAGTAATTGGACAAATTAAATAACTGGAAATAAAATGTTCATTTCTAATACTTGGTTGAAAATCCTTTGCTGGCAATGACAGCCTGAAGTCTTGAACTCATGGACATCACCAGATGCTGGGTTTCCTCCTTTTTAATGCTCTGCCAGGCCTTTACTGCAGCGGCTTTCAGTTGCTGTTTGTTTGTGGGCCTTTCTGTCCAAAGTTTAGTCTTCTACAAGTGGAGTGCATGCTCAATTGGGTTAAGATCAGGTGACTGACTTGGCCATTCAAGAATTTTCCACTTCTTTGCTTTAATAAACTCCTAGGTTGCTTTGGCTGTATGTTTTAGGTCATTGTCCATCTGTATCATGAAACGCCGCCCAATCAATTTGACTGCATTTAGCTGGATTTGAGCAGACAGTATGTCTCTGAACACCTCAGAATTCATTCGGCTGCTTCTGTCCTGTGCCACATCATCAATAAACACTAGTGTCCCAGTGCGACTGGCAGCCATGCACGCCCAAACCATCACACTGCCTCCACAGAGTGTTGTTCACTTGGTTGGCTGTTGTGAAGGGGTTTCTCTTCACCATGGAAATGATTCTGCGATCATCTACCACTGTTGTCTTCCATGGACGTCCTGGTCTTTTTGCGTTGCTGAGTTCACCAGTGCTTACTTTCTTTCTCAGGATGTACCAAACTGTAGATTTTGCCACTCGTAATATTGTAGTTATTTCTCGGATGGGTTTTTCCTGTTTTCACAGCATAAGGATGTTTCTTTCACCTGCATGGAAAGCTCCTTTGACCGCATGTTGTCTGTTCACAGCAAAATCTTCCACATGCAAGCACCACACCTCAAACAATCTCCAGGCCTTTTATCTGCTTAATTGATAATGACATAACGATGGACTTGCCCACACCTGCCCATGAAATAGCCTTAGAGTCAATTGTGCAATTACTTTTGAAATCCCCGAAATGCAGGGATTGTGTTAAAAAAATGCTTTAGCTGCCTCACATTTTTATGCAATCGTTTTATTCACCCCACTGAATTAAAGCTGAAAGTCTGCACTTCAACTGCATCTGAGTTGTTTCATTTAAAATTCATTGTGGTAATATACAGAACCAAAATTAGAAAAAAGTTGTCTCTGTCAAAATATTTATGGACCTAACTGTATCTATCTATCTATCTATCTATCTATCTATCTATGTGCAGGTTTAGTCACTATGTAAATTCCCTAAGATAAAAATGTTGACCTTGCAGTAAAAATTCAGTAACGAAACTTTGTAAACCTGTGCCAAGCACCAAAATGTCTCCTGCTGACACTTCCATAATAAAACTTAGGCCTTCAAATTTTGGAATAAAATCTCATCTGCTGTAAAAATAGGGAATCTGCACAAAATTTGATAGAGACTGGATTTAAATGTGTGGATTTGCATACCACACAAGCAAACAGACACCCATTAAGCATATAATCATTCTATATTATATGCAGTTCTAAAATCTAATACACAGACACATTCCACCACTGAGATGGAATGTGGCAAGTAGTTAAGATGGTAGTAACAGGAACAGGAGATCCACATATGTTCAGAAATATGTCTTAAAAACTTGCGAAAACCAAAAATGCTAAATAATAAATGTCAAAAGGAGAACAGCTAGAATTAAATAACCGAAAGACATACTGTCACCAAAGCCTAAATGCTAAACTGTTAATGAAGTTAAAAGAGGAATTGCTAGAAGCCGATAACCAAAAAAATGTTTATTATTGGAAGCACACAACAGTTTTTTTGATGTTTGAATTCCATAATCTTGGATGCTGTAATGAATGTGTCATTGGTTTATAAAGAATAATATCAGTGACATGGTGCATTGTGCCTTCTGGAAGTCAAGCCCCTAGCTGTGGTGTGCATCACAGTGCAACACAGCCACTAAATGTCAAAGGCTACAAAAAAAAACAAAAAAAAAAACACACATACAACATACTCAAAAATAATAATTATAAAATTCTCTTTAGTCCCAGATAAATTAATAATATAAGACACCAATGGATTAATAATCCCTGATGTTCAAATCCTCCTAAAAGCCACAATAGGGCTGTTGAGAAACATTAACCTAAACATATTTTTTTATATGTGAAAAACCCAGCCACAGGGGATGCACAAACCACTGTGCTTCTTCGTGCCGGTCCCAAGCCCGGATAAATGTGGAGGGTTACGTCAGGAAGGGCATCCGGTGTCAAATTTTGCCAAATCAATATGTGGACAACAATACAAATTCCCATACTGGATCGGTTAAGCCCCAGGTTAACAACAACCGCCACCAGAGCTGTTAACCAACAGAATGCTAACGGAAATTGGGCTACTGTTGGCCAAAGAAGGAGACGAAGAAGAAGAGGGGGAAGATATGTCTGGAGTCAGGAGGAGAGGAGGAAGGTAAAGAGAGTGGAACTGAGGGTAGGAACTTTGAATGTTGGCAGTATGACTGGTAAGGGGAGAGAGTTAGCAGATATGATGGAGAGAAGGAAGGTTAAAACTCAAATAAGAACCAATGTGGCCACAAAGAAAAGTACTCTGATTATAAAAGGTAGAAATAACACAGGACAAAGATAAAGAACACCACAGTGCTTGAGCAGGTTGTATAAGCTCCAGTACATTGTGAGAAAAATATAACTAGGATATAAGTGAATAGTACAGGAGGTAAGGAAAGTCATTTTCAGGAACAGACACAGATCAAAACCAGGATAAGTGAAGAACAATACCAATCACCAAAATTCCAAAAAAAGGTAAAACATAACTCAAAGTAAAAGCACAAAAAAGAGATAACAAAACCAAAGGACCATTTACCTACTAGGAATCCTATTGAATGTTTCCTTGCTTCACTGTGGCATGCTTGAAGACACTGCACCTCACTGTCATAAAATTAATGTTCATGCTGCAAGACTTTCCAACATTAGGATCCCTGTTGGTGTCCCTGCAAAGGTGCTTATAGCCTATGGGCAACAATGGGAACCCCTGATCTCGCAGGTACAAGATGCTTATTCACTTTTTTTATTAATAATTATCTTTAATTCTCATTTTAAAAGACAGAACGACTGAGAGTGGTGATGTGTTGCATGTTTATTAGCTTATGCAGGTAAGAGTTTCATTATTCTCTCATGTGACTTTAATGACTTAACATTGAGAAGGATGATGACATTTTATTGAAAGGCTTAATGTCAATCAAAAGTGACAGGTCTAGTTTAAAAGTGGTGTGTGCCTAAGAAAGCATTTTTCCCCCCATGAGATGACACAATGCAGAGAAGGTCCCAACATGTGACCTTGCCCTTTAATATTATCTTTTGGATTAAGAATGAAAATTCACAAATGGAAACAGATGCTGCTTTTCAGAAAGATCACCCAAGGCTTGCCAATGCTTGTAATTAAAGAGTTTCTGGCCAGTGGCATTTTATGATTATTGAGCTTAAGGTGGCCCTAATTAAGAATGCAGACATATTGGAGAATGAAAAGTATGTGTCTGCCTGGAATTTCAATAATGTTTTCCTCTCCATAGAGAATCTCCCTGTGAGTAATTGTTGGACCCTTAGATTGAAACTTTAAAACTAACATATAGAAAGATGGTCTTCATATGGATTGATAATTCCAGGGAAATCAAATCAGATACTTACACAATGAGCCTTGCTTTAGATGAAGAAATTTAATCCTTAGTTAACATAACATGACAACATTCCTGAGAGCTATTTAATCCAATTCAGGAGTCTCATGGCTGATGCAAACACTGGCAGCACTGTGCAGAGGGTACATATCCACCCTGGACAGGACATCAGTCTATCACATGGCACACTCATGTACACTTGCACAGGAAGCAATTTGGAGTTGCCAATTAACATAATCTTTTGAGGATGTAGGAGTACAATCCAAACAAACATGGGGAGAATGTACAGCCATCACGTGGACAACTTTCATGCATGAGGTTTAAACCAGGACTGTGGATCTGTAAGGCAGCAATGCTACCCTCTGAACCAAGGTGCCACTTTCATCCTTAATTTCTAGTGTAAATGATTCTGCATACTGCTTTCCATTATGCTCAATAATTTTGTGCAAATTCACTTTTATGGTCATAGTTGGCTGGAACCAATCTGAGCATCATCACATGAAGGCAGGGACCAACCATGGTGATGATGCCAGTCACCTACAATACTTAGTTCCTATTCAATAACAGAACCCTTCACTGGTCATGCCACCTAGCGTAGCTTTACATGAATCCTAAACCAATCTTCAAAATTTTCTTAAAATTTTCTTAACCTAGCCAGAATGAGACACTTCATTAAGAAGTTGAAGGGACATGAAAACATAAGAAAATATATGAGGACATAAATAATCACAGGACAGCTTATCACTTCCTATTTGCCTCAAGGGTCTAAAATAATGTCAGGTGTTTGAAGGACACCAAGGTACATCTTCCAGCTCCATGATTACAACAGACAACTTTTTCCATGCGTCAACACTATAAAAAGTATTTTCTGACATCTTTCCAATCCAGTTTTGTGCTCATTTAACCAAATTTAGAATTTCACAGTCTCTCCCGACAGCACTGCGTGAAATGGAGTCCATTAGAATTCATATGCAATCACATGGGATAAGTTTATAGTTTCCAGTTTACCTAACTGGTTCATCTTTGGCAAGAAAACCAGAGTGATTTTAGAAAACAAACTCACACAAGAAGAACATGTATACCTCACAAGAAGTGAAGTAAAAGTGTAAACCACTGTGCCACCTGTTTTTGTGCAGAGTTTTCTTTTAATGAGCTTTCCCCAGTCAATGCGGGTTAAGCTGATTTGCTACTGACTCAGGATGAGTGGGTGAGTAGGCGACTTCACCCCATGATCGACTGATGCCCTGTCAAGGGTTGGTTCCTGCCTTGTGGCTGATGCTGTTAGGACAGAAGTAATCCACTCCTGTCCCTACACCTGGCTTAAGGATGTTTGGAATATTTAAAAATAGATGTAATTAAATCATAATACTGTAGAATACTCAAACAGCATCATTAAGGCTTTACATTTGAGAGGATCTTCTGTGGTTCACTCATTTTTGAATAAAGTGCCCCTTTTTTATGGCAGATATTAAAAAGTGCTATATTAGATAAAGTTTATCTGATTGATAGGTATCATAAAGACAGCAAAACCCCAAAGGAAATCTGTAAATTGCCATTTTAATACAAAAAATGAAAAAAACAAATAAACATACTATCTCTCTATTATAATAAAAAAAATCTTGAATCGAGACGTGATTTTCTCAGAGACACTTTAATGTCCCATGAGACAAGGAAGTGAGACAAAAGGACAGCTGCTGTACAGGCTTTTAAATGTTCGATGCGCTGTGCGACATGCAGGTCACACAGCATGGCACAAGAGGTAGAAGCAGCAAGCCAGCTGATTGAGCATAGCGGAAGTAAAAAAAAAACTATTTGTTTCCCATTGTATCACACATTTAAGAGGGGGTTTCGGAGGAGCGACCGTATCTCCTTAGCATGCGTTCAGCCCCCCTCTTCACAACGCGAGAGGCAGAGATGCGAAGTGGCTGGTGCGTAGCGCGCCCCGGGGTGGAGAGAGGGAATAACTCATTCACTACAGCAAAAATCAAGAAATAAAAAATTAATGAAATGAAACTAACAATCTCTTTAAATTGTATATCCGGTTAACCCGGGGGTGGGTGAGCGAAGCAAGCAGGGGGCAGAGCCCCCTAGTAGTAGGTAAAAAATCAGAGGAGCTGGCATACCCACAATGCAGTTGATGAACCTGACCCTGAAAGAACCAACCCCTTCTGTGTTCATGTTGAGCTAGTATGAGTATTTATGGGGGAGTACTTGTCATTGTATCCACTCAGGTGGAGCACTGATAGCGCTGCTGCTTTACAGTAAGGAGATTATATGTTTGCTTATTTGGTCCTCCCTGTGTGGAGAGTGTTTTGAGTAATGACAAAAAATGTTATATAAATGTAAAGAATTATTATTGTCTTTAGATGGACGAGTAGCCTGCCTAGAGCTGATCCCTACACTGTGACTGATGCTGCTAGAATAGTCCCCGACTCCATGAAACCCTTAAATTAAATTAAGTAGGATCAACAAATTAGACTTTTCATTTTAATTTTAATAAGCTTGATTAATCTCCAAGGGGAAATTGTCTTTTTTACATGAACCTTGGGGATCAGAGTGTGGGGTCAGCCATTGTGAAGAGCCCCTGGAGCAAATTTTCAAGGTAAGGTATCTTGCTCAAAGCAGTAACGGGATTTGAACTGCATAGATAAATATACTTTTATTCCAGGCAACATGGAGATAGCACCATGGAGGTAACCACCTGCCTATCAGAGTTTGGACTCTAGTGTAATTCCTGGCTGTTCTTTGAAGTTTGCATGTTCATTTATCATTTACATGAGCTTCCTCCAAGAAATACAACTTCACCCTAGAGCCCAGCAACATTCTATTAGGTTAACTGGCATTGACGTGTAAATGAGTGTGCACTGCTATGGAATTGCTTTCAGGATACATGCCAGCTTTCCTTGACGCTTTATTAGTATAACAGAGCTCTGAAAATGGATGGATTTGTCATTTGAGGGTAAAGAGTCCAGTTGGAATGAAACACAGTACGCTGGGCCAATGGCAGAGTGCTGGCTTACCGCAACATGAGGACTGCTGTAAGTTGACTGCTAAAGAGGCTCAGCTTGGGCTTTCTTTTTTTCTTCTAAATTAAATCTGATGATGAAAATGCAGCTCATCATACAACACCTGTTCAAATATTCTGTTGGCCATTACTCCTGATGCACAATTCATTAGTTTAGCAATGAAAGGCTTTGCAGACTGCCTCCTCCTCTCTCTTTTCTTTTTTATCATTCCTTATGTTAATACATTTAGAATGCATAATAATACACATGACATTTTATAAACAAAGTTCTTTCTTTTTTCATTTGAAAACTGTCTAGATGCCCTGATTAATTTTATGTACTATGCTCAAGGAAACTAATAATAGTAATGAAACATTTTATTTAATACACCTTTCATGACACTCAAGGTCACCTCACAGAGTAAAATCCACCGTTAACGGTAAACAAGAAAACTGTAATAAAAGTGAAAACAATAAGTAAACATTAATCAATCGACATGTACTAGGCAATAATGGACAACAGTAAGCATACAGAACAGTTGGCTCACAGAGCAGATGCTTGTGTTTTTAAAGCAGTTTTAAAGTTTGTAATGGAGTCCAGATTTTGGACGTGGGAGTGTAAAGTGTTCCAGAGATTGGGTTCAGCAAAAGGAAAAAGCCATAGCACTCACAGAGTGAAGGTTAATGGTTGGAACAGTTAGTACACCCGCAGATGAGGATTGCAGGGAACGAACAGGAATATAAGGTTGGAGGAGGTCAGTGATGTAGCTGGGGATGTTGGGTTATGTAAAGCTTTAAATATGAGGAGAAGAATTTTGAAGCTGATCCGAAATGCCACAGGGAGCCAATGGAGCTGAATAAGGTAGGCTGTAATATGGTCTGCTAGCTTGATGTGCATGATGATCGTAGCAGAAGAGTTTTGAATAAGCTGTATTCTGTGAAGATGTGTGCTCAAAATACATGAAAGAAGGCCATCACAGTTGTCAAAGTGGAAAGTAACTAAAACGTCAGTGCTACGTTGTGTCAAAGCAGGGTAAACTCTGGCAAAATTTCAAATGTGGTAGAAGGCAGTCCAGGAGACATTGTTTACATGAGGGGCAAAGGAAAGAGGATGGCACGGTGGCGCAGTGGGTAACGCTGCTGCCTCGCAGTTAGGAGTCTTCCCGGGTCCTCCCTGTGTGGAGTTTGCATGTTCTCCCTGTGTCTGCGTGGGTTTCCTCTGGGTACTCTGGTTTCCTCCCACAGTCCAAAGACATGCAGGTTAGGAGGATTGGCGATTCTAAATTGTCCCTAGTGTGTGCTTGGTGTGTGTGTGTGTGCACCCTGTGGTGGGCTGGCACCCTACTCGGGGTTTGTTTCCTGCCTTACGCCCTGTGTTGGCTGGGATTGGCTCCAGCAGACCCCTGTGACCCTGTAGTTAGGATGTAGCGGGTTGGGTAATGGATGGCAAAAAAAAAGAGTGCTTCCCAGGATTACACTGAGGCTCTTTACCTGAGTGGAGATAGGTATGGTGTTGTCATCAAAGGAGAGGGTGAAAATTTTGTACTTAGCACGTACTGATTTAGACCCTTCAATTAGTTTTACTGCAGTTGATCTTAAGGAAATTGATTATTATTTTGTCATGGAGGCAAGACGTGAGGGTGTTAGGTGGAAAAGGTTTGGTGGATAGATAGAGCTCAGTGTCATCAGCATAGCAATGGAACGGAATACCATGATGACAGAAGATATTGCTGAGGGGGAAAAGATAGATGAGGAACAGTAGTGGCCCCAGTACAGAGCCTGGTGGAACTCCCTGGTGACTGTACAGCTCTCAGAATGTAAAGTCTTGACATGAACAAAATGATATTTTACTATTCGTACTATTTTATAGTATGATTTAAAAAAAAAAAAAAACAAGGAATAGGGAAGAAGCATCAGCTAAACGTTCATTCATCAGACGGTTTTGAAGAAAATGGTGTCCTGGATAAGGTGTAAGCCAAACAAAAAATTGTGCCAAAAATGTCCAGTTCTTCTGTTTGGATTAAGTGCACCATACATTACAATTAAGACTGTGTTTAGTGACGTTCTGTATTTAGAATACTGCCACCTACTGGTCTTATGTGGCACTGTTAGGAAAACTACCATCTGTTGGTCTGTTAAGGTCAATTAAATACGTTAATGATCTTTTTATTTGTCACCATTAGATGGTGCAATCAGTAGTTACTGGTAGGAAGAAGCATGGCTGTGTTTATTTACTCAATACTCAACCATCTGTTTTCTGTTCAAGCCACTCAAAGCATCATCGGTATGTTTAATATTCTTTATGTGTGTATTTATCATGAGGTGTAATATTTCATCTATTAGAGCAGTTTAAGTTTTATATTTAGAGTTGTAATTTCAGTGTGATTCTGACATGTCCCTTATGCTTTCTTACAATAAGAGATACTGCCAGCAGCAGTAATATTCATCTCTTTTATGTATTATCTTTGTTTTCTGTAGATTCATATTTAGATACTGTTTTCTGATTCAGTTTTTACCTTTTCCCAATTGCTACATTAAACCAGTTACGTAAACCTCTCAGGTGTGATAAAATATGAATGAGTTTAAGTAGCCTGTCAAATTATACCCTGGGTATAATAAGGACAGAACAGAGATTCTGAACCTAGGAAGATTTTGTAACTCTTCACTTAATGTAATGTATACAGTTTGACTTGCTTTAACAAAATATAACATTTAAAAGACACTTTTGGTTGATGCTGAAACGATTGCACTTGTAGGCTACAGAGGTATTACAAATAGTCACCTGATAGAGGAAAGGAATCACTGTTTTAAGTGTCGATTTTGGAGAGAAATTCCTCTCTGCCTGAATTTCACCATAAATCCCCCCCCCCCCCAAAAAAAATGGCTACATTTTAAAAATATTGCCCATGAAACATATTAAATTTTGAAAAAAGCAGACATTCTTTGTTTAAATTGTCCACAGTCCTACACAGTCTAAAAGTATAATCATCAAATGCTAACAATTGACTTCACCTTTTTTTGCCATCTTTTTAAAATGTTCTAGATCCTTCCTTAAAATTGTCCCCTATTACCAACACAAAATCAGTCTCTGCTATTCAGTTTTCAATCTAATTATTAGGGCTTTGGTCCAACCAACACTGCATTACCAGCACCTGACAATGTCTGTCTAGTCACAGTCAAGCGTGAAGGCTTATTCCAACAGCCAGTACAACACCATCTCTATTTCTCCTTACACGTCCAGCTTCTTGTGACTTTACCTTTGCTAATAATTATCCAAGTGGATAATGTTCCACACTATACAGTATTTGTATACATATATGCAGTGTGACCTCACAACCCTGAAGAGGATAAACAGAGTAAGCCAGGTGCTTATAGGATGGCACAATGGTTTGCCACTATACTGCACAGTTCTAGAGAGCTGGGTTATATTTCCCTGCCAGAGCCCTGTCTGAAGCTAGTCCATGTAAATTTTCTGCAGCACTCTGTTTCCCCCTATATCTCACACTGATCAGCAAGTCTAAGTTAACCCAACATTTGTATATAAGTTATTGTGCCCTGAGTTAGACTAGCATCCCATCCAGGGCTGAGTGGTATGTTGCACCTGCTCTGACAGGATGGGCTCCAGATCACTGTAACCATGCATTTGAATAAGCAGGTACGTGAGTTTAGGTCCTAAAATGCAGCCTTCTTAGAAGAAAACATTCATTTTGTTTCTAACTTTCCCAAGCGGGTTTTCTTTTATTAAGATGAGACTGAACAACATCAAAATGTTATTGTTTCAGCCTCTGCACTACATTTCAGATGACAGTGCTCCGAAATAAAACTTTGATGCACTCCTGATACCTCTGAACAAAGGCTGGCTGCATAATTTGCAAACTTCACAAAGAAATCTGTTGCTGGGGCAGGCTGAGGCATCTTGTGAACCACAGTTGTGATCACTAAAACAATGGCTGGAAATAATTTATAAGATTAAATACACTGTGACCATTTCATACACCATTCATCTACCCATCTTCCAAGTAAGTCACAATGGAGAGGAATGCAGACCTAACAAGCAGAGCAAGGTAAACTAGATTTTCCACTGGTGACATACTGAATCCCTGGTCTTCCACATTTTCTCCTCCTTGTGGGCTGCTATGCTCTATTCCCCCTATAAAATGACTAATTTAGGAAGCATCGCCAAGAAGTTCATGTGACTCTAACTGAAGGTCCTCCCAGATTTCCCTTTTTCCATTTCATGCCAATCATTTTGAGTTCTCAAAACAAAGCACTACAAATGATATACAGTACATGGTGTCAACACAGATCTTTGCACAATAAATAAAGATTATAGATAGCAATAACTTGAAATGCATTAAAATGAAGTGTTTGAAAAATGCATGATTTTTTACAGTGGGACTGTGCATCAGACTGAAGACAGGTGGTTCATATGGTTGAATGTAGAATGCATTGAGTTATCTCTGTTAAAAGAAACAAAAAGGTTTAAGTAAATAAATAAAAAAACAATTTACATACGTAGCGTTCAAGCTGCCGCTTGCTCATCAAATATCTTCCAAACAAAGGAACTTAGAGAAGATAAAGACATGAAAGAGATGTAGAGAAAGGCAAAGAAACAAAGCCCATGCAGTGAAAGAGATGTAAAGAATGGAAGGCCAGAGTAGATGAGAAGAGCAATCTACTGAAAATAAGATGGGTGAAAATGAAAGACCTGCTCAGTTGACAGTGCCTGGGGGGATGCATGAACCCAGCCAGAAAACAAGTTTAACCTCTGCTCGTCCCTTTTCATAATTGTATTTGAAATTTTGCAGAAGCACACTGCTTTCGACGGAAAGCTCCTGCTTACTGACACAATCAATGTATATAAGTTATTCCGAAGGGGAAGAAAGGGAATAAAATATGACTTTTCTAAGGAAAAATTGTAGCCACTTTCCTATAAGCAATGAGAGTTAATGGAACAAATCTTTATTTTGAAAAAGAATCTCTCAACACAGCAAAAAAATAGCTTGATAGCAACGTGGTTAGTGCTGCTGCCTCAAAGTACTTTGAGACTGGCCATAGTCTGTGTGGAATTTGCATGTTTCCTCAATATCTAATTAAGTTATTTTTGGGGGGTACTCAGATAAAGGAACCCTGGTCACTCTAAGCAAGTCAATGAGAGGTAAAAGTGTGTGTCCCCTGTAACAGATTGATGTCCCATTTAAGGATGGTCCACACCTTGCACCCCATGCTGCTAGAATAGGCACTGTTAATAAGCAGGCTGGAAAATAGGTGACTGGGTGAAAGGCTTGAATGTGACTGCTGATGGAGCTTCATGAATATACCTAGAGTCAGAATTCCAAAAAGTAGGAAAGGAAAACCTTAATGAACACTTACTGAGTGGCTCATAGTGAGTATTTGCTATTTTCCAAGGATCTCAAGTGTCTGGCAGTTGGATATGAGGCAAGCAGTGAAGATTTGTTTTGGAATGTGTGTGGTGCACAGCGCTTGGAGACTGGGTGAGTTTTTCTCCAGATGCCCCATCTATTCAAATCCCAAAGATACAATACAAAAGTGCCATCTGAAGAATTTTTGAAACAATGAGATGACAAGAGCGTACAAATACAGCATTCTCTTTTGTTTGTTGTAAGTGTGCAATGACAGTGATCACTTCACCATTTTCTAATGAAATTTACATTAACTCTCAGACTTCTAGCTACAGGTAAAATTGTCACTTTTACAATTACATATCCTTACTGAGAACATTACAATCCCTTAAGATGAGTCAGTGAAATATTACAATTTTGTATGAAAGCAGTGGAATTTTGGGTAAGTCTGCAAAAAAAATGCATGGTTTGCTTCCAGTGGATAGCACAATATGGATTATTGGCGTTAGTAGGTATACGACAGGAAAATGCCTTGGACAGAAAGCTAGTCCGTCACAGGGTCTGCTAACTCGCACACACATACAATTCATACTGAAGCAAATTTGAAATCACCAATCAACTTAACCTGCATGTTATTAGGAGATGTATCAGGAAAACTGCAGGACCTGGATGAAAATCCACACAAATAAGGGGGAAAACATGTAGACTTCATGTGGACAACATTCTGGCCCAAATCAAATAGTATAATATGAATTGAAGTCTTGTTATTCTAAATGTCAGGGCTGTTTGAATTAATAATTCATATACATACTGTTGTATTCCTTTGTACTTTACTAATACATTCCCCATGAGCACTGAGACATTTGACCTCCATTATTATCTTTAGTATAATGCAGAGTAGGCTGCTGAAGTAGAGTATGTCTCATTTAAAACACTTTCAAAATTCAAAATCTCTAGTTCCTGAAAAAGGATACCATTTTTGAAGTACTCCTCATTGGGGAACCATGACATAGGATAAAAAGAAGAATCCATGGCAATCTGTTTTTAGGTTATGTTTAGGCTCAAATGGCACTGCTACTTTATAGCCCAAAGAGATTGGGTCTAAATACCAGGGTTGGATCATTGTCTCTGTCATTAGGATCACTGTCAGTATGAATTTTGTACATTTTCCCTTTGTCTGTAATGGGTTTTCCTCCTAAATCCTTCTCTCTCCTCCATCCTTATACTTCCTGAAATTTCACCAGTGTTTGATAGTTTTAACCACTCGTTGCTTATCTCTTCCCTCAATAAAATTGGAACCTGTGGTTCTGCTTTGAATTAGTTCAAGTCCTATCTTTCTGACAAATCTGTTTACATCTTCTGGTCTATCATCTTGTCTTCTTCACAGTAAGTTTCTGTAGGTGTACCTCAAGGTTCAATGTTGGAATGTACTCTCTACTTTCACTTCATAGGCCAGCGGTTCTCAAACTTTCATATTTCGTGCAACCCTTTTCTACCTGGAATAATTCTATGCCCCCTACATAATATAAGATAGATGAGAATAACCCATGACACAACTAACAAAGGTATGATACTCATACGGTGTCGCGGTATCCTATCATTTTTACTTCCATAAGATTTGCATGTGTTCGGCTAACTTCGATGAAATATTTGCAATTTATTTTTTTTAAAGTGCTTTAATAACTCTTAAAATGCCTTGTGTGGTTTTGGGTAGTAATTCTAATCATAAAAACAAAGAATAAATTATTTATTCTTATTTAATTATTTTTTTATGTAAAGAAATGATTAAATATGTTTTAATTTTTAAAAATCTCATAAACGAGGACACCGATGAAGTCAATCTGCGCGAGACGAACGTATTTTCGTCTTACAAATATTATACAGCTGTTAGTTGTACAGTATAATGAAAATAACCCAATACGCAGTAATTTAACTCAATTTGGCAATATTGGCTACGCTGCCAATGTGGTGCAGTCGCGCCACATTATCACCCGATCTACTGTTACCCGAGTGTTCGCGACAGATACCGATACGTCTCAAACTTTCTGGACTGAAAATACGCGACTATAAAAGCAGCAGCAGTTCATTAGTTAGTCATTAGATCCATGCCTAGAAATGTTTTATTTTAATTTTAGTTATAATGCATTCGTTGTGATTATATGCTTGCAAATTTAAATTTGAAATAAAAATGTAAAAAGTTAATGAAAGTTCATTTCATTTATTCAATGTCCCCCTTGTACAGCTTCAGCACCCCCAACCCCTCCCCCCCCCCACCCGGGGGGAGGCCTCACAGTTTGAGAACCGCTGTCATATTTCTTCTCACGGCTTCCCTTACTCTATGCTGATGATGTACAGATCAGTTCCTCTCATTTCCCTCTTGCATCCCATGGGTCTCATCCTGGATCACCAGCTGTCCCTTTGCCATCTCATCATGAATGAATGCTCATTACCTTAAACTCAAGCACAAAGTCTGTTATCTTGTGCTTGCTATCCAATTCTCCTTCATCAGCTTTGTCACAGAGTGTTGCTATTGAAGATAACAGTCTTTTACCAGTCATGTCACAGTCAGAAATTGTGGCATGACTCTGGACTCCTCACTTTTATTCATCGAATATATAGTATTTTCTCAATGACCCAATCATGATAGTTCATTCTTCATAACATTCAGAGGATTCCACCCTACCTCACTAATTATGCCACACAACTCCTTGTTCAGGCATTGGTTCTCTCTTGGCAGGACTATTTAAACTCTCTCTTAGTGGGCCTTCCTGTAACTATTATCTGACCTCTTTGGATACTCCAGAATGTAGCTGCTTAACTAGTGTTCTGTTCCTCATTTCACTCCTGCTACTTATAGTATATTGCTTTGGTCTTTTCAATGGATTCCTGCTGCTGCAAGGATCCAGTTCAAAACTCTTGTCTTGGCTTCTCTGAGTCATTTTGTGCCTTCATATCTCCAGTATTAAATATCTCCATATGTCTCATCGAGCCTATCTGATGATTGTCCCTCCTTTTGCCAGATGTTCCAAGACTGGACAATGCTTTGTTGTTCTCGCTCCAGAGCTTTAAAATTATCCCCCTTTTTACTCATGTTTAGATGTCTTTTGATGTTTCCTTCTCATTAAATAATTTAGAACTTTTTAAAGTCTGTTCTACAGGATAGTTGCTGTTTTCCTGGCGAAAAGTTTAAGATACTAATTTTTGTCAAAGTCTAGTTGCAGGCATAATTATATAGTAGCGTTACTACTCACTCTTACTAGGTTTTTTTTTATCTCTGCTGCTTTTGATGCTTGCAGCTTCATTCTTGTATCATATATAATACGCTACTGTGGTTGTTCGTTTGTCTTTCCAGGATTTTAAATCACCTGTAGCTCGCAAAACGTTTGAACTTTTGACCTAAAATTTGGTACACATATACTACGTGACGTCTACTATCCGCTTTCAGGGTGATGATTGACCTCCAAGGTTATTCCTCTTTTTATTTTATTGTAGAATAAACTCTTGGCAGCGGCCAGCAGGGTGGCTGTGCGGCGTGTGCGTACAGGCGCCGTTCTCATCCCTACCACCTTCGCCATCACTTCCCCTACCTCTTCATATCATTCTTGAGGCAGATTGAAGACAAGTTTCAGCTTAAGTGAAAAATGAAAGAAAATGTACTAATTAATTGCAACACAAACACTGACTTAATCAGTTTTCATGCAAAAAGATTGTGACGAAAGAAGAGAAAAAGTGGGCTGCTAGGGTGGAGAAAAGAAGAGCTGCTCAGGAAGCAGCAAGCGCATCAACCTCTGAGCAAACAAATGCTAAACATACAGAGAGAGAGTATGAAAGCTATCAATGCTCAAGTCAAGTGTATTTACTGCACGTTATCGTGCAGTGCACTTTTAATGGTATATTGTAATATGCTTTGTAAGTTGCCTTGGATAAAGGCATCAGTGAGTGTGTATGTGAATGAGAAAGTCTTGCAGGAGAATTAGAACAGGAGAATTATGAATTTGGATTAAGTGGGTTCAGTATATGAAGTGATTTTTTATTCAATTTACACATTTAGGATATGCAATGAAGTACTCCACTGCTGAGTCATTGTGCTTATTAAAATACCAATAAAAGACAATACATTAATACTGTACCTAGCTCTGCCTCACTTGTTGTCATTAGGGCACTTCCATTAAAGTATTATTGTACATCACGACGTAGTCATTTGTTCTGAGCAGCACTGACCAACTCAGTTTTCTTGCTCTTTTCAAAGATTCTCATGACAGGGTTCTGCGTATTCTGTGCTTTACTGCACAGTCATGCTTTAAAAACAAATTTTGTCAGCCTTGATTTTCTGTTTGCTGTAACTCTTATGGGTGGCACAGTGAAAGTACTGCTAGCTCGCATTAAGGAGACCAAGGTTCATGTCCCGGATCCTCCCAGCATGGAGTTTGCATGTTCACCCTGAGTCTGTGTGGGTTTTCTCTGGATGCTCCAGTTTCCTCCCACAGTCCAAAGACATGCAGGTTAGGGCAATCCTAAATTGGCCATAGTGTGTGGTTGGGGTGTGTGTGTGGGTTTACCCTGCGATGTTTCTGCCATGTGCCCTATGCTAGCCTGAGATAGGCTCCAGTAAACCCCCGCGGCACTGTTTAGGACTAAACAGGACTTATGAATAAGTTCCTGCTTATTAACACCTGCCTAAGACAGACTGAAGTCAAGTTCAGGTTCAACTTTATTGCCATGTGTACAGAGTAAGGTGAAATTTCTACTTGTATGCTTGACCAACATGTGATACAAAACCACTCTACATTTCCATGATCAGCAAGTATTACTAGTTAGGTTGAGGTGGAAGTGAGATTCTTGGATGAAACTCTCCATTCCCTGGTTATCTCATCTTTACCTGTGGTAATAACCGAATGAAAGAGTGAGACTATGTGTGCAAGGAACAAAAATTAAGTTTCTTTGTACAGCAATCAGGTTCTATCCAGGACATGATGAATACCTCGATCTCAAGCTTTCTCAAATCCATCTCTCTGCTTTATCAGACCCATCATGCCTCACGTGTAAATGTAATCACATTTGTTGCTTTTAACCTTTGCTGATAGTGCCCTTAAAGGTGTTGTTAAACTATCCCTTTGTGGTGTTATTCATTCTGGACAATTTATAATTACCAATAAAACCAGAACTCAAGAAAAAATCAGACTATCAGAGAAAATTGGATACAGTGTGAATGTTCAAAACCTATACCGGGCCCAGAAATAAAGCCTAGACATTTGTAGTTGGGAGACAGTACTAGGTACTGATCTGTGATACCAGCCAATACATACAGTAATAAGGTATTAAAAATAATATCTGTAAAGCATTTGTGCATAGACATCTTTATAAATGTAGGGCCAACCACTTGCAACAGTAGCCCTATCAGTAACTGTTTTAGGAATCATGTCAGAGATGTTGGAATGAAAGATATTTCAACAGTAATTGTATAATTACATATTCCTTGTGACTTGGCTCAACATTAATTTTTCTATTTGCCATTATTTTCTTTTTACAAGCTTTCAAATAAAACAAAGGAAAACAAAAAACAGGAAAAGCAAAAAATGATTCTGGAATTAACTTTTTATATCTGTGCAGTTCATGACAACCAAACAAGCAAACCAAACTTTATTTAAGCAAATGCCATTCCAAGGTAATTTGAAAGTAGTAAGCCATAGCACAATTATTCTCACAGTCGGAGCACCAGCAGGTTAATCTCTTCATCTATAGCCGACAGCTTTTTTTTTGTCTTTTAATTTTGTCAACATTAATCGTATTTTGATGGCTTTCTTTACTCCAGCCTCCACTAGCTGACCTTTACATTATATTCTCTCCACCATTAGATCAATCCAAATGAAAGCTCAAGAATCAAAAAACTGTTCTTATATGTATAGTATATTTATTTCGATGTTATTTTCAAATTTAATTAATACTTACATTTTACAGTATATTGTACATCATTGAATGCACGTAAAGATGATAAAAGTGAACCAGATGCTAGCTTGCCTGAGGCTTGCTGCTAGGCTCCTTGGGGTTGCCAAGGAGACGAGAAGTGCTGCATCACACATCTGCAGCTGCTTCAGATGAATCCCAGGTGAGTCGGTTGCAAGTTTACCTTGTACAGATCCTCTTCATCAATCTATCACACTCACTTCTTCATTGAGTACCAAAGTGCTTGTGGATGTACTTAGTCAATTAATATTTTGTTTACATATCATGTGGAACATACAGTAAGACATGTCTTTGCATAAACTTGGGTGAAAATATGACTGAATTGTATAAATATACAGTATGATATGCTATAAAAATATGACTGATGCACTGACAGAGGCCTTGTGTAACACAAGTTCCAGTGCTTTCATTGAGGAAGTGTAAGGGGAGTTCCAAAAGTCCATTCACACTGACTTTTCAATTTGTTCCCTTTTCAACTATTCAGAAAATCTTCTTGAAATTTTCAGGCTCATAGGTCATTGTGGAAACAAGAAATAAAGGTAGAAGTGAACGTGGTGTTGCCTGCAAGTGAATTTCTCCCATGAGAACAAATGAGTGATAATGCTCTACCACATTTTCATCATAGTTTTGCTCACCTTGGCAATCAAGCAACAACTCAGAAAACTGTCCAGAATTGGTTTGCCTGGTGTTACACATACACAC
Organism: Polypterus bichir lapradei; assembly: GCA_026402145.1. Taxonomy (NCBI): domain Eukaryota; kingdom Metazoa; phylum Chordata; class Cladistia; order Polypteriformes; family Polypteridae; genus Polypterus; species Polypterus bichir. Next base: position 89,301,493 of record JANRMT010027041.1, read on the forward strand.
TGAAGTTGGCTGAAGTTTTCTAAAATCTCAAGAGAGGTCACCCTAAGTGCAAGATGAGCAACTGGTCCCTTTATTTATGACAACGATCCTGTGCATCAAGCCACAAAGTCCACCCTCTTTATTGCCGCCTTTGGGATCAACTGTTTGGATGTCCTACCCTACTTGCCTGACCTCGTCCCTTGTAATTTCTGTCTCTCCCCCAAAATCAAGGTCAACATGCATGTAAAATGGCATGAAGATTGAGAATGTGTGATTAAGGTAGTGAATGAAGAGCTGGCAAAGCTGAAAAAAGATGATTTTCAGGGTTGTTGTTAAAAATTGATCCACAGATTGCGAAAGTGTATTGAGTATGGTGGTGATTATGTAGAAAAGTAGAGAATCAAAATGGTTTCTGGGAGAAAAAAATTGTGGACTTTCTCTTTTTTTTTAAATTAGATATCTTTATTGTCCTCTAAACAGTATTTTTTACATTATGTTTGTGTTTTGATTCTATTTTTTCTATAAAATGTTGTTGACATATTAACTTTTATTATTGCATTATGTCAATTATGTACTTATATGTTCTTTACTCTGTTTACCTGGCCTGCTTCACAGAAAGCCTTCCAGATGTTGCAGCTGGAGGAACACCCCAGTGCTTTTTAAGAGTCCAGGAGTCCAGAGTGTGGTTCCCATTCGGATTTTGATTATTTCTTTGTAACTACTTTGTTTTGATTCTCTGGTTTTAGGACTTTTGCCTTGTTTAATTCTTCTTCTTTTGGCTACTCCTGTTAGGGGTTACCACAGTGGATCTGTCCTCTGCATCTTGCTCTGTTACACCCATCATCTGCATGTCCTCTCTCACCAAATCCATAAACCTTCTCTTAGGCCTTCCTCTTTTCCTCTTGCCTGGCAGCTCTATCCTTAACATCCTTTTCCCAATATACCCAGCATCTCTCCTTTACACATGTCCAAACCAATGTAATCTCTCCTCTCTGACTTTGTCTCCCAGCTATCCAACTTGAGCTGACCCTCTAATGTACTCATTTCTAAACCTATCCATCCTCATCACGCCCAATGCAAATCTTAGTATCTTTAACTCTGCCATCTCCAGCTCTGTCTCCTGCTTTCTGGTCAGTGCCACCGTCTCCAACCCATATAATATAGCTGGTCTCATTACTGTCCTGAAGACCATCCCTTTTACTCTTGCTGATGCCCGTCTGTTACAAATTACTTCTGATACCCTTCTCCACCCATTCCACCCTGCCTGCACTCTCTTCTTCACCTCTCTTCCACAATCCCCATTACTCTGTACTGTTGTTAAACTCATCAACCTTTGCCAACTCTATTCCCTGCATCCTCACCATCCACTGACCTTCTTCTCATTTACACACATGGACTGAGAGAAAACTTGTGCCTATTCAGCAAGCATTGGTCACAAGACAAGAACAATCACTGGACATACACACACACATCAGGGGCCTAACATGCATGTCTTTGGACCGCGAGAGGAATCCAGAGCAAACACCCACACAGGTTCGGGAAGAACATGCAAACTCCATACAGATAGCACTTGATCCTTCACACCCAATCTCCTTGTTGCAAGGTAGTAGTTCTACCACCATGCCACTGTTAAGAAATGTCGCTTTTGTTATTGTAACCAAATGTTTTATGGTTCCTCTCTGCCTTTATTTTTAATTTTATTTTATTGTGTTTATTTGAAAAAAAAAAACATTCTAGGAGAATGTCCTTTTCCCCAATATAAATGCTTATTCTAAGATTTGATTAATTAGATGTTGCCATATTTAAAAAAAAAGTTTTGAACAGATCCTCTAATTGAGAATTTTGTTTTTCCAATTTCAAATAGTACAGAATATCAGTTACCCACTGACTTATAACAGATGGGCTGGGATTCTTCCAGTTAAGCTAGACACAGTAAGTCTATATGCTAGTAGTGTGATACAAGCATTTACAACTAATTTGTCCTTCTCCACTTTAAGCTTATCCAGGAGTACACCAAACATAATTGTGAATGAATTAGGAGGAATTGTGACACCAGGGCTGTCTGATAGGCATTCAAAGATTTTTGTCCAAAATTATGTTAATTTGGTGCACTTCCAAAACATGTGGTCCAGTAGCTAGATTGCAATGTTCATAGGTTGAATGTTGCCCTGGATATGTTTTAGACAATTTTACAGATAAATGTGATTGATTAAAGATTTTATTTTTTCCTTTGCTTTGTGTATATGGATCTTGAATGTGTTCTGTGCATGCCTGCCTTCCACTCCTTTTCTGAAATGTTAAGTGAAAGATCCTTTCCCCATTGAACCCTGGGATCTTTGAAAGGAATACACTTTAAAATGCTTTAATGTATTATTGAGATGCTGTCTGAGTCTTCAAGACTGATCACTGTTGCCTCATCAGCATTGAATAAAACTGGGTGGGTGCCTTTCTGGTTATAGAAGCCTTCATCCCTTTATTTATTTGGGGCAATGCAGGCCAAAAGCCTGCTACTCAAGTTTGGGATAAGGCTGTTTTTTGTTTACTAGAGATCATTTTGAAGGACAGAGCTAAATTGTGAAGGATTAACCACATTTTGAGTTTTGTGGGCCCGACAGGTCATAATACAAATGATCAACATTTAGTAACATGCAGTAAATTTCACAGTGAAGTTCTTTAATATCAGTCTCATTAATTTTATGACAACCTTTGTCTATATACACTGTAAATACTCTCAAGGAAACATGAACTGTAAGTTTGACTAGAACTCAGAGAATGTAATAGTAGTAGTTTTAGTATTGTATTGACCTCACTGTGACAGGTTCAAAAAGGAAAAAAAAATATACAGCAGGACAAAAGGGATTGCAGTCAAAAAAAATACATAAATATAAACGCAAAATGAATGACTTTAAATATGAACTATTTGCAATTATCTATGAATCTGTCATTGTTATGGTCCTGAGAGATGCAATTAGCTGATTAAAAATAACTCCAGTTCCACTTCCGTAACCCACCTCACCTCCCCTTCTCTCTCCCTCTGTACCTTCTTAGCTGCTCCTCAAACCATCCAGAAATCCCTGCCTCCGTTCCCTGCCCCTCCGGTCAGGGTGCTGTTCTTTTTCTTCCCCTCATTGTCAATCTTAAACCCGACATTCGTCCTTCACGCTGTTCTTTACCCTCTCCGCTCGACCCAACAGTTACTTTCCCTGGGGGCTTCAGCCCAGCTGGAACGCTACAGTATTGTGACATGTACAGAGTACAGTGAAATTCTTATTTGCATGTGTGAGAAACAAAAAATACCTGGTTCCGTGATAAAATGCATACTCTATATTCATTTTACTTAATAGAGAATACAAATCAGCTTACCTAACATACTCCTTAACCATGTTTCCATACCACTTGTTCAGTTATGCTGCTCTTCAGCTTTGATTTGAATGCTGACCTGCCACAGTACTTTATGTTTTTAAAATTTGATCTAATGTGGATTGAAGATCTTAATTAACAATATTCAGAGGAATTTAATGTTTTATGGTTTGAATTTCATGGTTTAAATATATACTGTATATACTTACGCTTAAGCTCTCCCACAGATAAGTCAGGGCTTGATTTTACTGTATAATATCCACCATTTTATAAAGTCAGTTGTATAAGTCGAATGTGGAAAACTCACGCTATTGGTCCAAGAGATTATGATATGCTAACGCCCACCTGGGAGAGTAACCACGGAGCACACTGCCTTTTTTTTTTTCTATGTATTCAGCCTACGTGACCACACGGTAATACCCGAACTATTCTGAAGTGACATTTGCACTGTTTTGTGTTTTTTGTATCTCACGCCCTCACTCATACACCATTATTTTAAGAGCATCCCTTATCTACGATGGAGCGTTCAATCAGAAGAAAATATGAAGCTGGTTTTAATTTAAAAGTTGTTGAAGTGGCGAAAGAAATTGGTAACTGCACTGCTGTAACAAAATTTAATGTGCCTGAGAAACTGGTGTGAGATTAGAGAAAGCAAGAAGATGTAAAAACCAAAAAAAATTAAGTGTCGCAGTTTTGAATGGCCATATAAGTCGGGATCTGATTTTATGATCGATTTTTTGGGTTTCAAGATCAGAGTATATACAGTAGATAGAGAATTAGACCCAGTAGTTGTAAAAAGAAAAGAAAAAAGAAGTGAAATGAATATACAGTGTATAGAAATGTTATGGGGACTTTCATGTATATGCATGAAATTGACTGTGTTTACATTTATTTAGTGGTTAGGACATGGTGAGGGGTATCCCTTTTCTGGCATGTGTTCCGAGGTCGTGTAGCAAGGGAATAGTTTTCATTACAGATTAGGTTGCAGTGAGTTGTAGACAAGTGCCAGTCACTTCATTTAGTACAGCCAGAGCCCCACAGCTGTTACTACACATTGTATTTGACAGCGGGAATCCATGAAGGAAAAGAGCAATGATGTCAGGATGTCTGTGTTGAATGGTGGTGACAAACACATGGCAAAAAAATATGTAAGGCCTCTGACTTTAGTAAGGGACCCCTGTATGCACAGTCCTATTTGTGTCAGTAATTCCGTTAATATATATGGGTTGTTTTTATTCCCATTGGTTTGCTTTGATTTTGAAGAAGGGAAGATTTCATGAAACACATCAGGTAGCCTACTTAGCCAGCCTGTTCAAGTGGGCAGCCATCAAACTGGACATTACACCTCTAACACTGGGTGTTGTTTGTGGACTCTAAACACAAGGATGTTGATGCTTTTTTTATTACTGTTTTAGCCCAGAGAGTCTATTGTATCTTCTTTAATAATTTACCAGATTTGTGTATTCTTATATATACAGTCACTTATGTTTTGTCACATTCTTTGGGTAAAAGTACTAATTTATTAGAATTTATTTGATATAGATTGTTTGTGTGGAGCAATAACCTGCTGTGTTTTACGAAGGTGTAAGGCCTCCTGAGAGATATATAAAGCAGACCAGGACCTTCTCTGATCTGTCTAGAAATGGCCTTACACCAGGCAGCTAGCCCCTAAGTGCTATTTGCAGGCTTCATCCTAATCACTCCGAAAAACTGGCAGCTGCCTTTAAAAGTTCTAAAGGTAATGAAAGTCTAAGATATACCAAAATTGTCTTACAATTGAGATAAACATTGTAAAACTCTAGCTTGAAGTTCGTAACTTTATAACGTGAGAATTCATCCATCCATCCATTATCCATCCCGCTATATCCTAACTACAGGGTCACAGGGGTCTGCTGGAGCCAATCCCAGCCAACACAGGGTGCAAGGCAGGAAACAAACCCCGGGCAGGGCATCAGCCCACCGCATTAACTTGAGAATTCATTAACAAAATCAGAAAAGACCAAACCAATAGTAAAATGTGCATAGAAACAGTTTATAAATGATAGTGATTTGCTTAGAAGAGAGGTAATAGAGCCCAGCTTTATTAATGAAAGGTTGACAGCTCAATCTGAATGTCTGTCTCTTTAGTGGAAACCTAAGGAATACTACACACTGTGGCCTAAAAATAGGGAATTTAGAAGTGAGTTAAATCATATTCTGGCAGTAAATTTCATTAGGGAGTATAAACTGGCACATCAAGGTGAAGGCTGGCATGACGGAAAGCTGGCAAGAGAAGGAAGCAGAAAGCAGACGAAAAATGGAAAGCAAAAGAATTGAGGAAATTTTGAAATGGAGAATCAGCTTTGCCTTGTTTCATACAGGTCATGGTACCTGTACAGTGGTAGTTTGTATTTGTGCAAAATTCAATCATGTTTAGATATTCCATTTTTATACATTACTCGCTGTCCCCCGCAGCTCTGCCTACGTAGTAGTGAAACAGGACAAACTTTAAAAATCAATCAAAAAAAAAATGTAATACTGGCCCAGCGGAAGGTAGGTACGCTCCAATGTCAAACGTTGGCACTGTATCTGATTGTGTTCAGCTCTGATGGGTGAGCATCCCCTGCGTGGGGAGAAGAGCACGTGGCCATGATATCTCTGGCAATCAGCAGCTACTCTCTAAAACACACATAGATCTGATCATTCTCTCAAAAACGTCAAACGTTACTCCTTAACAATCTGTAGATGATAATGTCTGCTGAACAAACAGGTATCGCTAGCTAAGCAGAGGCAAGATACTTTACAACATGTGGTGAGAGGTAGACCGACTCAAACGGAGGCTGGTGTGTAAGTGAGGAGGGCCTTGCCCCCCTTCCTTTGGCCCGCAGCCTCTCTCGGACTCGCGCAAATAAATTGGTATCATAAGCGAACTATAATACTTAGCACAATGAAAGAAGTCGCAAAATCAACTGGAATGTTCAAGCAAATTATAGAAAAAAACCTGATCTAAAACCGTTAAATAGTTCTCTCATGAAAAGCGGACAGACATATAGACAGACAGACAGACGATGGATTTTATATATATACTAGCTGTACCCCACGACTCTGCCCGCATAGTAGTGAAACAGAACAAACTTTAAAAATCAATAAACAAACAGGTATCGCTAGCTAAGCAGAAGCAAGGTCTACTCCAAAACACAGAAGTAGACTGACTTGAACAGAGGCTGGCGTGAGTGAGGAGGGCTCTGCCCATCGCAATACTCCTGACACCATGCTTCCCCATCCCATTGGCTCGCAGCCTCTGTCTAGGATTAGCTTGAATATATCGCTCCTGCAAGTGAACTATGATTCTTAGTGCGATGAGAGAAGTTGCAAAATCAACTGGAATGCTCAAGCAAATTATGGAGAAAAAAAACTGATTTAAATCTGTTAAGTAGTTCTCTTAATCACTAGGTAAGTGGAGGCTGGTGTGTGAGTGAGAAGGGCCCCGTCCCCTTCCCCTCGGCCTGCTGCATCTCTCTCGGATTTGTGCAAATAAATCGGTACTGCAAGAGAACTATGATACTTAGCGCGGTGAGAGAAGTCGCAAAATCAACCAGAATGTTCAAGCAAATTATAGAAAAAAACCCAATCTAAAGTATTTCTCTCGTGGTAAGTGGACATACAGACAGACAGACATTGGATTTTATATATATAGAGATAGATATATTTACCTGTAATATTAATATATGGTGGCACAGTTGTTAGACCTGCTGCTTCACAGCTATGCAGTCATGGGTGTGAATGCCTGTTCAAGGAACAATCCCGGTACCTCCTACAATCCAAAAACATGCATATTAGGTTAACTGGTCATATGCATATATGTGCGTTTACTTATATTGCTGGGAAAGACTTCATACTTCCGCTACCCTGAATAAGATTAAGGAGGATCAAAAATACAGTAGACAGATGAATAAATGAACTGACTGATATATTGTATATTGCAAACCGGTAAGTTTTATAGGACTGTAGAACACATGATAGCAAAGCCACTGAATCGCTTCAGTCAAAATGCATTTCACAGCAACTCCTAAACAGATAAAAACTACCATGCATGACACATTAAGGGCAAGAACTGATGAAAAATGGACTGGTCATTAAAACAAGGTGAGCACACTAGAGAATACAGCTAGTGGTACACATCTGGAATGACTCATCACAACAACTCTTTCTGGAACTTAATTTACTACTAAACAAAAACAAACACCAGGTATCTGCCCCCACAAGGCCCTTAAACTCTGAGTCAGCAAGCTTTCAAATTGTCCAAAATTCCCTGAAAACTACTTCACAAATAGTGAAATTTACCCTTCAGCATGGCCCAGCTACATTAATTATTGACTTTAAATTGACTGATATGAGTGAGTGCATGTGTCAATATGCACACTGATAGACTGACGTCCTATCTACAGTATGTGCTTTGTTGCCAATGCTGCTAAGAAAGGTTCTAGAAATCCTGTGAGCTATAATTGATAAAATGAGATCAGAAATTAAATGGCTACATCTTTTAAAATGAGTGAGTACTATTGTGTACATGAGTGTACCCTGTGATAGATGGGTGTGCTATCCATATTCTTTCCTACCTGAAGTTCTTGGAACAGGCTCTGGCTTTTGCTCCTCACAACACTTTAATGAATAAGTTAGGTTCAGAACAAGGATAAATGGACATATCTTTTAAAAGTGTGAAGGGAACAAATGTTATCCTTTTCTTGAGTAAGAGAAAAGAAATCAGCAAAAAGCATTCATTCTAAAACTAGCAGGATCACTTTGAGTTGCCAGTTTTACTGGTGTCATTTATGGTTTAGTCCACACCAGCCCTTAACAGGGTCTGAACAAAAAATACTTAGGTAGAACAGCAGTGTAAGGTATTGCAAATATTATACTTTGATGTCTGAATATCCTTAATTACAAAACATTTTTTAATTATCAAAGGCTACATGGGATGGCTTAAATGAAGAAAAGAAAAGAACTGACGACTAAATGCACATTACATCAAACTGGAAGGACAAACAACTTTAGAAAGACTTACACATCAAAGAGGGAGATTACAGAATGTGACCAATTTGGCTTAGACACATACAGTACATTACTACACTCCACACAGTCTTAGTTTGCTATAGTCCCACATATTCTTTCACAACTTGAATAAGTGTGGGTGTGCGGGTGTCCAGTGATGGACTGCCATCCTTTCCAGGGTTGGTTCTTGTGTCATCACTGATATTTCCATCTACCCTCAATTCAGTAATCAATTGAGAAAGTGCAGAATATGGATTATTGTTTGGATCTTTAATATCCTGGAGGATGACTTTATATTTAAGAAAGATTTTGAACACTTATGAGAGTCTTAAGATACTAAAACAATGAGAATAATAGGAAATTGGGAAGGCCGTCCTTACACAAACAAATTACACTAACAATGTCTAAATACACCACTCCTGGAGTATACTCTTCAAATTTTTGGAAAAGTCACTTGTACATTCCTGGAGGTCCAATTTATGCTCAAGAGAGAACAATATGGGCATGAGGATATCCCAGTGATACTAAAAAAAAAATGTTCTGAAAAATCACTTGAGGGAAAGATAACTTATGAACATCACCTAAAGAGTTTTTGAGATGAATAGCACAATAATTAAATTAGTTGATTTTCTATTGGCTTTTCCATCATGCTTCCTGTAGTCCTATAAAACATTTGCAATATACAATATGTTAATCCATCCTACTGAAATGTTTTTGATCCTGCTGGAATAATTTACAAGCATTACTATTATATGCAAAATGTTTGCAACATAAGGTGTACTGGTGTTGCAGGCAAGGAGGAATAGATCAATTCAATATGTTTCAAAATTTAAATTAAGGATGAAGATTTATTATTTAATTATTGCAGATGAAGCTACTGCTTAGGTTGTTTCATCTTACCCTGCTATACTTGTATACACACTATGTTGTAAAGAAAGGCAGGGATGGACTGTCTTCTTGAGCAGTTTCTTTCTCAACTAGAAGTACCCACATAAAGGACAAAGGACACAAATGGAAACCTTTCCTGACCGGGATGGCTTGTGTTCTCTTTCCCGTAGAGGACTTTGTAATGGAAAGGCAGGCTGAGATTGCCTATAACTCCCAAGCTGCTAGGTGGTGGCACTCTTTTGTTGAATCACCCATGTGCACACTCACAGGGCGACTTGAGAAATGTACTCTGGTTTGACATTTCTGTTGGTTGCTGCCAGGGACTGCTGCTGACAATGTGTTTCTCTATTCAGAGTGGGTTCCGGCTGACTCAGAAGTGCTTCTTTGGAGGGGGACAAAGCCTGCCTGGGAGTCGTGGAAAAAAAAGGAAAAGATAAAAGGAATTGTGTGAATGCGTTTCTTCAAATGAAAATAATTCTTTTGAACCCAGGACCTGAGCCTGTGAACACCCCGTACTGGCTAGGTTAGGTTAAGTTAAGTAGGCACATTTACCTCTTGGATAATAAGTCTACCTAATTATATAAATATATACACACACACATATATATATACTGCATATATAACTGCTCAAAAAATTAAAGGAACAATTTGAAAACACATCAGATTTCAATGGGAAAAAAAATCATGCTGGATATATATACTGATATGGACTAGGTAACGTGTTAGGAATGAAAGGATGCCACATTGTTTGATGACCCTACAGAAGGCTAAATTCAGTAGTTTGTATGGCCCCCATGTGCTTGTATGCATGCCTGACAATGTCGGGACATACTCCTAATGAGACAACAGATGGTGTCCTGGGGGATCTCCTCCCAGATCTGGACCAGGGCATCAGTGAGCTCCTGGATAGTCTGAGGTGCAACTTGGTGGTGTCAGATGGACCGAAACATAATGTCCCAGAGGGGTTCTATTGGATTTAGGTCAGGTGAGCATGGGGGCCAGTCAATGGTATCAGTTCTTTCATCCTCCAGGAACTGCCTGAATACTCTCGCCACATGAGGCTAGGAATTGTTGTGCACCAGGAGGAACCCAGGACCCACTGCATCAGCATAGGGTATGACAATGGGTCCAAAGATTTCATCCTGATATCTAATGAAGTCAAGGTGCCATTGTCTCGTCTGTAGAGGTCTCTGAGTCCCTCCATGGATATGCCTCCCCAGATCATCACTGACCCACCACCAAATTAGTCATGCTGAACAATGTTACAAGCAGCATAATGTTCTACATGGCTGCTCCAGACACTTTCACGTCTGTCACATGTGCTCAGGGTGAACCTGCTCTCATCTGTGAAAAGCACAGGGTGGCAGTGGTGGACCTGCCAATTCTTGTATTCTATGCAAATGCCAATATATCTCCACAGTGCCGGGCAGTGAGCACAGGTCCCATTAGAGGACATCAGGCCCTCAGGCCACCTTCATGAAGTCTGTTTATGATTGTTTGGTCAGAGACATTCACACCAGTGGACTGCTGGAGGTCCTGCTTATGGGTCAAGGACCTTCTACAACCCTGTCCAGCTCTCCTAGAGTAACTACCTATCTCCTGGAATCTCCTACATGCCCTTGAGACTGTGCTGGGAGACACAGCAAACCTTCTGGCAATGGCACGCATTGATATGCCTGCCATCATGGAGAAGTTGGACTACCTCTGCAACCTCTGTAGGGTCCAGGTATTGCCTCATGCTACCAGTAGTGACACTGACCGTAGCCAAATGCAAAACTAGTGAAAAAACAGTCAGAAAAGATGAGGAGGGAAAAATGTCAGTGGCCTCCACCTGTTAAACCATTCCTGTTATGGGGGTCATCTCAATGTTACCCCTCTAGTACACCTGTAGTTAAATTTATAAATACCAAATTAACTGAAACTGATTAACAACCTCCTGTGCTACTTAACTGAGCAGATCAATATCCCAGACAGACTTGATGTAATACTCTGATTAAAAAGTGTTCCTTTAATTTTTTTGAGCAGTACACACACAAACACACCCACACACACACACCCACTACACACACATGCACACGCACACACACACACACACACACACACACACATATATATAAGTTTATGCATCACAATCATTTCTAGTAATACCATGCATTACTACAAATATTTGTGACGCACTATCTGTTGGAATGACAGAGACAGCAACTGGATGGACAAACAGATACACAGACACATAGACAGCTACCCTTGTATCAAGGTTGATATATATCTTTCCAGTCATACCTAACAGGTAACACAATCCACAGAAACAGAAGGTGGGATTAAGAATGGTAAAGCTGCTCATTGATATTGGCAAATAATTACAACAAAGAAGAAATGAAAGCTTCATTACAAAAAGTTTTTGCTTGCTATTCAACCATTTGCAAAATCAGCTCAGGGTAACAGGGAGCCACTCCCAGCAGCGCTAGGCAGAAACCAACCAAACTTGATGGGGGTTCCAGTTCATTGTAGTGCACATTTACACATCAACATACACTCACACAGGGTCAGTTTACAGTTACTAACACACACACACATATACAGTATTTCTGTCCATCCTTTCTAGTAAATGTAATACATATAAACCAAATGCCCTCAAAACTCTGAGGCCCTATATAATAATATATATGAAGTTTGAGTGCAACATTTGGAGCTCTACCTAGGGAAGCAAAAATGCAACAGCAGGCCCTGTATGTAAATTAATTGTAATAAATGTTTCAGATTTGCCATGTCCAAGTCATTTTACTTCATTTCAGGTGTCTACGGTGGAACTTTGTCATCGTTAAAGTAGATATGTCATAGGGCCAAGTAGAATGGAACTATTTTTAAGTTGTCCTCTGTACAAATAAAATTATAATCATTTGCCTATGAAATGATCATTTTGAAAATGCAGATGGCATAGAATAAATGGAATTTATTGAGTGCTCTTAATAAGAACAAACTGAACTGAATGTTCTGCATTTTTCACGTGTTCTGCACATTGGTATTACAATTTTGGAATGGCCTGAAAAACACCAAATCTGCAGTGGCACATTATGCAGACATTTTGTTGTCACCAACGTGCAAAACCAGTTCTGCGGATTTGCCTTGCAGCTCTGAGACATTACTCCGTCAAGTTATCAGTCACTTTGTCGCCTTACTGACGCCGTGGCACAGCTATGCCCTCATTCCCTACCCGTGTCATCTTACAGGTTGCCGTCGCATACCCCTCCGGTAGTCTTGTCTGCCCGGCCGACTGGAAATGCGCCGCCACGGTAAGGAGTTAAAAAGATTTCGCAGAATCCCATTGGAAACACAGAAGTCGTCACCGATCTTCGGTTAAAGCTAGAAAAGATTGCGAGGTGGTTGCCATGGAGACAAATCTGGCTAGCAGGAAGATGGAAAAGAGAGTCGTGGTACAAGCCGGTTCCCCGGCAACGGGCGCAAGGCATGCTGGTTATCGGCGCGGCTACTGCATCCGACGACTCAGCTAGCTGGCGGCGCGCACCTGCAATCCCTCGAAGCACCGACTGTCACAGCATTTTAATGAGCTCCTAATTGAGCCTTGAGGGTCTGCTTTCAGGCAGATTCAGCTAGCTTCCTAAGGTCCGACCCTTCGTTTAGCGCTTACTGACGCACTTGCGCTGTTATTATTGAAAGGCTTCCATTTCGCTACCGGAATTTATTAAGCGCAGGGATGGAAGGAGCTTAGACAGTCGTTCCAGATCGGAGCCGTTAGTGCCGATCGTGGAGCTAAAGACGGTCCTTGGCTGTCACGCACTGGTGTACGTGACGTTGTGTGTATCTCTCTTCACATATGCACGACTAGACGGGAAAATTAGACATTTAATTAGGGAACCTGCATGACAGGTGAGGTCCAATTCTAAGGTTCCTCGAGAAGACGACGCCGAGTTCACTGATAGTCTGTACCTGTAATGCTCAGCCAAAGAGTGTACTGCTAACATTTCTTTCTATACAATTTACATCTGCCATCTGCGCGATTGCATTTTCCAGCTGCTTCGATCTTTGCATTGTCACGTTAGATCCAGAACAAAGCTTCTAGAGCAGGGGTCTCCAATTCCAGTCCTGGAATGCTACTGTGGCTTCAGGTTTTCATTCTAACCCTTTTCTTAATTAGTGACCAGATTTTTTTGCTAATTAACAATACCTGTTCTAGAGTATCAAACAGCTATTTTCAAAGTATACTAAGTGCTACCCACTTTAATGTACTGTACAACATAAACACCAAACGGGAATAACTCACTGTTGTACCTTCAAGAATCAGGAATGAAGAAGGGACACCAGCAGCCCAAGAGTCAAAACGTCTTTTATTTTTGAATGTGATTCGCCCACAAATCAGCTTCCCAAATTGCTACCCAGCACCAATCAGGGTTAGGGTTAGGGTTACGTGCTATGGTTAAAATCCCCTCATCAGCAACCAGTTCCCCCCCTTTTCAGGATTTTCCCTCCATTCTGAAAAACTAAGTGTAATCTACACACAATGATAAACACAGTTTCAAAAAAAATTGTACCCTATCCTTTTTTAAGGAAAGACTTTATCATTTGCCCAAATAGTTATGTTGTCAAAGCTGATTAGAGAACTTACTTGGGCTACAGTTATAGCAAAATATTTCAGATTCGCTGTAAATATTCTAAAACACTCTAAACACACTAAAAAGTGTGTTCTGTGCTCTGATATGACCAGTTTCATTTTAAAATGGAACAACAAAATAGTGCTTATCCTAAAAAATAATCACAGTTTCATTTATAAGCCAACAATTCAGAAAAAGGTAATCATTTAAATAATTAAGACAGTCTGGTTCTGTACTTCATTTTCTTCCAAATCTCAGCCTGTAGCTTGATGCTTTGGAAGATGTCATTACAAAAGGTCATTTTTCCACTGAAATGTATTATAAACAAGCTAAGCTGACAACTTCACAGGACTCTGCAAGCTAACACCAGCCTGATATTTGCATTTGTACATAGCTGAAATTACAATAATAAAGTTAAAAAAAAATGAACAGGAAGAGAACAGGCTGGGATGGGACACGCATATCACTTTCCAATGGCCCTCCAATCCCAGATCACTCCAGCCACTAACCAATTATACTAGAGTATTGAGACGAGTGGGTGGAGCAAAGACAGGTGGCTGTTCAGTATGTTGGCTATTGCACGGTGATGATTTTATCAAACCTTTGGGTTTCTAGAAAATGTGGAATGTATGGTAGGCAATTTCTGTAGGAAGGTGGTTTACAATGAAAAATCTCCCTCATTTTTAAGATCCCCCCAGTGCTATATTTTTGCCCCTCCAAGAAACCCTAAGGCCCAGATTTCCCCATAAAATTGGGATTCCCTCTGACCTGGCACCCGGAACTAAACAATATTAATGAGTTCATACAAAAAGGGGTCTTCTATTACTACTGCTCTTAATTGACCCCTAGTAATAAACTTTCACAGTCCTCCTTAATGTTACGCTTCCCTCCCTTCAAGCAATGAACTTATGTTTCTTTCTAAGTAATTCTTCTTCTTCTTTTGGCTGCTCCCATTAGGGGTTACCACAGCAGATCATCTTTTTCCATATCTTCATGTCCTCTGCATTTTGCTCTGTTACACCAATCACCTGCATATCTTGCATGTCCTTTTTAACCACATCCATAATAACCACCATAAAATATTTCACTTAAAAATTCCTATGTACAGTGGATTCAGAAAGCAATAAGATCCTTTCACTTTATGCACACTTCATTGTTGTGTCTTAAATGGCTAAATTTTCCATTTCTGCCCATCAATCTTCACTCAGTAAACCATAATGACAAAGTGAGAACAGAAATGTCTGCATATTTATTAAAAATCAACAAATGAAATCTCTCATTCATTTAATGCTTTGTAGAAGCTCATTTGGCAGCATTACAGCTTCGTGGGTAAGGCTCTTCAAGTTTTGCATACTGGAGTTAGAGCAGTTAATCTCACTCTTACTGGCAGATCCTCTCAAGCTCCTTTAGATTTGAAGGGAAGCATCTGCAAACTGCCATCTTCAGGTCTCTTTGCACATGTTCTATGTGGTTTATGTCTGGGCTTTGGCTGGGCCATTCAAGGACAATCAGAGACTTGTCCTCAAGTCACTTAAGCCTTGTCTTGTTTGGGAAATTACTTCACATTTTTGTGTTTAGTCAACTAGCTTACTCTAATGTACTTTTGACAGGACTATATAAGAAAGACATTAATCGGCAACAGTTTGTTCAGAATACAGCAGCATGAATCTTAACCAGAAGAAAAATATTTAAGCACATCTCACTATTTTAGGTCTCGTTACATTACTTACCTGTGTATTTAGAATTTATTTTAAAATGCTATTAATGGTATATAAAGCCTTAACTAATCTTATTCCTTCCTATATGTTAGATTGCCTGTCTTCCTCTGTTTCAAGTTGTAACAGATCTTCTAATAATGTTCTGCTTATTATTCTAAGAGTGAAGCATAAAAGATGCCTCAAGGCAGCCTTTTACTGTTATGCACCAAAAATCTAGAATACATTACCTATAGAGATATACCAGGGTAACACCATAGATCTTCTTCTTCTTCTTTCGGCTGCTCGTTGCCACAGTGGATTATCTTCTTTCATATCTTTCTGTCCTCTGCATCTAGTTCTGTCACACCCATTACCTGCATGTCCTCTCTCACCACATCCATAAACCTTGTTTTAGGACTTCCTTTTTTTAGCCACTGTCTTTACCCTCCTCCTCTCCTCCTTACTCCAGACATGTCTCCCCCCTCTTTTTCTCCTTCTTTTTCTTCGGCCAACAGTAGCCCAATTTCCACCAGCACCCTGTTGACTAACAGTACTGGTGGCGGTCGTTGTTAACACGGGACTCGACTGATCCAGTATGGAAATTTGTATTGTTGTCCGCATATTGATTTGTCAAACTTTTACACCGGATACCCTTCCTGACATAATAAACACTGGTTTGTGCATCCCCTGTGGCTAGGTTAACACCATAGATCATTAAAAATAAAAAACTTCTAAAAAAAACCTTTTTTTATTTGCCTTTTTTTCATAGCTGCATTTTAGTTCTATATCTAATAGATTACATATGCATAGAAATATTATTTCGTCAATGTATTTGCAATCAATTATTAATCTCTACTTTTCCCTGCTTTCTTTTACTTTTTTTCTAAATGCCACCACCACCTGATCGAAGAGCTGTGCAACCAAACGTCTGTGATGTTAGAATAAAAGTTGATGAGACCCACTGCATCAGATCTTGTGTGCAAAGCTTAAAATACACAAGTATATTTATGTTAAAAAGAGCACCCCAGTTGGGGGCCGAGTGGTCTTCTAACCTTGGAAAGTCTGGAGATTTAGGTTTTTTTTTTCTCCAGCGTCACAGCTCATGGAGGTTTTTTTTTTTCTGTCCATCCCAGCCATCTGACTATAGCAATAGTTTTATTCCTAGAGACTGTGGGGGACAGCCCAGACACAGACAGGCAGACACCAATGTTTTATCACCCAACACACATTTATTCATACTTACAGTATTTACAGTGAACACACACACAAGCCAGTACCCCGTACCAATCAGCCCTCAAGTCCTGGCCTCTCACAATGCCTTCTCTTGCTTCAGGCCACCTCCTTTCCTCTCCTCCCGAGCTCCTTCCTCTTCCACCTGACTCCAGCCCTCAAATGGAGGGAGGCGGCCCCTTTTATCCCCACCCGGACGTGCTCCAGGTGCCTCCCAATAATCTTCCGCCGGGACTCCCCAGTGTGGCGGAAGTACTGGCTGCGCACCCAGAAGTACTCTGGGAGTCTCTGTTCTTCTTCCCCCAAGGACTTCCAGGTGTGGCGGAAGTGCTGAGGGCCAGGGCTCCTCAGGCATTGGGGCGCCCCCTGGCTGTGACCACGGGCCCCTATAGGGTTGAGCTTCCAAGCTCAGTTCCCGTGGTCCCCAAAGCCACCATGGCATTTGCCCCCGCATGGTCTGGGGGAGGCATAAGCCCTCCTCCGGTCTTCCTGGGCGTCCCGGCTGGGCACCACCCCCAGCCTCCTGTGACAAGACATAAAAGTAAATTTGTATATAAGGACTTTAATTTTTCTATGACTTACATATCTATGTTATGTGTGTATTGATTTATTCTTATTTATGATTTTTGGTGTGTCAGTTTTTAATTCTTATTCTTATTTGTTTCTACTTTTTTTCTGGAAATATTTTCTTTGACATCTTGTAAAGCACTTTCAAATAGATCCTTTGTATAAAAATGTGCTATACAAAAAAATATTATGGCTGTACTTGTATGTCCCAGGTCATTATCGTGCTGAAGTGTAAACCCTCACCCAAGTCTTAGGTTGCGTGTACTCTGGCCAGGTTTCCTTTCTGTATTTGGCTTCATTCATTCCTTCCTTCCTCAGTTCTGTCCAGTCTTCCTGTTCCTGCCACTGAGAAGCTCCTCCACAGCATGATGCTGCAACTGCCATACTTCACCATAGGGATGGCATTGGGCAGGTGATGAGAGTGCTGGGTCTTCACTAGACTTAGTGCTTGGAGTTTTGCCGAAAGAGTATTTTTTTTTGTTTATTTTCATCAAAACAGATTGTCATTCCCTCATTCTGTCAGAGTTCTTTAAATGCTGTTTGGCAAACTTCAAATGGACTATGATATGAGTCTAGTTAATGAAGTGTTGAGATGGTCGTCCTTCTGACAGGTTCTCTTGTCTCATCAGAGGACTTCTGAAACTCTAATAGAGTGAAGATTAGGTCCCTTGACCAAGGCCCTTCTTGCTTGGTTACTCAGTTTGGCTGGGCAGGCAACTCCAGAAAGAGTCCAGGTGGTTTCAGACTCCTTCCATTTCAAGATTATAGAGGCCACTGGGAACACTCAAAGCTTTAGAAGTGGTTTTATACTTCTGCGCTTCACCTCAATTTGATTTTGAAGGTGTACAGAGAGTTCTTTGGACTTTTTGTCTTGACAGGCAGTATGAATTATGGGACCCTTATGTCTAATCAATTCTGTTTACTACAGGTGGACTCAGTCCAGTTCTGAACACATCTCAAGGATAATTCAAGCGAACAGGATGCACCTGACCACGATTTGGAGTGACAAAGCAAAAGGTCTGAATACTGATATGAATGTGAGGCTTCAGTTTCTATTTTTAATAAATTTGCAGACCTTTCTGAAAACATGTTTTCACTTTGTCGTTATGGGTTATTAAGTGTAGATTGATGGGCAGAAATGGCAAATCTATCCATATAAAATGAAATCTATGATGCAATAAAGTGTGCAGAAAGTATAAGGGTCTTAATACTTTCTGAATCCACGGAACTGTATATACTGTATATCTATATGCTTTACAGTGTTTGTGTGCTGTGGACTAATATTCACCATGAAAGACATTATATAAAACACAAACGTGACAATGTTATCCTTTAAGAAAATTGCTTATCCACTTTGCCAACCACTTACATGAGTCTGTGTTTTTTCAGTTGTACCATACATGAAAAGGATGGTGTTCATCCTGAAAGGTGCTTTATAAAAACAATGTTTACTGCTTGTTATTCCTGGTTTGTGGCCAGATCAAAGACTAGAGAATGTTGTATGCTCTGATCTTAGCCCAACATTCAGTGTTGTTGTAACTCATTCAGACTTCCTTGGGCTCACACTTTTCCAGTAGTGTGTGTTGTAACACGTGGTCCATTCTATTCTAAAGGAAGTTCTCATCTCCTAGTAGGTACTGTTAAAGTATTATACCATTTACAATCCACAAAGGCAAGCATCATTGCAAAATTCGGGCCCCTTTGACCTCCTATTATGGCTCGGTCTCATCTGAAGGGCATAAGTTAGTGAGATGAGGGGCAAATAGAAGGATGGCACATGACTGGAGTCACACAGTCTCTGAAGTATAGGGATGTGAGTAGACTTGCCCAGGATCACCCAGGGACACGCTGATGTTTCACATATGTAGAAATAAATGATTCACTACTCACAGTTAATGAAAGTTCTATGTGTAGCTGAAGACAGTTAGCTTAAAGTATAAAAAACAAATAAATAAAAAGAACAAAAAACTCCAAACTGCGACTCATGGTATGATTTGTATATTATTGGCATGCCAATGAATAATTGGATTCCTGATAGAAAACAGAAGGGTATTTATTCTGGCATGGCAAGCTCCAGCAATCACAGGCTTGCAGGGTGAGAAGTTAATAGCAGCTTCTGGGGGGCTGAGGAGTTCTCTCAATTAGCAGAGGAAATGGCTCACCCTTTACGGCTGCGGTGTACAGAAATCACAGCCCAGGGCAGGAAGGATGCAGTCACCCTTAAGCAAACAAACTCCATTATGGGAAAAGGATTTGTGCTCAAAGAGACACAAATGTGAGCTGATTTATTTACCCACTTTCATGCGGGTCCGGGCCTTCCGTTAATCACGGCTCAACATTTTTCTTGGCTTTCACATCGCATTAGTATTCAACACAGCAGATGATAAGAGCCAGATCATTGACCTCACTGCCTGATAGAAGATGAGAGATGCAGACATTTGGTAAAGTGCTAATGGTTGCTGTAGAGGCCAATAAAAAACAACAGGCGGTTTCCTTGATCAACAGTGTGTTTTTTTAAATTCATCACTGACGACAAACATATGCTTATTGTGCGTGATATGTAAATACTAGAAAATGCAGTTCCAGTGGCTGCTCTATAGATTCTTCTTCTAGTAGCAGCGCTCACTCCCTGTGAACTCTTTTACTCTTTTGTCCGTGTACTCTTACTCAGCTATTGGCAAAGTCACATTTCCAGATATAGGACACTTGATGTGGTGCCATATAAAGATGGCAGATTTATATTTAATGTACCCTTTATTTTATGCTGTGTATAGATGGTAATACATTGATCCAGTTTAATTTAGAACTGTCAGTAAAATGGTTTTACAAGATGATCTTACACAGCAATAAGTATGAAAGAAGCAGATTAAAATAAAGTTTGATTGATATGTTTATTTGTTAAGAATGTTACTTTTAATTTTCTCTTCTCGTTGATTATTTATTTTTCATTGTATGCATTTAGACTAACACCACTTGCATCCCTACATCAAAGTGGATGAGAATTCAAATTCAGGCAATTGGAATGTATAACAGGCTGTGCAATATTCAAAGATGGAAGAGACTCACCCCTGTTGTTCTTTTCTTGACATTTCTACACCTTGATAAGGCAAAAGGCAGAAGAGGGCTACTATAGGCAGAAAAAAGGTCACCTGCTGTACAACAAGCTCTTGTAGGACATGATTTATTAATAAAGTGACCTTGGCGTCACCCCGGTAATCTAGGACACCTGCAGCCTCTCAACCCCGTGTCCAGGCAGTTTGTAGCAGGTCTACAGCACTGATGTTTAAAGCATTACCTGAGCTGCTAGACAGTCTCACCCCTTCGAGTCTTCTCCACAGATTCCAACTGATCTCCATGGAAACGCTGCCTGAGGTGGCTGCAAATGAGTTGCCCAAAGGCACTTTATTTATTTATTTCTAATGGATATCAAAAGAAATCAACAATTACACAGAGCCACGTAGCCAGAAGAGATGGCTGTTTTCATAAAGGTGCTGACAGGTATATCACACCTAGGCTCTTTCGACACCCATAGTTTCAGACTTGTGTTCTTGAAAACTAGAGAAGCGCATATAGTTCTGTAATAAAATAGAAGAGACACGGTAAGGTCAGCTGAAATTCATGTCTGTTTGCTAATCGTTATAACACAGTGTGTGGTAATAACAGTTGTAATCATTGCCAGCTTCATATTCATCACAATATTAATTATAATAATAATAATAATGGTGGTAAAGGTCATTGTCTGTGTGACATTTGTGTATTCTCTCTGTTTGTTGTGGGGATTTTTTTTTCCAGGTACTCAAGTACTTCCTACGTGTTGAAGACGTTAGATTGATAGGACACTCTAGGGCTACGTCCACACTGCTACATTTTTATTTAAAAACACAGACATTATTCTCCATTTTTGCTTTTTGTCCATATTACCCCAGAGCCTTTAACTCCTGAAAATGTATACTTTTGAAAACGGTTTCCATCGCATTGCAATGTGGACAGACGGAAATGCAAATTTTAAAAAATGCAGACTGTAATTGTGTGCTGATTCGCTGCTGCTTATTACATAGCCCTTCCCTCACTGGAGCATGCTCATTAAAATGTCATATTCCCTGACTGTTCACCCTTCATGGAAGAAAACCATATTCCAACAGAGCGGACACAGAAGAGTTGCTTTCCATGGCACTTGTTGTATTACTTATGTAAATTGTGTCTTGAACAGTGTGAATGCTGCATACATGTGCAAAAGGCAAATAATTTACCGTTTACGATAGTTTTGACATAAATCCCACAATACCCCTTATGGGATTTTTCCACAGATGACGTGCTTCCCCAGTTGTAGCGGAATGTTTAAATAATACGCATTTTCAATCATTTTAGCATGCACAGAGTGTAACCACAAGTGGGCACCACTGAGCCCTAAACCACAGACACAATAGGACCTAGTACAACATTGATTTCAAATAAAATAGTTTATTTAACAAAAAGCACCTTTTGAATTGAACACCAGCCAAATTAACAAAATAATGTACTCAACTAATAAGTTCTCTCCCTCTCTCCTCCAAGTAAGGTGGGTTTTCTTTTAAAACAGACTCAGGAATATTTCTGGCATCACAGCAGTGGCAATCCAGAGCACTTCCAGGTCGTATCAAAACAAGGGCAGTCTTCCTCTTGTGGCATCCAAGGACCCTGGCAGGGTTGCTCTTTTTAACTCAGAACGGCTGGAACAACACTGCTACCTATTTTGTGGGGGAATGAACTGCCCCTGGCATCCATGGTAGCCCAGCTCATTCATTATCTGGGATAAGGATTACTTACTATCCCTGCCAGGCTGCAGCTCATTCCATGCTGCCCTTCCACTTATGTCTTCCCTGTTGGATATGGAGTCACTCTCCATCCCACCTGTGATGCCATTCCAATTGCCTTGGCACCAACAAGAGATGCTTGTAAACAATGTGAAGATGCTGATTTGGACAGGAATTATTTTTGTTTAAAATCATTGTTTTTCAAGTAGTGTGAATGCAGCTCAAGTCAGGGTATCACACTCAGACCCCGAAAGGCTAGAGTAGCTGAAGGTTCTAATTCCAGCTACATTCTTAATTAGTAACCAGTTATTGTAGTCAACATGACAACTGACTTGATGTCATGTGAGCATATAAGTCCATCACACAATATTTGTTTCAATAAAATATTTGTAAGGAAAAAAGTGAGGCTCTGAAAAATATTGATCTGGTCTGATCCACAAAACATTTGGATGGTGCTCTTAGAAAACAAAATCAGAAGTTTTTGGTGTGGTAGAATGAGACCGCCAACAAGTCATAGAATTAGATAAAAAGTTTCATTAACGGCAAGAATTAGCTTCTAAAAATGATGGCCCTCCAAGAACTGACTTTGAGATCTTTGCATTTGATGGTCATTTGTTGGCTTACTATTGTTTAAGTAACAAAATGCATGGAATCTTAAAAAAATAAGTCCAATTACCATCAAGGAAAAGAAGTGTTGTCTATTAGTAGCAGTAATTGGGTTATTCATCAAGACAGTGTCTGGAGTGAAAAACTGCCACCACTGTGGCCCTCCAGCAACATAATTTGACAGCCCTGCTTTAAGGTTCTGATTTACTGGTCAGACTACATCCTCATGTGGTTCTGCACTCTGGGTAGTGACTCAAGGAGTGAGCTTGACATGCAAGGTTGTTGACCTTGGTGTCTGTGATAGAGTAAGGAGCTGAGCAACCTGGATGAAGCTTGGGCTAGAATTGCTGCTTCTCCAGATTGAGAGAAACCAGTTGAGGTGGTTTGGGCATATGGCAGGATTATATCTCTCACCTGACCTAGGAGCATCTGGATATTTTCTAGGAAAAGCTTAACAAAGTTATTGGGGAAGGGAGGTCTGGTCAGCAGAGCATAACATGTTGTCAGTGTGATCTTCACCAAGAAAAGTGGAACAAAAATGAAGATGATGATGATATTAATAACAAAAAACTGTAATCATCATCATCATCATCATGTTAGCATGCTGGCAATGTGGTTAGCACTGCTGCCTCACAGTACAGAGTCTTAGGTTTGAGTTTCAACCCTCCATGTTTGGAATTTACACATTCTCCCCATGTTTCCATCTGTTTTAGGAATTCTTTCCTCTCACATCCCAAAGACTTATGTGGAAAATTAATTGATTTAATTAATTGTGTGCATGAGCTCTTCCTGTGTTGTACTGGAACCCCTTCCGGTTTTGGTTCCTGTCTTGCAATGAATCCTGTTAGGATGGACTCAGACTTATAAATAGCTGGTTGGATGGGTAATAATAGTAAACATTATAATAAAATTATGGTATGAATAGTAATGAGGTTAATATAGGAAGTATCATCATCAGAATTACAGCAATAAAATTGATTCAAATATATAAACTGGGCAAATGGGTGGTAGTACCTTTATGAACCTGGGAACCGTACTGGATAAAAGCTGGGACTTTAATGAAAACACACAATATATTTACAAAAAATTCCAAGAGCGCAACTATTCATTAAGAAAGCTTAGGAAAATTAACATTTCAGCTATCATCCTATGGAACTCTTATACAGTACATGTAAAACTAAAAGGGGCACTGATGAGCCTGATTTGGGGGACTGTCTGTGACTAACAAAAAAAAAAAACAATTTGTGGATTATCACATTTAGGACATTTCTATAACAAAAGAGCAAAAAGAAAAGCTGATAACATTGTAAAGGACCAAACACTCTGCATAAATAACTTTTTCCAAATTTAACTTCTAGGAAGCGATATTTGCTGACAAAATTTAAAACAAATAAAAGTAGAAACAGTTTTATATCATCAAAAATAAAACTTTCAAAGTTTAGCTCAAATTCAGTTTTGTAGAATTTATTACTGTTTTTATGTATATGAATATGCCTCTGTTTTGTATTTTATTGCATTCGTTGTATGTAGAAATTCTTTCTGGTATGTTACTGACTGGATCAAAGCAAAGTTCCACTTGTGAACAATAAAGATAAACTAACTAGCAAACTAACAAGTAACACTCCTATATATTGACTTTCGGTATCTTTGGGATTAAAGTGACATGGAACAAGGGGACAAACCCTACATGGAACTGTGATCTATCAGAGAGCACATTCTTTCAAACACCCTCCCACACTCACTTTGGACTGAATAATAGTTAACATTCAATGCAACACCGCGTCATTGGACTTTGAGTGAGATTAAAAGTCCTTGGAGGTAAACTGACAATAAACTCATGGAGAACATGCAAGATTCACACAGAATGCTCTCCAGGCACTATGAGGCTTTCACTGCCATGCTGTCTTAATTTATGATATGTAAAATTTCAAAAAAGATTAACCTGTACTCAGTTTTCACGTTTAATGGATTTCCTCATACTGATGTATGGATAACTTTTGTCTTTTTCCTTTCTGATTTTTTTGACCATTTATTCATTTCCATGTTTTCATAATCTAGTGAAAGATAAAGAACCATATTTTTCTGGAATTGTACCACTGTACATTCGGACAGTTTGCTATAAAAATACAGCTATATACATTAAATATGGCTTATATAAGCTTTTACTTATGATAAATATTTTAGTTACAGCTGGGATATAGTCGATTCCAAAGTCAGATCTAAATGACTGTTATGTCTGTTTGGTGGCTCCATGTAACTGTCGATATCTCCATCTCACCCTGCTTTATTGAATATCCAGTTTTCACAGTCATGTTTTCTCTCCTAGGGGATTTTTTTTATTATTGATATGGATTTTTGTTGCCAGTGTTGAATAGATAAGGTGATAAAGGTCACCCTGGTGTCAAGGAAACAAACCAGCTTGACCAACTAGCAAAGTCTCAGCCTATTAACTGATTTCAGTTAAATGAACTGGCTATAGTCAAGGCCTAAAAAAAGCAAAGTCAGTGAGAAGAGATCCAAGCAGGTCACCACTGCCTCCAGATTTCTTATCTTGTGCCTGGGAAAGAGAGAAGGACAACCTGGGCAACCCCACAAGGCCAGCTCTAGACACTGGGCAGATACTTTTGCCAATTTGGAACCATGTTGTTTGTATATTTTGTTACTTTCTGATTAAAGTTAGTCAAATCAACTGAGATATAAAGCTAAGATCCATCAATGTAATTATTACTAACCTGATTATCTAATTAGGGGAAGCTGGTGCCTATGCTAGAAGCACTGCATGGACAGAGATGAACTATTTCTAAATTAGATGCCAGTCCATCTCAGGGCACACACATGTACAGTACATACCCACACCGACACTCATTCATACCTGGACCAATTTACAGTCATCACATAAGCTAACAAGCATGTGTCTTTAAGATTGGGAGGAAACCCATGTAGATAATGGGAGAATTTAAAAATGTAATAGGCAGCGTACAGAGCAGACTTTGAACACTGGACCTGCGTCCTATGTTTGGCAAAAGATATGATAACAGAGAAAGAGCCAAAAAATCAGTACCTGCGGTTTAGACAAGTTTCCATCTGCATTCATTCAGAAGTGTAGGGATCGATATAACATCATCTACTGGTACACAGTGGAACTGTCAATCAGTACTGAACCTTCAATAATAATAATAATAATAATAATAATAATAATAATAATAATAATAATAATAATA
>JANRMT010027041.1:89342812-89353247 GCA_026402145.1 Polypterus bichir lapradei
TAGATAGATAGATAGATAGATAGATAGATAGATAGATAGATAGATAGATAGATAGATAGATACTTGACTTGAGCATTCATAGTTTTCATACTCTTTCTCTGTACATTTAGCATTTGTTTGCTCAGAGGTTGATGTGCTTGCTGCTCTCTGAGCAGCTCTTCTTTTCTCCACCCTAGCGGCCCGCTTCTTCTCTTCTTTCATTAGCATCTTTTCATGTTAAAACTGATTAAGTCAGTGTTTGTGTTGCAATTACTTAGCACATTTTCCTTAATTTTTCACTTAAGCTGTCACTTAAGTCAGCAATCTGCCTCAAGAATGATTTAAGATATGAAGAGGTAGGAGAAGAGACGGCAAAGGAGGTAAGGATGAGAATGGCACCTGTACGCATACGCCTCATGGCCGCCCTACTGGCTGCTGTCGAGAGTTAATTCTACAATAAAATAAAATAAAAATAAAAAGTGGAATAACCTTGGAGGTCAGTCATCACCCTGAAAGTGAATAACAGACGTCACGTAGTATATGTGTACCGAATTTCAGGTCAAAAGTTCAAGCGGTTTTCGAACCACAGGTGATTTAAAATCCTGGACAGACAAGCGGACAGCCACGGTAGTGTATTATATATAAAGATAGCAAGTCAAGTTGGGGAGCATGCACTGGTACAATGCGTTGCCGCACCCACTATATGTCGAAACAGCTCGGGATCCCAGTTGGCAACCCTCCAGGCAGACACGCGGTCCAGTCCTACTCTCTATGACCATCTATCTGCCGCAGCCAGGTGTTACGTGGGCAACCCCTTGGCCTGGTCCAGCCACTTGGGTCCCCAACAATGAGGATCTTATGAGCCGGATCACCCTTGGGGAAACGTGCCACATGGCCGTAGTACCGTAACTGACGCTCCCTCACAATGCAGGTAATGTGCCTTATTCGGGACTCCATGAGCAACCGCTCATTCGACACAAAGTCAACCCAATGGTACCCAAGGATTTTCCGGAGAGACACAGCACCAAAGGAGTCCAGTCTTTGTCTCACAACCATATAGCAAGACAGGAAGCACCAGGACTCTAATGACTTGAACCTTCGTCCTTTTGCATAGATATCAGGAGCACCACACACCCCTTTCCAGCGACCTCATGACCCTCCATGCTCTCCCAATCCGTCTACTGACTTCACAGGAAGAGTCACCGGAGACATGAATGTCACTGCCAAGGTAAGTAAACCTCTCAACAAGGTCAAACTTACTCCACAAACAGACACACTGCTGGTGGCTGTGCCCAGAAAGGCCTGGATCTTGGTTTTTATCCAGGACACTCGCAAGCCCAGACACTCAGACTCCTCACTCAGTCTCTCGAGTGCCCCGATCAGAGCCTTCATTGACTCCACGAAGATGACAGCATCGTCAGCAAAGTCAAGATCCGTGAATCTTTCTTCACCAACAGATACCCCAGAGCCACTGGACCCCACAATCTTGCCCAACACCCAGTCCATACAAGCATTGAACAGGATAGGAGCAAGAACACACCCATGACGAACCCCAGAATCAACTGGGAGAAATGCAGAGGTCCTGCCTCCACTCTGCACAGCACTCACAGTAACAGTGTACAGATATCCAGCGACCTCGAGGGGATCCCGCGAGCCCCTCAGGATGTCCCACAGGGCAGCTCAATCAACTGAGTCGAGCGCTTTGCGAAAATCGACAAAGGCTGCAAAGAAACTCTGCTGCTATTCACATTTGCGCTCAATGAGAACCCTCAGTGCCAGGATGCGGTCGATGGTAGACTTCTTAGGCGTAAAACCAGACTGTTCCGGTCGCTGGTAGGTGAGTAAGTGATCATGGATCCTATTGAGGACGACCCTAGCATGGACCTGACCCGGCACCGAGAGCAGTGTTATCCCCCTGTAGTTGCTGCAATCCAGGCGATCACCCATCCCTTTCCAGATAGGGACGACACGTCCCATTTTTCAGTCAGTTGGGATGATGCCAGTCTCCCAAATGGAAGCAAAGATTGCTTGCAATGCCAGGAGGACAGCCTTACCACCAGCCTGGAGAAGTTCACCCTGGATACCACAGATCCCTGGAGTCTTCCCCCCACCCCTCAGCTGGTTCACCACTTGTGCAATCTCAGTGAGATTGGGTGGATCACAGCTAATTGGAGGATCAGCCTCAAGAACTGTGGACCCAGAGATACCCAAAGTCCTAGTCGGAGGATCAGCTTTGAACAACTGCTCAAAGTAGCCAGCCCAGCAGGTCACAACTGCAGTGTCATCTGTAAGGACCATTCCATCAACTGCCCTGACTGAGACTATGCGAGGAACAGATTTAGATGTGTGTAATGCTTTGATTCCTCTGTAACAACAACAACAACAACAATATTTATTTATATAGCACATTTTCATACAAAAAAATGTAGCTCAAAGTGCTTTACAAAATGAAGAATCAAGGCCATGAGACCGCCCAGTCCCCTCTGGGCAATCTACCTAACATAAATGAAACAGTCCTCTTTGTATTTAGGGTTCTCACGGAAGGATTTGATGATGATGGTCACGTAGACTTCCGGCCTTCAGTCCATCAACATTGGAGCATCATGACGCTTTGAGTAGGTGGTGGCGGAGGCCGCCACCACGAAGAAACCGGAAAAAGAAACAGAAGAGAGAGTAGGGGTTAGTACGGTTTTTAGAGCCACTATGAATAGTTATTATGATGAATTTAACATGTAGAGTATCCAGATTAAGTTAAAATGAAGTTAGGAGAAGGCCATGTTAAAGTAATGTGTTTTCAGCAGTGTTTTAAAGTGCCTGGCGAATTCCTATAGGCAGGCTATTCCAGATTTTAGGTGCATAACAGCAGAAGGCCGCCTCACCACTTTTTTTAAGTTTAGCTTTTGGAATTCTAAGGAGACACTCATTTGAGGATCTAAGGTTACGATTTGGGATATAGGGTGTCAGACATTCCGATATATAAGATGGAGCGAGATTATTTAAGGCTTTGTAAACCATATGCTGAATTTTAAAGTCAATTCTGAAATGTGTTCGGATTTTCTTTTCCTAGTTAGGATTCTAGCAGCTGCATTTTGCACTCGTTGCAAATGATTTATGTCTTTTTTGGGTAGTTCTGACAGGAGTGCGTTACAGTAATCTAGTCGACTGAAAACAAAAGCGTGAATTAATTTCTCAGCATCTTTCAACGATATAAGTGGTCTAACTTTTGCTATGTTTCTTAACTGAAAAAATGCTGTCCTAGTGGTCCGATGAATATGCGATTTAAAGTTCAGGTTACAGTCAACAGTTACCCCTAAGTTTTTTACTTCCGTCTTAGCTTTTAATCCTAAAGCATCAAGTTTATTTCTGATAACCTCATTGAATCCATTATTACCAATCACTAAAATTTCAGTTTTCTCTTTATTTAGCTTGAGAAAATTACTATTCATCCATTCAGAAATACCAGTAAGACATTGTGTTAGTGAATCGAGAGAGTTGGTGTCATCAGGTGCTATTGATAAGTACAGCTGTGTGTCATCAGCATAGCTGTGGTAGCTCACGTTGCAACCTGAGATAATCTGACCTAAGGGAAGCATGTAGATTGAGAAGAGCAGCGGACCCAGGATAGAGCCTTGTGGAACACCATATAGAATATCATGTGTAAGCAGGACATGGGTCGCTCACAGATTCCTCTAACAAATGCCTCTTTATCTGCCCTCAGAGCCCTCGCAGACATCCTTCTCAGTTTCTGGTACATACCAGAGTTGCCATTGAGGCATGTGCTGCGACTCCTCTCGATGATATCCAGGGTGCCCTGCGAGATGAAACACCTCCTTCTGGGAACACAGGTAACACCAACACAGTCCTCAGCAACCTTCAGGGTCTTGTCACGGAAGGTCTCCCACATCACATTAGGATCGGCAGTTGTACCCAAATCTGAAAGTTCCTCACACAAACTGCATGCAGACTCATTAGAAACAGCCTGGTCTTGGAGTCTGGCCAAGTCCAGGCTCATTTTCTTAGCAGGTGGTGACCTACTGGACCTAAGCTGGATCCTAAGAGTAGCAACAACAAGTCTATGGTCAGAATTCACAAACTGGGCACTTCTGTAGACCCTGCAGTTTTGCAAGAGCCTCCAGCATCTGCCCACAAGGATGTGATTGATCTCCTTCACCGCACCACCAGTATTGGAGTACCAAGTCCAACAATGCAGTTCAGGGTGCTGGAACCAGGATCCCCAGCAGCCCCTTTTGCAAAGTCAAGGAACTTGACTTTCACCACGGTCACCAGACCTATGGGGACCAAGACAATCCTCATTGTCTTGAATCTGAATCTGTCAGTGCCAGTGGCTGCATTGAAGTCCCCCATGACCAGAGGAGTGTCACCCCGTGGGCACCCATCAACCACCGAGCAAAGCTGCGAATAAAATGTCTCCCTCGCCGAGACATCACTCACCAGTCAGAGCATACACTGAGACAACAGACAAGGCACCCAGGGAGTGCCGTAATCTGAGTCCCATAATACGCTTGTTGAAAGGAGTGACCTCGGACACCATTGGAAGAAGCCAATCTGCTACAGCAACAGCTACTCCCTGAGTATGACAGCCATCAGACCAACCAGACCAATAAAAGGTGTATCCACCTACAGAGATCTGGCCAGTCCCCGGCCTGCGCACCGCAGAGTGCCACCTCTGAAATGCGGAGTTTAAGCAGCTCCTCCAACAGCAGAGGAAGATGATCATCTTGCCGGAGAGACAAGACATTCCATGCGCCCACCCGTATGGGCCGCCTCAAATTGGGACCTGCACGATAACATACAGTGAATACACTTGACTTGAGCATTACTGGCTTTCCTCCTCTTTCTCTGTCTCTGTTTAGCATTTGTTTGCTCAGAGGTTGAGGTGCTTGCTGCTTCCTGAGCAACTCTTCTTTTCTCCACCCTAACGGCTCGCTGCTTCTCTTCTTTCGTTGGCATCTTTTCACGTAAAAACTGATTAAGTTCGTTTTTGTGTTGCAACCACTTAGTACATTTTCTTTTATTTTTCACTTAAGCTGGCACTTAAGTCTTCAATCTGCCTCAAGAATGATTAGCAAAGGTGGTAGGTAATGAGAACGGCGCCCATACACATGCGCCACACGGCCGCCCTGCTGCGTGCAATCGAGAGTTGATTCTACGATAAAATAAAATAAAAATAAAAAGAGTAATTAAAATCATCACCCTGAAAGCAGATAGTAGACGTCACGTAGTATATGTGTACCAAATTTCAAGTCAATAGTTGAAACGGTTTATGAGCTACAGGTGATTTAAAATCCTGGACAGACAAACGAACAGCCACGGTAGCGTATTATTAAGAAGATCTGTTTGAATAAAATATTTAGAAAAACAGAGAGAAAATGTCAAAGGATTGACTTTATTGAATTTCCTCACAAAGTAAAATATAAAGAAATAAATATTTCTGATGTGCCAGGCTGACAGTAGGAATAAACAATACAGTGCATCCAGAAAGTATTCACAACGCATCACTTTTTCCACATTTTGTTATGTTACAGCCTTATTCCAAAATGGATTAAATTCATTTTTTTCCTCACAATTCTACACACAACACCCCATAATGACAACGTGAAAGAAGTTTACTTGAGGTTTTTTGCAAATGTATTAAAAATAAAAAAATTGAGAAAGCACATGTACATAAGTATTCACAGCCTTTGCCATGAAGTTCAAAATTGAGCTCAGGTGCATCCTGTTTCCCCTGATCATCCTTGAGATGTTTCTGCAGCTTCATTGGAGTCCACAAAAACAAAATTCTCTGGTTTGATAATACAAAGATTGAACTTTTTGGTGTGAATGCCAGGCGTCACGTTTGGAGGAAACCAGGCACCGCTCATCACCAGGCCAATACCATCACTACAGTGAAGCATGGTGGTGGCAGCATCATGCTGTGGGGATGTTTTTTTAGTGGCAGAAACTGGGAGACTCGTCAGGATGCCTGCAGCAATGTACAGAGACATCCTGAATGAAAACCTGCTCTAGAGCGCTCTTGACCTCAGACTGGGGCGACTGTTCATCTTTCAGCAGGACAACGACCCTAAGCACACAGCCAAGATATCAAAGGAGTGGCTTCAGGACAACTCTGTGAATGTCCTTGAATGGCACAGCCAGAGCCCAGACTTGAATCCGATTGAACATCTCTGGAGAGATCTTAAAATGGCTGTGCACCGATGCTTCCCATCCAACCTGATGGAGCTTGAGAGGTGCTGCAAAGAGAAATGGGGGAAAGTGGCCAAGGATAGGTGTGCCAAGCTTGTGGCATCATATTCAAAAAGACTTGAGGCTGTGATTGCTGCCAAAGGTGCATCGACAAAGTATTGAGCAAAGGCTGTGAATACTTATGTACATGTGATTTCTCAGTTTTTTTATTTTTAATAAATTTGCAAAAACCTCAAGTAAACTTTTTTCACGTTGTCATTATCGGGTGTTTTGTATAGAATTCTGAGGAAAAAAATGAATTTAATCCATTTTGGAATAAGGCTGTAACATAACAAAATGTGGAAAAAGTGATGCGCTCTGAATACTTTCCGGATGCACTGTATGTTTTATTCTTAGCAAAAAATGGATTCTTACTAAATATTTTGTTGTTAGGACTTGCAACCCTTGAACTCTGAACTCCTTTATGAAACTAGGAAAAGACTTCACCGCCATTCGATATAACTGACCACCTTTTACACCTTCTATTCAGAGCATTCAGATCTGCAAGTGTGTCACTAAAAGATAAAATACAATGAAGATGAAATGCTGATGTAAGAATTTAAAACTGTAATGGAGTGAACAGTATGTTGAAGCATCACAATATTATATCACAGCTGATTTTTCCCCACTTTCTGCAATTCCAAAAGCTCTTCTCCTTCTTTCTTAGTGAACAGATTGGGCGAAGATTATTTTACAGACTCCTATAAACATGTTTTAAAAAATAAAGCACATCTTTCTGATGAACCTGCTTATGCATTTTTTTATTATCACAGTAAGCTATGGCTATCTTGTCAGTATAGTATTAGGCATCAGGCAAACATTAACCCCAGACAGGGTGTTAGCTCTCTCTGTCTCTCATACACACGCACAAACACACGCACACACTCAAACACACATGAAAACTCATTCAAATCAAACTATTTAAAATATTTTAATTGACCTGATACATATCTTTTTTAATGTGGGAAGAAACCAGGAGCACCTGAATAAAAACATGAGCAGAATGTGCAATGTCTGGAGCTAATATAATATTATGTTGCATGATGGCTGGAAATGCAAGTAAGAATTTTAGTGCATGTGGCAATACTAACTGTGTTCATCTGGGATATTTCAAAAGGCAACAAGCCTGAGTTATAATGCCATTGGTTAAATGGGCGTATCCAAAGTACTAAGTATTTTTCTGTACACAATATTACAAAAGGGCTAATAATATTGGCAGGCAGCATGTTTTTTTGGCTAAGGATTTGGACCTTGGACTTCAATCACTCAGTTTGAGGGTTCAAATCCTGGTACTGAGAGTATGTGACCATGAGTATGTCACTTCACCTGTCTGTGCTCCAATTAGAAACAGAAAAGAAATGTAACCAATTGTATCTCAAATGTTGTATTCCGACAAGGATAAAATGAGCAATACTATTATCAGGAGCTGTTAATTCTTGTATATACTATACACAATTACACATGAGTAAAACATTCCTGCATTAGATCAGTTTCTGCTTTTCCTTGTGAGTAGGGTGGAGTGATGGCTCTGAGGCTAGGAATCTATGCCAGCAATCAGAAGGTTGCTGGTTCCATCCATCCATTATCCAACCCGCTGTATACTAACTTCAGGGTCACGGGGGTCTGCTGGAGCCAATCCCAGCCAACACAGGGCGCAAGACAGGAAACTAACCCCAGGTAGGGCACGCACACACACATTTGGGACAATTTATAATCGCCAATCCACCTAACCTGCATGTCTTTGGACTGTGGGAGGAAACTGGAGCACCCGGAGAAAACCCACGCAGACACGGGGAGAACATGCAAACTCCACGCAGGGAGGACCCAGGAATCGAAACCGGGTGTGAGGCAGCAGCACTACCCACTGCGCCACTGTGCCGTCTGGTAGCTGGTTCCAATCCTGTAAATGCCAGAAGTGACTCTACTCCATTAGGCCCTTGGGCAAGGCCCTTAAACTGCAATTGCTTCATCGTGGATATAATGTTAATCTGCATCCAGCCCTGCAAGCAGGTCCTCCAACTTACAGGGAAACCTTGGGGGTTGGTGGCAGGATTTGCACTCTAGCCACCATCAAAAACCTCACACTGTTCCAGTGTGGTGCTGAGGTGTCACCCACTGCACCTGAGTCCCAATCCAGGTGGTTCATTGTGTGGTGGGTGAGGGAACGTGTTATCAGCACATGCTCCCAACCTAGTGACTTGACTTTTGCTTATGGTCATTGGAAAACTCAATTTTACAAGAAAGTATATTCTTTTGAATTGAAATGGGTAATCAGTAGGAATAGTGTGAAATCTGAATATATATTATTATTAATAGTAGATGTTTACAGTTTTCATTTCTTTATGTCATTTACTCCAGTATTTCCTTTCGTGTTTTTCGTCAGTTGTTTGTGGTCCCACTTTAAAGTCTGCAGGAGCAAATGTATATGCAAAGAATTGTGAATAGTGGGGCATCGCTGTTCAAAGTAAGCAAACACAAATGTAATTGTAAATGATTTCAGAGGTCAGAGGAGGGGGTGCCCTTTCACATTCCATACATGTAAATGTATATTACAATAGAGTAGCTCATGGAGGACTCATTAAGTTTAAATTGACGCAGGTGGTCCAGGGGCGTTTCTAGGATTTGCAGGTATAAAGGTCTCTGTGATTGTCATGTGTAGTCTTACATGTACATAAAATTTGATAGTGGGTAGGGGGGGTTGGGGTTCCCTTTTGGCTTTTGCACTGTAAAAGAAGCCCACAGACAGACACCAAGGACACACAATGTTCAAATGCACACTCTATTTTTTTTCTTCTGCACAGCACACAAATTACCCATAAGTCTCAGTTCTTTTTATTTCTCTTCTTTTGTCTTCTCCCAAGCCTTCTGCCGCCTTTATTCCTCCACTCGCGAGCTTCGTCTTCTTCCACCTGACTTCGGCTCCCTGAATGGAGTAAGGCGGCCCCATTTATAATGCACCCGACTGTGCTGCAGGTGCTCCCTGATGACCTTCCTGAAGCACTTCCTGGTTTTTCGAAAGTGCTGCATGGGCTCCTGGAAGCATTCCTGGTAGGTGTACCTACTAGTGTACCTACTTCCTGGTCAGGCAGCACTTCCTGGTGTGTCAGAAGTGCTGCATACCATGGCTTCTGAACTATCCAGGCACCCCCTGGCAGTGGCCACGGGTCCCCACAAGCTTCCAAACTCCAGGGCGTCTGCTTTCTCATATTCCAGGGGAGGTACTGCTCCTCTTCAGGTCCTTCCATCCTCCATTTATATAATGGTGTCACATATTGATCAGGGACTATATTGTATCTGATGAACAACAAATTCAGTGGAATACCACTATTGACCATGTATATAATCGTAAAAAGACCAGGGGCTGGACGCAATAAATCGGAGCTTAAACCTCTGCAGCTCCAAACGCCCCTCCCAATGCCATTATGTCAGGTTTGTCCTGGATCCAAGGATGACACTTCCTACTCTTCTTCTTTCTCCCTCCCTTTTTGCTTCTGCTGAAGCAACACCTACTCTCACAGAAATTGTTCCAGGTAACTTGAAGTTTATGGCATGCTTGCTAACCATTGAGCTTCACATATTCTTTGATCATGATTAATTTTTTTCTCTCTAGGGCACCTCCCTTTCTTCAGTTGTCCATCCACCCTATTCATTCAAAGTGCTTTTTGGCCTATCGATCGCTTCTGCTTTGTCCTTGTATAAAGCACGTCCTCAGTGCTTCAGGGCATATACGTTAATATTAATAAATAGAAAAAAATGTAAAAATTATTGACAAACAAAAAAACACAGTTTGACTAATTTTCTGTGTTCTATAAAGTCACTACATTTCAATCAAATCAGTCAAAGCATTTTTTGAGACTTTGGGGAATTTAGTTTTTCTATTGTAGTGGAGGGTTCTACCCCCTAAATATTGTTATATCAAAATGTCCTTTCTTTACAGGAGAAACTATATTTGTTGATGAGTGAATAAGTTAACTTTGCATTAAACAGTATAGATATATGAGGGATGTTCAAAAAGTTTCCGCACTTTTATATTTTCGTTGGCAACTGAGAAGGCTGGAGGAGTAGAAATTGGGCATTAAAACGTTGGCACGACGCTGGGAATATTGCATCACAAAGGAAGGTGATTATGTAGAAAGGTGATTTGATTTGTTTTTGAAATTCTTAATAAATAGAGTTTAAAAAAAGTGTGGAAACTTTTTCAACATACCTTGTG
>JANRMT010027041.1:89353647-89402851 GCA_026402145.1 Polypterus bichir lapradei
TAAATCAACTTTGTCATGATATTCTAATTTTATGACCGGCACCTGTATACTGTATATATATATATATATATACATTACTACAACTATAATAATATAATATATTATTACTATATATCTTTCAGTGTTCCTTCCTACTATGTCTTTTCCCACAATTCCAATCCAAAGTTGCCTTCCATTTCCTCCCTTAATTGCAGAGCAAGTCAATTCATCTCTTTCACTATTTGCATTCCTGCCAAAATGCATCCCAAGCACTATTAATGTAAAAGCCATTACTGTCAACACGCTGTAGTTGATGAAAATAGATTTCCTATTGAGAATGGGAGGCAATAGCAGAGCTGATAGATAAAATCATGATTAAGCTGCCATTAGCTTGGGAAATCCAAGGGATAAATCTATTACAGGCTATAGTGCTCAACAAGGCATGTGTAACGCTTCAGCCCAAGCTAAGATCAGCTTTGATGATGTGCCGGCCTGTGTATCAATGATTGCCACTTCAATTATTGCCTCTCTGCCTGATCTAATGTTGCACTTTTTTAAAAAGATATTTGTCTTACTTTAGTTTGATCCCTGCTTGCAATCTATAATTTGGAAAATGCACTTTGATTAATTAACTGGGAACAAGCACTTGGAGACCCATATGAGTTATTTACAGTGTATCAGGGGCAAGGAGCACTAGCTGGGCACGGAGGCTGAATCCCAAACTGAAACTTACCATGCCTTCACTCAGTAATACCAGCCTCATCTGTCCATTCATTTTCTATCCCCCTCGTGGTAACGAGGAGACAAACTCCAACATAGCATGCATAATTCAGCTGGAAAAGGTGATATGAATTTTAGGAAGTCCAGTAGCAGTGGTGTGCATTCTCTAGGAGGCATCCCTTTCCCTTTGGTGGAAGACATGTATTTACCTAGGGGTTAAAAGCAGGAAAATATTTTGAAGTATGGCCTAAGTGGAGGTGTGCTGAATCTTAAACAGGTCATGAGTGCAGTGGCAAGTGCATAGTGCCATGCTCTGTTGTCTTTTAGGACTTTATATAGGATGTTTAGAGGACAGAAACATTAAAGGATGGATGGAGGGCTAACAAAAGCGAAAAAGCAATTAAATACCATATTTTCATCTTCTGGCTTTTGTGCACTTAAAAATTTAAACAACAGGAAGGTCAGCTGGAGAACTCTCTCTAACGTTCTTCTTTTTGTCTAGGTTTCTCACTTTACAAATTTGCTACTTCTTTAAATTTCTTCTAGTCTGAAATCACCTTTGGGGCCAAACAAACATACAGCCCTGCCTGTGAGTTTATGCTAGATGAATCACACTACTCTCTCACATAGAGTATGCTCCAAAAAGTCTGACTACATAGTGGGATGTTTTCTGCTAGTGAAACACCAGATAACACAAGCCACAGTTTGCCCCAGAATGGAATAGGACCTCTGTGAGGAGATTATATCTTTTCCTGGCTTATGATCAGTTTCATGCCCTGGGGACTCACATCCTTTTTATACCCAGACAAGCTGTTCTACCTGTCTAAGACTGGATGAAATCTGAGTAATCAATGTAAACCTCAAAGTTAATGTTTGAACACAGGGGACAGTTTAAGGGCTCTGGTGACAGTAATTCCACGCTGCTCCAGGGGTTGGTGCTCTAAGATAACACCTTCTGTTTTTCTCGCTCTGCAGACTGGAGGATTGATGACTTTTCTACTGCTGACATCACTTCTGGTGTCCATCCACCTGGACTCGCCTCTTCTTGTCACAATCTCTCAAAGCCGAAAGAAGCACTATCTCTCATAGTCAAAACCAGACTCCCATCTCTTAACGTTCTTACCCACATATTTTTTCTCTTTTTTGAGATTCTAATTATGCAGTCTTTGCCCATGGGTGTTCAAAAACTTCTTTATTACTGTTCATTACAGTAGCATAGTCAGGATGATTTATGTACAAACATGCAAACTCCACACAGACACCAAGCTGCTCGGTAATTGAACCCAGGATATGTGAGGCAGCAGCACTAACCAGAGTGCCACATTGTCTCTCACTTCTTTATTTTTAACTTTATTACAGACTATTTGTGAATGAGAAATATGAAATGGATCATTCAGAAGAAGAAAACTTCCCACATGATAAAGATTTTGTAATGAACGTCTGGATATAAATTGAAAGTTGGTAAAATCAGTGAAAAAAATCCTAACTGGATGTTCTAGATCCCTGTTGCTTAGTATTTTAGAGAATTTCTGTTCTGAGGATTTTATACTTTTGAATGCTCTTGTAAACAATTACACAATGAATATTGGAAAGGAAATTCCATATAGACATTTTTTCTGTCCTCCTTGCAGCCTACCTTAGCTTTACGTTTGTATTATATTTATGCACTTCAGAATATTATTCAGAGTAAGATAAAAATCAAAAGCAATTTTTCCAGTTGTCCAATATTGCTACTACTAGAGTACTGGTAGGTTATAAGACTTGGTCAGGATTATACAGAGAGTCAGGGATGGAAATTAATCCAGAAACCTCATGATTTACATCCTACACTTTATATGTTTCATCCATTGGATCATTCAGACAGGAGAAACTATAGTATTAATGAAACAAAAACAGAATAAAGATTTTGGTCACCAAAGTGATCCCTGTGTAATTGAAAAAGATTAAAAATCCAAGTAAATACAGGAGTCAATAACAGACTGTCTCAAGAGGAGGAGCTGGTTTTAAGGGTTGGGAAGCAGAAGAGGTGGGTTCGGGAGACCAGAAATGATGTCATTGGTGTTCAGTCCATCAATCATCCTTATGGGCCTAGAAAAGAGAACATCCATCAATCCAACCTGCTATATCCTAACTACAGGGTCATGGGGGTCCGCTGGAACCAACTCCAGCCAACACAGGGCGCAAGGCAGGAAACAAGCCCCGGGCAGGGTGCCAGCCCCCCTCAGGGCACACACACAAACCAAACACAATTTAGAATCGCCAATGCACCTAACCAGCAACTCTTTGGACTGTGGGAGGAAACTGGAGCACCCGGAGGAAACCCACGTAGACACGGGGAGAACATGCAAACTCCATGCAGGGAGGACCCAGGAAGTGAACCTGGGTCACCTAAATGCAAGGCAGCAGCGCTACCCACTGCACCACCCTGCCACCCTGCCACCCTAGAAAAGTGAACAAAGGCAGAAATATTGAAATTCTGTTGAAAGTTGGTCAAAGGCCAAAAGTGATATCCTTTAAATAAAGTTCAAAGATTGGACTACAATAATACCTGGGTGACCAGTGGATAGCACTCTATGATGTGTTTATACAGTATATTCCTAGTGTCCGCGTGTGTGCTACAGGAGTATTTTGAGGGTTCTGTGCAGGGGACCAAGGAGGGTGCAACACAGTTGCTAATGCCTTTTCCCTTTCTGAGTCAAAGAAAAAACCACCAAAGACCTCTGAAGTCACTTCCGCTCTATCTCTGGAAATCCCAGTTAATATAAGAGCAAAGCAAGCTGTATGTCAATGTTCATTCACAGACCCGCATCTGAAGCTGACAGGACTGCATCCTCAGGAGTATCTTAACCAAGCTTAAATAATGCAATATGGTGGTCCCTTGTCCTTACAAGGAACACTTTGTAAGCTTTTATCAAGTAGGGATTCCATCTTGGACCCCAACCCTTTATGCTTGTCTTCTCTGTTTTGTTACACTAGGGGGCTTCGCCCTCTGCTCGCTTCGCTCGCCAACCCCTGTGTTTGGTTAATCGGATATACAATTTAATTTTTTTTTCTTTGGAACTGTTTCAATTTCATTATTTGCACTTTTACTTAAAAGCTTCATTAAAAACAATGTTTTTTGGAGACACATTGTGACAATGCAACATATAATTGCCCATGAGTGAATATTGTTTCTGTTTCTCTAATAAATAACCCGACTTTTTCTAATGTTTGTCCCTGTGATTTATTGATTGTCATAGCAAAAGCTATTCTCACGATAAACTATAAACATTTTAATACGAATGGAGTATCACAATCTCCTTTGGTGTGTAATGTTATTCCCGGAATATATACATTACCTTTCTTTTTGCCTGTTAAAATTTGCATCACTTCTCCATGATCATAAATATACACCTGACCGAATTGTGTATTCTTTGAAATTCAGTTTGTCGTTGCTTTAACTGTTCCGGGACCACAGATTCTCATAGCGTATGGTCTATTATTGTGTAAATCCACGTTTTGTGCATTGAATGATGCGAATGCTAAAAGACTTTGTTGTCTACTCTTTGCCTTTTATTTCTGACCTCGATTTGTCCTGCTCTTTTTTCAATTACACCTGGTCCTGATGATTAGTCACCTTTTGTTTGCGGTAATGCGATCTTTTCTATCTTTTCTTTGATACTGTACCGACTGACATAATAAAGTGTCACAAAAGTTTTACTTGAACAATCGCTGACTTCGTAACCCCAAACATAACTTTCTAGCACCTTCTCCAACCCCTCATCCCCCACGTCTCGCCCCCCCTACTGCATCAATCAATACCCCGCTATCAGTCTTCCATGCTGTACTACGCCCTCCTTCAATCGGACCAAACAGTCACTTAAAACCAAAAAGGCCTCAACCTGGCTGAGACGCTACAATACTTTCAAATTTTACTGCTTTCATATTCTGTACCTTTCTCTGCATGTGTATCGTGCCATCGTTTGTTTGAGCCTTTCGAATTCCACTACTTTCATAATCTCTTATCTGCCTTTTTTTCTCTCCAACGCCTTTGGGTCTCTATTCTCCGTATTGTCCTTACACGCTTTATATGTGTTGAGAGCACAGGATCTGTGTGCACTACGTGTTTTTACTGCGACTGACTGTTTTTTGATGGGTGTGTTCTTATATGATATCTTTTGTAAGTAGGGCGTGTCTTGCAAGAATCTCATGTTGCACGTCCCCGTGAGACAGCCCTGGGACAATCTCTTGGCTCCAAGTCTCATGTTTACGGTCCCCACGAGACACTCCGTGGCAAGTCTCTTTTGTCTCGCGGGTCTTTTAAATGTCTACCGAGAATTTCCGAGAAGATCACGTATTGTCGCCTTGCTTTTGCTTTCCAGGATTTCTTTTTATAATAGAGAGACAAGATTACCCCTAATTACACTTAAAGAGTTGTTGCTCTGAGGTCATATAGGTGGAATGTAAATTGTGGTAATGAATTTGTTGTTAAGATCTTCAACAGATTAAATATATCTTGGTATTGTTCAGTGATTTTGTCTATATTTCATGCGTTTAAAAATTTATTGAATTCATTGTTTCCATTCTTTTGATGGTCATTGTCTTGCCAATGTCATGTTGCATTTCAAGTCACGTTTTGCATTCAAGGATGCTCCCTTATTGCAGTCTGTTGTTCATGCATCAAATGATGAGGCATCAGGGACAGCCTATTTAAAAAACAAGGTTTACAGTTTAGACTCTGTATTCTACCTAAAATAAAGAGGAAAGGGCGGCACGGTGGTGCAGGGGGTGGCGCTGCTGCCTCGCAGTTAGGAAACCTGGGTTTGCTTCCCGGGTCCTCCCTGCGTGGAGTTTGCATATTCTCCCCGTGTCTGCGTGGGTTTCCTCCGGGTACTCCGGTTTCTTCCCACAGTCCAAAGACATGCAGGTTAGGTGCATTGGCGATCCTAAATTGTCCCTAGTGTGTGCTTGGTGTGTGGATGTGTGTGTGTGCCCCCCGGTGGGCTGGAGCCCTGCCCAGGATTTGTTTCCTGCCTTGTGCCCTGTTTTGGCTGAGATTGGCTCCAGCAGATCCCCGTAACCCTGTAGTTAGGATACAGCGGGTTGGATGACGGATGGATAGATGGATAAAGAGGAAAATCTCTTAAAAGAATGATTTTTGGATAGATCAGTTAACCCTTTCTTGTCCCAAGACTATTATTTCTGATTTACATTGTCAATGAAAGAAATAAGAAGGCATTGCATCACCCACAAGGAAGCTGCATCACAGCTCAAGTTGCTGGGTTTAAATCCTTGTCATTGTGCAGCTTTCATGATCTTTTTATGTCTACGCAGAGTTTTTCTCCAAGTTCTTCAGTTGCCTCCTGTATCTTACAGGCATTTAGGTTTTACTAATTCAGTGATTAAAACTCATTCCTGGGGACCCCACACAGCTACAGACTGTTTGTTGCAACCAGCTTCACAATCATTGAGTCATTCTACTTCTAACTGATCTAATTTATTTAGCTGTTTTTTCTCTTCTCTTCTTCTGCATTCAGAAAAGCAAAGTTGCATGATTTTTAGATGTATAAGACATTAAGAGATATTTATTTTGCTATAGGTTTAAATGCTTAACTCTTTTTGTTGTTTTCCTGTTACTTTGCCTTTTCAGTATAGTTTGCTCCCTTTCTTCTATCCCCATAATGACAGTTAATAATGAGCAGAGCAGACACCCTGGTTAAATGACACTAAATTCTAAAGGTTGTAACCCATTAATATTATAATTAGTCAATAATGGATTAAATAACCAGAACATCTGGAATATCAGAATGAAAATCAAAATGACAATGAAAATCTTTAAAATCAAGTTGAAAAAACACTACAATTTACAATGTAACATACATACATGCTTTGTATACCCTAATAAAAGTTTACCAAACTTAATGTTACAATTTCTACATTGATCTCAAAACACAGAGAGAGAGAAAGTGGTTATGAGCCTGCACTGACACAGAAACTGAAAATAAAAACTAACTTGCTTAATTAGGCTAGGAGTCCACATAATAAGTGAAGTTAGAATAAAGACCAGCGGCCACACAGGGACCCCAGGATTGTGTTTGAGAACCACTGTATTAATTATTGATTCTAAATGGATTTTGTATATGTGAGTAAGTACCTACCCTCACATTTTTTAACACTGTTTATTAAGAATTTCAAAAACAAACTACATCACTTTTCCACATTGTCACCTTTGTTTGCGATGCAATTTTCCCAGCGTTGTACCAACTTTTTAATGCCTAATTACTACTCTATTAGTTGGCTGATTTCACAAGCTCTGCCAAGTGCTGATGCTAATACACTTTACATACCAAATGTTTCCCCTCTTACACCCCACAGCCGATAGCCCAGATCTCCAGCTGTCTCTATGCCACCTCATCATAGATGAGAGTGTTTATCACCTCAAACTTAACCTCTCAAAGTCAGACTTGTCTTCTGAAGCTCCTTCCTCAGATTTGTCTCTAAGAATTGTTCTTTATGATATCATATGTTCACCATAAGTCACAGTCAGGAATCTTGAAGTGACTTTGGACTCTTCACTTTAATTCATCAAATAAATGTCTTCAGTGACCCAGTCCTGTAATTTCTTTCATCATAAAATTCATAGGATTCAGCCCTTACTCACTAATTATGCCACACAACTCTCTGTTCAGGCACTGGTTCTCTCTCAACTAGACTACTGCAACTAGTTTATCTCCTGGCGGGGAGTCCTCTCCAGTTCTTCCAGAGCATAGCTGCTTGACTGGTGTTCTTTATTCCTCATTTCACTGCTACAGCTTCCCTGCTTTGGTCTCTTCATTGGCTGCCTGGTGCTGCATGGGTTGAGTTCAAATCTCTTATATTGACCTATGGTTCTCTGAATCATTCTGCTCCTCAATATCTCATGTCTTTAGTCTCTCCGTATGTCTCTTATCGAAGTCTTTGTTTTGCCTCTGCCTGCCTTCTGACTGATCCTCCTCTTTCCAGAAGTGCCAGACTGGACCATGCTTTGCTGTTCTTGCTCTAAAGCTATTGAATGATCTCACATTGTCTATTCTACCCAACTAACACCTGTTTAGGAATCTTTTGAAATGACCTTTTCATTAAATTCAGTATTTTGGAACTACTTAGCTTTCTTCTGCACGATAGCTGTTGTACTGATAAAGAGTTTAGGATACTGATTTTTATTTTACTCCACTTGGAAAACTAAAAGAAATGTAACCAACTTCATCATAAATGTTGTAAGTCACCTTTGATAAAGGTGTCAGACAAATAAATAATAATCTTATAACTAAGTAAAAATTACAAAGAAGACTGTAATATATTCTGAGAAATTAATTAATGCATTTATTTCTAGTAGGATTGACTACTGCAATGTGGTGTTGACTGGATGTTCACATTTTTCTTTATACAGCTTCCAGTTAATCCAAAATGCTGCTGCAATAATTATTACAAGAATAAGAAAATACGAACA
Organism: Polypterus bichir lapradei; assembly: GCA_026402145.1. Taxonomy (NCBI): domain Eukaryota; kingdom Metazoa; phylum Chordata; class Cladistia; order Polypteriformes; family Polypteridae; genus Polypterus; species Polypterus bichir. The sequence goes on from JANRMT010027041.1 coordinate 89,361,815, forward strand.
CATAACTCCAGTTCTTAAATCCTTACACTGGGTTCAAAATCATGACTTACAAACCAGAAAGTTCATTAAGATCTCAAGATGCCAGTCTGCTTATGATTCCAAGGATTAATAAAATAACAGTGGGAGGTCGAGCTTTTAGTTACAGGGCCCCTAAACTGTGGAATGGTCTGCTTGCTACTATAAGAGATGCCCCTTCGGTCTCAGCTTTTAAATCCCAGCTGAAGACTCACTACTTCAGTTTAGCATATCCTGACTAGAGCTGCTGATTACCTGTACAGACTGCATCTCTGTTGTGCAACATATTAGCACTAAAACATAAGTAATATGACCTGTTCTATTTCTCTTCTCGGTACTCAAATGTGGCACTTGGTGCCACTGTCCACCTGCCAAGTTGTTTTGCCTGCCTAAGGTAAAGTCATCTCTGATGGAGGATCGCAGGAATCATCAGGTAGAGGTGTTCTTTCATCGGATTGGCTGGCCCAGTACTGATCAGTTGTGGAATAGCCAATAGGGGGAGGCAGCTTGATGGCCTAGGTCTCCAGGACTCAAATCCAAATTGTATTATGTGATATCATCTACTGTTGAATTCTGCTCTGTACTTGTAATATTTCTATTACATTTGTATTATATTGTATTGAGGATTACTTGTGTTCTGTTTTGTGTATTGTATTGGATTTGCCCCCTTTTTTTGACACCCACTGCACACCCAACCTACCTGGGAAGGGATCTCTCTTTGAATTGCCTTTCCCAAGATTTCTTCCATTTCTTTTTTACCTAAAAGGGTTTTTTGGGAGTTTTTCCTTGTCTTCTTAGAGAGTCAAGGCTGGGGGGCTGTCAAAATGCAGGGCCTGTTAAAGCCCATTGCAGCACTTCTTGTGTGATTTTGGGCTATATAAAAAAATGTATTGTATTGTACTGAAATAAATTAAGAATTGTCACCCCTATTATTACATTAAATTAGCATGGTATCTCCCTGCTGTTCTCCTCACTGATTAATCAGAATCAGAATGAGCATAAATATATATATTTTTTATATTTTTCTTATCACCTCATTGGGTCTCTACTTAAAAACAGGTGGATTTTTCTTAATATCAGTTCCACAATAATAGACTGTGGTGCTACCTGAATTGGTTGATAAGTGCCAAGACCCATCATCTGTAACATCACCACACCTCACGGGCACACAGCCGAGGGTAGGTTTTGTAGTGTTTGCTCTGTCAGGTCAGAGGTTTGACACAATATTAAAGAAAGACAGCAATTCACATTCATTCTGTTGTATGGAATGTGTATGTGCAGAAAATCTGACAAGGATGCAACAAGGTTATCTCTCATTATCTGTCTGTAAACATACTAATCCAAGAAAAAAGAAGTAAGTCAAAAAAGAACAATAATAAAAGTCATCAACACTGATGCTGGGATTGCCAAGAAGCATGGAAAGATTAAATGCTTTTCCTTAATTAGTCACTTTAGCTCTGAACAGAAATACTTTGTAAAAACATAAATGATGACAATTCTATTAAACACATTCATTTTAGTACAGAAGTGTTTTTACAAGGGTTCATATATGCATTTATAGGCCCAGTTGTGGGCTACACCTCTTGGTATTCTTTGGGGCACCACATGAAGGGTTAAAACCTCATCTGCCATGTGACCTGGCTTGAGGAGAAGAATGTTTCTCTAAGGAAACTGGGTTCGATATCACCATGGCAACCTATTAGCATCTACAGAGACAGTGTCTTGCGAATGATATTCCCAGACTGTAAACCAAAGCAGCCAATTTTGTGATCAGGTCACAAGAAAAGATTGAATAGTCTATTTACCTGTGAATGGTGGAGTCAAGCTATTCACTGCATTTGTGAAAGTATTTCACAACCTCACTCCTTTTTCAGCTTTGAATTTAAATAGGAATTGTTTATACTTTGAATATGGTAATCATGAGTGCAGCAACACAGCTACATCATCTTCTGTGAGCTGCGTGAAATGAGGACACAAGTGGAAGGTCAATTTGAATTGTATTGTAATTACCCCTAATTGGTAGCCGTATCACTCTTGGAATTCACTGACACACACATTCCGAATATTAACTTGTGTAATTACATGATTACAAGGGGATGTATCCCGCCAACAAGGACACTAGATTGTCAGAGCAATGACACTTTTCTTTAGTAAACACATCTGACATTACAAACAAACCTTTTATTAACATCAATGGATTTGCTTGTATGTTGTTTGCATGTTCTCTCCATTTCAATGTGGGATTGTCTTACATATCTCAAAACATGTATATTGGATGCATTGGAAAAGCAAAATGGCCCCAGTAGTCTACCTTTCACCTAGTGCTTGTTTCCAGGATAGGCTCCTGCTTCCCTTGACCATGAAGGCTGACTCAACAAAGCTTGTAGAAGTGGTTACTTAATAGGATAGATTTCTGCAAGATGGTAACATGGCCTCTCAAGGCTGTAGAAGATATGGACATGGAAATGTGACTTGGGAGGAACTGGGCAACATGCTTACAGGACAATGGAGTGCAGGCAAACATATTGGTGAAAGCTATTCCTAATCATCCAAGGATAGCCAGAAACAGGACTGACAGTAGGTCAGAACACCTGCTGGGTGATGGAGGTCAACACATTATCCCAGATTTGTGAGAAGTGCTGTCATTTTAAGGGGTAGGACAAAAGGTTAGCTGTCATCCATACTGTTAGGCCACTATACAAATTTCCTGATTGAAAAAAAGGAGCATACTGCCCAAAGCCCTACTTAAACCAAAGCAGTGAAGTAGCTCTCTAAGACGCTTCATTTTTTAAGAATTACATAAAGCTGAGGTTTTAGGGGCTCTAGATATCATCCTGAGCTTCTAAATTCCCTCCTGGAATAAATAAGTACTATCTATCTAAGTGCTATCACACATGTGCACAAGGCTCATTGAAGGGAAGCAATACCAACCCCAGACACAAGAGGGTGTGGTCACTAGCACTGTCATCTCCTTTTCTGCCCACAGCTCTGAGAATTTGACCACTGAGGGCAACTGACTACACCCTTTCTGGTCATAGGATTATACATTTGAGGCACTCCTAGAATGTCACATCTCATTTGATTGGAGAACCACCGGAGAACAGAGCTCTACCCCAAACTGACCACTCAGATGAGAACTAATGTCATCTAATGTCTGTCATAATGTCACTAATGCAGCCTTACTTTTTATTTTCTTTATTTGAGCTTGTGCCAATGAGTGCTATATCTTTTGTTGTGAAACCATTATTAAGACGGGCAACCCTATTAGCACCCCAACATTTATTCTTTAGACTTGTGTCATACCTTATGTAGGGGCACTGTTGCCCCTTTAAATCTCACAGACAGATGCTCAGTACACAGGGTAAAAGCACTAAGAAGTATTTTAATACTTTTTCTTTTTATTAATAGTGCCCTAAGCACCACAGCTACCAATAAACAGGCACATAATCAATAGAACACACAATACTCTCTCTATAAATCTCTCCTCCACACCTCCCAGCAAGCTTCGTCCACCTTCACCCAATTCTGGCTCATCTGCTGGGTTCACAGCAGTCCTTTAAATAGTCTTTGACACGGAAGTGCTTCTGTTCTTCCTCCCACGTGACTTGCCAGCACTTCCGGGTCAGATGGAGGACTTTAACAGCTCCCCCTGGCGGCACCCACGGTACCCAACAGGGCTGAGCGACTGAACTCCAAGTCCAAGGATGTCCTATGCGAATCTGGGGTACCGCCACATTCCAGGGGAGCTGCCATCTAGTGTTTTGGGGGAGGCAGTGTCCACATGTAGCAGCATCCTTCTATTTCAGGGGTGTCCCGGCCGGGCTGAGCTGCTCAGCCATCTCTCACACTTGCAAAACCACACCATCTATCTATCTACAGATAGATAGGTGTGAAAAACTGTTTGCCCCCTTCCTGATTTCTTATTCTTTTGCATGTTTGTCACACAAAATGTTTCTGATCATCAAACACATGTAACCATTAGTCAAATATAACACAAGTAAACACAAAATGCAGTTTTTAAATGATGGTTTTTATTATTTAGGGAGAAAAAAAATCCAAACCTACATGGCCCTGTGTGAAAAAGTAATTGCCCCCTTGTTAAAAAATAACCTAACTGTGGTGTATCACACCTGAGTTCAATTTCCGTAGCCACCCCCAGGCCTGATTACTGCCACACCTGTTTCAATCAAGAAATCACTTAAATAGGAGCTGCCTGACACAGAGAAGTAGACCAAAAGCACCTCAAAAGCTAGACATCATGCCAAGATCCAAAGAAATTCAGGAACAAATGAGAACAGAAGTAATTGAGATCTATCAGTCTGGTAAAGGTTATAAAGCCATTTCTAAAGCTTTGGGACTCCAGCGAACCACAGTGAGAGCCATTATCCACAAATGGCAAAAACATGGAACAGTGGTGAACCTTCCCAGGAGTGGCCGGCCGACCAAAATTACCCCAAGAGCGCAGAGATGACTCATCCGAGAGGTCACAAAAGACCCCAGGACAACGTCTAAAGAACTGCAGGCCTCACTTGCCTCAATTAAGGTCAGTGTTCACGACTCCACCATAAGAAAGAGACATGGCAAAAACAGCCTGCATGGCAGATTTCCAAGACGCAAACCACTGTTAAGCAAAAAGAACATTAGGGCTCATCTCAATTTTGCTAAGAAACATCTCAATGATTGCCAAGACTTTTGGGAAAATACCTTGTGGACTGATGAGACAAAAGTTGAACTTTTTGGAAGGCAAATGTCCCGTTACATCTGGCGTAAAAGGAACACAGCATTTCAGAAAAAGAACATCATACCAACAGTGAAATATGGTGGTGGTAGTGTGATGGTATGGGGTTGTTTTGCTGCTTCAGGACCTGGAAGGCTTGCTGTGATAGATGGAACCATGAATTCTACTGTCTACCAAAAAATCCTGAAGGAGAATGTCCGGCCATCTGTTCGTCAACTCAAGCTGAAGCGATCTTGGGTGCTGCAATAGGACAATGACCCAAAACACACCAGCAAATCCACCTCTGAATGGCTGAAGAAAAACAAAATGAAGACTTTGGAGTGGCCTAGTCAAAGTCCTGACCTGAATCCAATTGAGATGCTATGGCATGACCTTAAAAAGGCGGTTCATGCTAGAAAACCCTCAAATAAAACTGAATTACAACAATTCTGCAAAGATGAGTGGGCCAAAATTCCTCCAGAGCGCTGTAAAAGACTCATTGCAAGTTATCGCAAACGCTTGATTGCAGTTATTGCTGCTAAGGGTGGCCCAACCAGTTATTAGGTTCAAGGGGCAATTACTTTTTCACACAGGGTCATGTAGGTTTGGATTTTTTTTTCTGCCTAAATAATAAAAACCATCATTTAAAAACTGCATTTTGTGTTTACTTGTGTTATATTTGACTAATGGTTAAATAAGTTTGATGATCAGAAACATTTTGTGTGACAAACATGCAAAAGAATAAGAAATCAGGAAGGGGGCAAATAGTTTTTCACACCACTCTCTCTATCTATCTATCTATCTATCTATCTATCTATCTATCTATCTGTTATAGATATGGCACTATATAACAGATAGATAGATAGATAGATAGATAGATAGATAGATAGATAGATAGATAGATAGATAGATAGATAGATAGATGAACTACAGTGACAGTTCTTTGTGATAGTAACACCTCACTTGTTAGACCAGGATTAACCTCTGTCAAAGTAGGCACAGAGAGACTGCAGAGTGTGATTTCCATTACATTTATTTATGTATCCTTTATATATATCTCTCCCTGCGAACTACAGGTGCTAGTCGAGGTACCATCTTGATATTTTTGGTGTACTTGTAGTCCATTGTAGTCATGGACTGTTCCTATAATAGTCTTCCTGTTTATATGCACATACAGTTTATAACTTGTACTGTATAACAACAACATAGAATGACACTCACATTTAATTTGATCTACTGTTAAACGCGTGACCCTGAATTGGATGGATGTGGGTAGCACTGTGGCATACTAGTTAGTTGTTTTTGATCCCGTGCACTTTCTATGTACAGCATGGGGCTAATTAGCTGAACTTTTCAACTGATAAAAAACACCTTTGGTTGACAATGAGCTCTAATTGGACTGATGAGCCTGTTCATTTTCATTCCTGTAGCACAGAATCTTGTAAAGCCTTTATATGGTGACACAGTCCTTATAGTTTATGTCACACATGAATAATGACACTGTAAATGATTATCAGGAGTATGAATGTCTTGACACTTGGAAGGGATAATCTTTCACTTAAAGTTCCAATTAAAATCAGGACAAGTTATTAAGTTAAATATTGTTTCACATGGAAAACAATTGGTATATGGAGGGGGTCCCACATATACGTTTATTAAAACTTTTGGCAGTTTACACTGGTTTTTCCAAATGAAAAGGCAGGCAGCAAAAGGTGCCTAAAAGCAAGCTTCACTTTATTATTAAGTGGCATGAGGTGCCAAGGTTTTAGCACTTCAGCTGCTAAGAAATAATACATTGGCAATCTGAGTGTGTTTTTGCAGCCAGCCAGAGTAAATGGTGTTTATGCTTGTAGTTGGCTCAGCTGTTGATAATCATATTTTAAGCAAGACAGATTATCAATTTATTCATCATCAGCAGGCGCTTCAGTCATGACTTTTTTTTACTGTTTATTTACTGAAGTAGCCTCTTATCCACTCTGTAGTTGAATCTCGTGTTAAAAGAAATTGAATTGTCTTCCTCTAGTTTCTCCCTTTAAAGAAAGTAGACTATTAGTAAATCAGCTGCTCTGTTTTATGAATTGTGACACAGATGTCCATGCAATTGGACAATAGGCTGTCACAGTGTATTGTATTCAATCAAATGCACACAAACCACATTCACTTTGAAGCTTTCAGCGGCTGCACAGAATGTACAAAAAGCCACAAGAAAAAATCCCACAGATACTGTGCGAGTAATAATAAGGAAAAATAATGACATTTAATCATTATCACAATGCAACTAAATAAAACTTCAAATGCTTTACTTTCTCAGTCCTAAAAAAATAATGTTAAATATTTACTGGCCAGTTGTTTCTATTTTTAGAAATGTATATTATTATAAAATTGCTCTTCTTTGCTTCGCATGTTGTTCTGGTTGGCAGATTCTGCTTGTTCCTAAGACTATATTGGTGCTTTTTTTGTACTTTTGCACAGCAAACGTCCTTAGAAAAAAGTTTTGTTTTATATGTTGTCATTGGGCATAAAAAACTTTGGGGTGCCAGCTGGACCACAATGTTTAATGTAAAGTAAAAGGACTGAAAATAACAGGCACCTGATAGCACAATGTATTAACAAAAGAATCTTTTACCCATTGGTTTCAAATCCATAGGCTATGGAAAGCAGTCCAGTCATGGGGCTGGAGCTCAGTAATGTGGGTAATTCATCTCCTGAGTGAGACGCCACTTTCCGAGAACACCTCACTTTTATAGCACCTGAACTAGAAAAGAAGGGATCAGTTGCCCTCGATGGGTGTCTTTTCTGAGCTGTGGGTGATAAAAGAGAGTCAGTGATTGCACCCGCTGGCGGTAGTGATTACCACAGACAAACCCGGAAAGTGTCGAGCGGTGCAGTTAATAGCAACACAGTTCTAAGTTATAATCCCACACTTGGTTGTTGATTGTGTAGTGTCTGTACCTTCTCCACTAGTCTGCATGGGTGTTTCTCTGGATACTCTGATTTTCCTCCAACATTCCCAAACACATACATGTTAGGTGGACTGATGTCTCAAAATTTACCTCTGTATGAATTTGTGTAGGTCCTGTAATGGACTGTCCCTTTTTCCAAGGTGTTTCCTGCCTTGTGCTGCAAATACTTGTAGACTATGACTTTCTACAACCCTAAAATGCATTAAGTGGGTTTGAGAATGCACAGTGCAGTATGTGTGTATCATTTATTTATCAATTTACATTTGGCTTGATATTCAACTCATTTATGTCCAGTTTGTTTGCAGTAGTTGCTAGTTAAACCTTTCTACCTAAGAGTCCTAAAATGTGTCAATTTGTGATGTAGCTTTCTCCATCCTTATATATAATTTGATACTATCCGTATGTATGGTGTTCGCGTCAATACCTCGACTCAATACAAGTTAGAACCATGCAATTGGACTCTGCCTCTGTAGTTAGAACATAACATTGCAAACGCGGACGCAGTATTGCATGATTGGCTAAAAATGTTCAAATGCTTCAGTGACACCGCTGGACGGCCGAGTATAGTAAGTCGGTGTTAGTTCGAGCAGATAACAATACGTTCGGTTGGTTTTTGGAACGTTGTTTGGTGGGGCGTACTTTCCAGGACTAACATAGTCGACTGACTTAAACCCTTCGACAGCTCTGGAACCGTTAGTAATTTAGAATGTATCGCCATTTGCTTGGTACATCGAAATCTATCTTTGGGCAGTTCAGTTTTGGCATCCGTCCTTCTGACATCTATTGGCAAACTGAGTAATGATGGCTGGGTATTAACAATGGTCATTGTTTAAATTTTAGCCAATCTCAGATCTAAAAGGACCATGCCAACATAATTATTACTCCGACTCTGATTAGAGTCTTAAAATACGGTTTGTTTTGAAAATTTGTTTGCTGGAAAAAATCAAATGAGGTGCGCTGAAGAGCTGAGTTCACGTCTCGCAGCCCCATTTAAATAGGAAGCTCTTCATTACATCGGCCGAAAAGGTCTATTTTAAGCACAAATCAGTGCCATGATAACAAAATCATTTCAAGGACTTAAAAAAAACAAATAATTCTTTGCAGAGAAAGTATGGATTTCACAAACGTAGAATTTGTAGCCTGAGTCGATCGGGCTCCCAGTCGCTAGTCTAATATATGGGTGAGGTTACATGTACCTGTCATGTACAATTTTAAATAAAAAAGGAAAGACTGTTTCTTGATAAAGAATTACATCATGTAAGAATTCTTTGACTTAGCCTGTTGAACTTCAAGTTTTTGTATTTATTTTTAAGTTCGTTGAAAAGACCAATCGTTTTAGCCCTTATCTGTTCTATGTTAGAGTACTGCTTTACTCTGGAGCCTCAGACATGTCTGCCACTTATGCTCTTTCCTTCATGTATACTATGACACTGACAGATTAATTACAGCCTGCATTTTTTTTTTGTTTGGAAATTTCAACTTCTTTAAAATAGGACATGTTCACTGTTTTTATTCCAATTTGTATACATTTGCATGTAACATTTAAATACAGTGTCTAGGTAGTTACAGCTGTTGTCTCACAGCTTTAGAGTCCTGAGTTTGAATTGCAGTTCAGACATTAGCCATGTGGAGTCTGCACATTCATCTCATGTGTGCATGGGTTCTCTTTTGATATTCATTTTCCTTCTTACATAGCATAAGATTAGGCTGATTGGCAACTCTAAATTGGTGTGACTGAATGAGTGTAGGTGGTCATGCCCTGCAATAAAATGGAATCCAGGGTTGCTTCCTGCATTGCACAAAATGTTGTTCAGACTAGCAAGGATGAGAATGAATTTAGAAGATATATATTATACTAGCTGAAATACCTGGCGTTGCCCAGGAGGAAAATAAAGTGTTTTTTTTTATTGTTTGAGAAAAACATAATTAAAAAAAACACAGCATAAAAAAAATTAACAAACAACAATAATAATCATTTGACATACATCAAAATATGCAAATCCTCTTCACTGTACAGTATTTGATATGAAGACTAGAGAAAGAAATTAGTCTAGTTTAATTTAGCAACATTTAACTTTTTGTATTTTTCAATTATCATTATCATTTAAACATTTTTGTTATACAGGATGTTATACCCTTACACTTGCACAACTAATCAGCAAGCAAGGAAATAATTCCAATAACTGCTGTTCATTAATTTATGATTGATAATCAAATATTCACCACCCTTTGGTCAGATTATTTCTAATTTCTCTGCCCAAAACTTGCTGTTAAACTATTTCTTGCAGCTTGTATAGAAAAAAATAGTTTGTGTGTTTCATCCATTGGTCACAGGGTTTGCTGAATCTGGAGAAAAAGAACATCTATAGTTTTGAAGTTACATATTTTTTATGTTTATAATACTTTTATTGAAATTCAAATTTTTAAATTCTTAACCCTTTAACTGACCATGAGACAGGCTGTCCTTCTGCCTTCAATTAAAATTTTCTAAGATTCATCTAGGTCAATAAGCCATGGCTTTATTTAACACTGCATCTGTTTGTAGGCTTCAAAGACATTCCAGGCTCACTGACTAAGTACAAGATGCATGACCAATACCAATCATGATCACTTTTGATTTTACTTGCTAACATTTTTAGATATTCACATGTATTACTAATACAATTAAATTTGGATATGATCCCCTATTACTATCCTATTATGTTATTATATGGGACGTCTCCCATCTTTTAGGGTTTTGCTTTATATTGATTAGTTAGTCAGCAGACAGACAAAGAAGCATATACTGTTACTAGACAGACTTACAATAATGACATATAAGAGCATCTGCCACCCCAGACTCTGAATAAGAATAATTAATCTATTTTTTTTCCCATTCCAAGTAGTTTACTTGGCTAAGGCAGAAGTTCTTTAAACAAAATTCAGCACACTGGAGAAAGCAACTGTTAACAGACAAACAGCTTTCACTCTTTGCAGTCATTTCAACACACTTAGCAATTGCTTCATTCTTTCAAATACCGTCCCATATTCTCATACGTTCTCTTTTACAATTGCACTTCATTCACAGAATAAAGTTCTTTTACAATTGTATTTCATTCGCAGACATCTCTATCACACGTGCTATAAACTCACTCGAGGTTGTGCTTTTTATTTATTTATAAGGTTTCACTGTTCAAAGCACTTGAACGCGTCTTTCCCTTCATGTTTATATACTTATTACGACCACCAAACAACTTACTTCTTTACCTTCATGCTTATCATTACAATCAAACAACTTCTCAGAACGCAAGCTGGTATTACTTTCATTAAATTAGGAGTACATCTTACCTCAGTTTCATTTGGCGGTAGTCTCCAGATCATGAAAACTCCGTGGCGAACCGATTCCGCGACAATCAAGGAAAAATATTTCCGTGGCGATCCGATTCAGCGACAACAAGGTGAATCCACCCATCGAGAAATCACGCAGCACAATTCCACAACAAGAAAGCATTTCCAGAAAAAGTTACGCAGTCAAAAAGAATATCCTGACTAACCAAGGAAAACATACATGCTTAAACCTTCATTTACAATCGCTGGGCAAGTATGCTAACTAGTTCCTAAAATACACAACCTCCATTCATGCACATCAGGCACATTCTGCTTATTGCAAGAACTTGTATCCCTTCTTATTTATTATTATAAAAAGAGCATTTTTCCTTTAAACTTGATCAGGATTTAAAAGGAAAAATGTTTTGCACGTTTATGATAAGCTTTAAACAAAAGTGGAGACATTTTATTTGTTTTAACTCAGTTATTGGATATCGATAATTATCTTTCTTGTCATGTGAGAAACTGTCTCATTTTTAAATTCAAACTTATCCAATTAATACCTTCTTAAAAGTATGGCCAGTACTTACAGGAAGGTAACAGAGGCATGTTTCTCATTGCAAAGTTAAAATTAAATGTATTCGTTCCTTTTCCAATTTAAATTAGAGCTCTTTTACATTTTAGTGCTATTTGTGTACAACGTTTACAGTTACTTTTTAAACACTAACTTATATCGTAGGTTCGTAATTTAAGCTATATTTATAAGATGATTTCAATAATTTCTGTGTATTTTAGCACACGGCATGATACTTTAGTAGTATACAGTAGGTATGGGGGTTGCCAAATCCTTTCACCCTTAACCTTTTAGGCCAAGTGATAGGAACAGCTGCATATCTCATAAACTTCTTTTTTAACAGGTGGACGAATTGTGTATTTTGGATTACATCGGGCTGCTATTATGCCATTAAAGATTTCTACAATTATTTTACTGAGCATGATCAAGACTTTATGGATTTTATCACCATTGACACTGTTTATCTTTAAGTGTTTGACTACCAGGCCCGCTGGATGCGTGACTCGTCAGACAATAAGGTAAATGCATGCCTGTATGCATCAACTTTTAATAATGCGCAGTTCTTCATAGCTTTTATAAAGTACTGTTTCTAATGGCTAGCAAAGTAATTTATTTAATAACAGTGTTCCCCAACACAGGATTTACTTTTCAGACAGGTTTTGGACATTCATACGGCAGCTGATTAATCTGTGTTGTCCACCCGGGTGCCATTCCGTTTCGTTTTTTATTTTATTTATTCCCACATTTATCATCATGCTTTGGACTTTTAAGTCCAACCCGCATAATATAATTAGCAGAAGCTGCATTTACCAGCAGCTATTTGTTTTTATTTTATTATTGCCCTATGCACTATGGCCCATGTTACAAGCCCACCTTATTGCACTTTCACAGGATTAATTAATATCTTCATTCCAGTTAGGGCCAGGCATTTAAGGGAGTATAACTTGGTCACGGGGGTCCATGACAGTGCGCACGACTATCCCAATATACTCAATATCTGACCGAGACCTTCCATGCCGTCATTATCAGAAGCATATTTTATGTATATATGATACATTATAAATATGATACGGTTATTAATTTAGCCACAATCCTGCCGACTATGCCATTTTGTTTCCTTTTAGGGGCAATATAGCTCCCTAGTTGGAATAAGTTCTTTTGTAATTGCGGGGTTTTAAGAAACCCTAACCAATATAGATATAATGTAAAAAATTCGATATCCCTCCCATAGTGATACGGCGATAAAAATCACATAAGAGAAAATAACTTAGCTTTCTTTTTATGACGATTTATGCGGCATTACACAGGAGGAAGTTACGTCAACACTTTGTGTATAGTTTATCATTTTTGTCGCTGCGCTGAAAGGATTTTCAGGACGGATAACGATAACACCATCCGTCCGTCGGCTTCAAAGTTTTTGGCTGCTGTCCAAGCCTTTTATACAAGTTCCTCCACGTGCAGGCCCCCGTGTCGGCAAATAGTCAATTTCCTAACAAGGAAAGAAGATCCCGTGCTCATTTCCAGCAGAGGACAAAATAGCATACACCTGTCTTTAGGCTGACTACACATTCTCATGCTGCTTCTGTCCATCTTGTCCTATGCTTGGCTAAGCACTTCTAAATACTGAGAGCCCCTTTTGGCCTGGCCCGTACATGTGAATGGATTTATAAAATAATTTCTTGTACAGAGCAGAGTGACATTAAATTCACATTCTTATTACAGCTCGCCACAACCATCTGATAGAACATATGTAGCATCTTATTGGAGATGTTGAAGGATGCCAGCCTTCTAAGGAAGAATAGTCAGCTTTGTCCTCTCTTGCACAGAGCATCAGTATTGGCAGTCCAGTCCATCATCCAGCTGCACTCCCTGGTATTTATAGGTCTGCACTCTCTGCACACAGTCACCTCTGATGATCATGGGGTCCAGGAGAGGCCTGGAAAAATGCCAAAACAAGACGGAAAGAAAAGAACGAGAAAGAGAGGCGCTGTTGAGGCAAAATGACGAAACAAGATGGAAAGAAAGAAAGAGGAACTAACTTGAGCAAACGGATAAAACATAAAAGGAGCTGGTTGATAAAGGGAAAGACGGCAGGACACAAGTGCAGAAATGGCGATCAGCGAGTAAAAAGGGAGACGAGAGGCCTAAAGGAGGTACCCGAGTATAAAGAGGAATAAATAAAACAAGGTTGGTGTTTTTTTTTTTTGTTGTTGTTTGTTTTAAAGTGGCTTGAGTAAACTTTCAAGTGAAGGAGCCAGTTTCTGTTTTGGTTTGTTTGGCCACTACGCACCCGAGCTATGTTTGAGGCCCCAATGGAGTGAGTAATATTTACTGACTGTGTAAATAAGTCCGGGTGAGCTCACCAGTAGTTTCGGACCCATGATATATGTATTGTTATAAATAATTTAGTGTTTGTGTTTTATGTATAGTGTATATATTTGTTAATATCTCAAGTTTGGAAAACTGTTAAATGTTTCATTTAAGTAAAGAGAGTTTTGTTGTAGTAATATCTGAGTAACAGTGATTTGATTATGTATTAAAGGGCTGAAGGTGGGCGATAGTGAACCTGCCAACAATAGAGGTGGGGACACCGTTATAAAGAGCTCAGGTCCTTGCCTACCGATAAAGGAATGGTGGTGCAAGGGGGTTTACACGTATTTTTCTGAGAGAATCTTGAAGACAGATACAACAGAGATGATTCCACTCAAAGCATCTTTAAGTAATTGCCATTTTGCACTGACCAGTGGGCAGATGTCCTGAACAGTAGAGAACTGGAAGTTATCATGGAGCTGGTATTTGTTATATCTCTCAGTACATAAAAAAATCTCTAGGTTATAATTTCCAGACATTCTCTTTATTACAGCAATATCTCAATCTCACAATTCTCCCTCTAGGAACATTTTCCCATTTCCTCTTCTTCTTCTTTCGGCTTTTTCAGTTACGGGTTGCCACAGCGGATCATCTTTTTCCATATCTTTATGTCCTCTGTATCTTGTTCTCTTACACCCATCACCTGCATGTCCTCTCTCACTACATCCATAAACCTTTTCTTAGGCCTCCTCTTTTCCTCTTGCTTGGCAGCTCTATCTTTAACATTCTTTTCCCAATATACCCAGCATCACTCCACTGCACATGTCCAAACCAACACAATCTCGCCTCTCTGACTTTACACTTCTTTATGTATCATTTCTTACAGTGCCACATACTGTCCAATATTAATAACATTAATAACTCAACATAGCAATATTCATGTTTGTTTATTAGGTCTGATCTGTTTGACTTATTTTTATCAATTTTGCAGATTACAGCTAGATATCACTACACCGTCATATTAGATTTAAATCATTTGCAAAATGGAATTGATACATTTTTAAGCATCAGTAGACTACAGAGTCAAACACAGGTGGTATGGAAGTTATTTTTACCGTTACCACTTTCTTCTAGCATTGCTCCAGGATCCTGAACACCCCAATCTCAAAAATTGATGGTGCCTATGGCAATGTGCTAAAATCATGAGAAAAAATCCCAGATAACATGGACTACAATGTGGCTTGGAAACACACATGAGCCACTTTCATTCTCGGATGCTCACAGTGTGCCAAAGCATCGTAATCTGTGTTATGAGAAACCTGAAACTTTTAAAATAAAAATATTCCTTACAATTAATATGAAAAGGTACTGGATGTGAATGTAATTCTTAAGGCTCACACTAAACATTTTTGCATTGTTACTTTGTAATGTTGGAAAAAAAGTTATATGAAAATGCCACCCTTGTGCTCCCCCTGTGTGATAGGTGGCAGCATCTCTCTTGAAGATAACCCATGTGCATTACAGCAGGGCTGTATGGGAGTTAAAGTCCCAATTAGAGTTTTTTGGGAAAATGCCAGAGTGCACTGTGGGAAGGACCATTTCTTATTTTTAAAGACCTGAAAGTGCTTAGTGGGTGCTATGTAATGGCACCAAATGTACTCTTTGGTCTGGCATTATAGTGATTCTTACTCCACAAAATAGCAAACAGGTGAGCCCTCTTTGCAGTCCACAGAAAAGATCTCACCCAAAGCAATCCTAACCTCAGAAAATAGAAGGTTTAAGGCCAAATTCATAAAGGAAATAAACCTCATAGTTAAAAAAAAAAGAAAATCCCTCCTCTAACCGAGGAGAGGAATTGTAAAACCTTTGGTTGGGGGTAGAGGTCTACAAGAATCTTTATAAAATGAAAGATTTGTTTAAAAAAAAAGTTTATAATAAAGAATACAAGCTCAAAAGTGCAGAAACAGGCAACATAGGAGTTGCTGAAAAATGCAACCCACCATAGCCATTACATAAATCACAAGCCAAAATCCTTAAATGGAGCAAAAATGTCAACAAACCAATAAACACAAAGAATAGGAATATCAAAACAGGGAAAAAGTCACCAAACCACCAGTACACACACAATGTATCACATATGGACTGCAAATCCCATGAGCATCTGCAGTGCTGGGAGCAGCCCTTAAATGGAAATTGACAGGTGGCCCCTCCTCTTGGGGAACCACACACAGAATACATGCAATATAAATTGAATTTAAAGAAACTGAATATAAATATTGTTGAACATAACAAAAACAACAATACATTAAACATATTGACAAATTAACTAAACAACATAATCAGAAATAATAATAATAATAATAATAATAATAATAATAATAATAATAATAATTCACATTGGCGCCCTACCCAGGGGTTGTTTCCTTCCTTGCATCCTGTTTTGGCTGGTATTGGCTCCAGCAGACCCCCGTAGCCTTGTAGTTATGATATAGCGGGTTAGATAATGAATGGATGGATGGACTTTGAAAAATTAACAAAAAAGAAAATGAACATAATCATAACATAACAGGAATAAGGGAAATGGAAGAAGAACAAAGCTTATCCGGGAGTACTAAGGGTGAAAGAAAAGAAAGACAATAAAAAAAAAATAGTATTGTGATTGTGTGAACCCACAACTTCTCCTGCTTTGGTGCAAATGAAACTGACAACAGGTGCACTGGAGTGGCAACAGCAAAATAACCCCCAAAAGGGGAATGGTTTTGCAGGTGGTGACCACAGGCAATTGCTCTTTTCTTATCCTTCCTGTCTGATTCTTCGTTAGGTTTACTAGTATTCTTGTCGCTACTAGTAGCATGCATAGTTTCCCGCAGCCAATTCATTGCAAATCTATATGTGCTGTCGCAAGGAGGTTTGCTGTGTCTCCCAGCACAGTCTCAAGAGCATGGAGAAGATACCAGAAGATGGGCCATTACACAAGGAGAGCTGGACAGAACCGTAGAAGAGAGCCCTAAAAAATTACATTTAGCTGGCTACTAGCGTTTATGTTTCTGACCAAACTGTCAGAAACAGACTGATTTTAGGGTGGCACAAGGACCCAATGTCCTTTAGTGGGATCTGTGTTCAATGCCCATCACCATGCAGCTCGATTGACATTCACCAGAGAATACACGATTGGCATCTCTGCCATTGGCACTCCATTCTGTTCACAGATGTGAGCAGGTTCACACTGAGCCCATGTGACAGATGTGAAAGAGTCTGAAGACGCCATGGTGATTGTTATGCAGCCTGCAGCATCATCTAGCATGACCGGTTTGGTGATGGGTCAGTGGTGTGTCTGGGGACACATATACTTTTAGGGTCATGCAGACCTCACCGTGCTAGGCAACGGTAACGTAACTGCTGTTAAGTACAGGGATAAAGTCCTCAGAACTATTGTCAGACCTTATGGTGGTGCAGCGGGTCCTGGGTTCGTCCTGGTGCATAACAATGCCCAGCCTCATTTGGCCAGAGTGTGAAGGCATTACCTGGATAACAAAGGCATAGATGCCATTGACAGGCTTGCACGTTCTCTAGACTTGAATACAACTGAGAAACTCCGGGATGTTATGTATCAGTGTATCCAACGCCGGCAAGTAGAACCAAAAACAGTTCAGGAGCTCACTGATTCCTTGATCCAGATCTGGGAGAAGACCACCCAGGACAGCATCCACTGTCTCATCAGGAGCATCACATCTCCAAACATATAAAGGCACATGGGGGCCATACACACTACTGAGTCACAGTATGACTTTATGTGCCGAAATTCATACAAGTTCGATCAGCTTGTGATTTCAGTTTTTGACTTTGATTTTTGGTGTGATGTTGAATCCACCCTTCAATGGTTTGGTGATTTTGGTTACCATTGACAGTTGATCTATCATTTTTTTCCCAACAAATTACACAGTATTACTCAGTAAAGATTTTCCACTTGAATATTTTGTTCATCGAGATCTGATGTGTGATTTAGTCATTCCCTTAATTTTTTTTGAGTAGCATGTATATATACACTCTGTCTTCTTGGATGAATACATAATGGTAGCCCAAGGTATGTCACCTTTAATCGATATGACATTTCCAGGTGCTTGTTCTCTGTACTTTGCAGGTTGAAATTCTTGTTACACTGGATACGACTCTTAAGGATTACAGGAAATTTAAGAACACTCATAGGTTCTTGGGGTCATTATTTGTCACATACACAGAGTATGAAGATGTAATCATGCAGCAACATGAGTAGTGAGTATAAGTGCCATATCTTGAAATTTCTCTCTTTGTTACTGTCATGTCATTCCTTGGCATAAAAAGCATCATTTTGTGGGTTAAAGAGGCTTAGGAATACAATAGGATAATTTCTTTTGTTAAGACACATTCCTAATAACCTTTTAAAGTAAATGGGTTTTGCTGCAGTGCATTTTGTTTGTTATAAGGGCAGCGCCATTTTGTGCTTTCTGTTTGGTCTGGCAGACAAGCAGTTGCTAGATTACTGTTGGTCAAAGTCAAGGGTATAAAGGTCAGTGTTGTGCACTTCCTGGTTTGCCAAAGTTTGTGGATACGGCAAAGAAAAGAATGGCGTTCTCATTAGTGTTTAAATTTAATTTTGGCAACAAATTATTTTTTAATTAATTATAACTTCCATCTTGTGATTTGGCTCTAGTTACGAGAAACTATTTTGGTTATTGACTCTTCTGTCACATTCTTTGCTTTACAATATTAATTTCATATCCCGGACTTGTTTTTTAGAGTAATGTCTTCCCAGTATTGACTTTTGCCTATCAATAAACCACTTTCTGATTCCATTCTTATTTAAATACTGTTGCTTCCCAGCAGAGTTAGTACACTTACGTTAAATCGTGTATTCTTAAATTAAGTATTAAAGAAGGATATTGACACAAGGCAGGCATTTGGCCAACAAACACTGGAACTGATGGCCCTCTCCCTAAGGGAATTCTTTTTTTTTTCCTTAAACGAACTTCCTGCTTTAATAACTGAGAAAAGACCCAGCCTTCTTATTCTGACTGCCTTCATTGGAGTATTTTATCTTTTGAAAACAAGATTTCTCTGATCTGGTAACAGCTGAATGAAGAAGAGATTTATTCTTGTTCTTCTTCTTCTTTCGGCTGCTCCTGTTAGGGGTTTCCACAGCGGGTCATCTTCTTCCATATCTTTACGTTTATTTATTATTATTATTATTATTATTATTATTATTATTAATTTCAGGTCTGGCATCTTGGTTGGTTTAGCATGTCCCAAAGATCACAATGTACATTGTGAAAGGATTGGACAGACACAGAAAGAGGTTTTGGGGAAGCCGCCCATATACTTGAATTAGGCCACCAATGATGAAGGTCTGGTTCCATGAACAATAGGTCTCAAAAGACTTCAGTAAAACAATAGAACAACAATGACAGTCAAACATGGCAGTTTTAAAGCTGGGCAGGGGAAGTGTCATCATCAGGCCCATAACCGGAAGTGACATCATTGGAGGCAGAACCAGAAGTGACATCCTCAAGTCCAGGCAAAATTTCCTGTGGTTAGTCTGCCAATGAAAAAGAGGAAGGATCAGTGCACTTTGCCACCCCCTGGTCCCTGAATTATTTCTTTGTGAGCCCTTCAGCTGCCTCCCATGTGCACGTGTTTGACAACGTGTATATGAGAAATTTTCAATTGTGCTACATCAGCCACATTCACTATAACTATAATAAACACAAAGAAGAAGCCATATACTAATTTAGACCATTATGTGGGTTTCAGGATTGCATATTTCATTAATTCTGTAACAATTCTTTTTGTTTGATCTTTTTTATTTGAAGTTCTCATTATTTATATTTATCCTTACTGTGACATAATCAAGTTGCCATTTTTGAAATCATAGCTACTACAGACATAGTGCATTTTGAGGCGTATAACATCAGTGTGATTATGCTACGAAAGATGATGGTATTCACAGTGAAGCATCCACATTTTGACCAGATAAGGGAAAAACCTTCTTGAGATGCATAGTACTCAGACAACAAACAACAATAAATTAATAGGGAAAGAATCATTTGCTTTTAATGGTGTTTCATTTTTCCTTTTTGACTGGTTTTGTCCTAATAATGTGACTAAAGATGAACAATAACTTCTGTGTAATAACAATGATAACAACCTTGATGATTCTCCTTGCTGATATAAAAAGAAAAACCTCTGAAAATTGTGCAGCAAACCAGAACATTTAAGCTTGTCCTTTTGATCGCATTAGCAAGCGAACGATAGTACTTTCAGTTTAATAAAGGTTGTTTTCATGATGTGTGATGCCACATCTACTCCAAGATAGACCAAGTGGTGCCAAGGAAACCAAGAAGAAAAAGAAAATAGAAAGCAAATGTAGTAAAGTCAAATCAAAAATAATTACTTTAATCATCTATAAACGATACAAAAGAGCATTATGAAATAAACTCAGCAGCAGCATATAAGAGTATGCTATGCTAAAATAATACACCTTCTGCTTTGATGTGAAGGGATTTCTGTAATTTTAGTCAGAATCTAACTAAAGGGTCTGCTTCCTATTCTTGTTTTATTTATTTTAGGAATTTAAGGAGATCACAATGTATGAGAAGGAGGACTGTAAAATTGTCTCTAAATTTAATAGAAAGCCAATATGTTGTAATTGTGATTATAATTTCCTGATTACTTTATATGTAGAATTACATTTTCTCGCACTTAATATTTTTAGCACTTCTTTGATGGAGTCATAGTGGTGATGGTACAATTTTGGGATTCTTCATTTCATTGATGCATTGTTGTTAGCAACAGTATCATTTCCACTCATGTACCTTGATGGAGATGCAAGGTGTCACAAATTAATTACTGATGACATTTATAGTTAAGATGGTTTCATAGTCATAGCAATGGCCAAGTATATGGATAAAACCTAAAATTATTGAATCATTGTTTTTTTTAAGAAAAGGTTCAATAGACAGTCATTAACATTTCACTCCATCATTCAATTATCATTCAATAATACTTTAATTTTTCAGCATTTCTTCAGTTTAACTCTTGTTTAGTGCCTTCATTCCCCAGTTCAACAAATATTTTTGTCTTTCAGGATGAGCGCGTCATCTACTCATAACATATTGTAGTTATTCTTAATTTTAGTTATGATTTACCTTACTAATTACTGAAAATACCTTACAACTACATTATTTATGTAAGTTATACCTTAAATGAATAGGCCAATTGATTGAGCTCTAAAACAATTCTGTGACTGAAAAGGGCAGCTAATAAAATTCAAAGCATTCAAAAGATGAATGAGTTAATCATATAATTATATTCTTTATGTAAATTATTCCGTAAAAGTAAAAGCCCAATAAGGTGAACTTAGAAAAAAATAATCTCTGCATCTCTAATATTTGTCACACATGTACATAAGAGGGTCTCCATCAGGGTTTCTCCCAGGTATGTAATACCTTAATGGACTGAGAGGAGGCGCTGCTGCTAACCATGTTGTTTTTCTTTGCCTCCACAGTGCCATGAAACTGCCCTGTGAGGACAATTGACTCCGCCCCTTCCAGTTCCAGGACCATAAAAGCCCAGCCAACTGGAAGGAAGTGTCACTTGTTGAGAGCAGAACAGTCAGCATTCCTTCAAGCTCAGAACAAAGCCTTTAAAGAAGCCTTGATAGGCAGTAATTTGTTTATTAGAAGCAGAGGGCAACATTTTTTGTTTGTATCTGTGATATCAAGTGCTGTTTTATTTACAGCTTACAAGTAAATGGGGAAAGCCGGGTTGGCGATTCCAACATTTATCATGGTTTTCAGATTGTATCCAGCAGAGGGCGTTAGCTCCCTTGGAATGAGTTCTTTTGTAATTGCAGTGTGTTACATAACCCAAAACTATATAGATATAATTTAAAAAGGCAATAATCCTCCCTTAGTGATATGGTGGTAAGAAATAGCATAGGAGAAATAACTTAGCTTTGTTTAATCTCAGCTTACGTTGCATAACAGATGAAGGAAACCAATGGCAAAAAACAGTTTGGGATTGGGGGCCCGATGTGTAGAGTCTGTCATTTTCACCGTTGCAGTGGAAGGATTTTCAGGATCTTCGACCTGTCCATCAGCGTCAAAGGTGTGCTGGGCAATGTTCCAAGGCTTTATATTCTTTCTTCACATGCAGGCCCCCACTTAGGTGAATCATGCCATTCCAAACAAGGCAAAAGAAGATACAGTTTCATGCTGACTTTGACAGACAAAAATAGTATATAGCAGTCCTCAGTCTGACTACTGGTTTCCCAGTTGTGTCTATCTGTCTTGTCTTATATTATATAATGCTTGCCTAGCAGTTCTATATGGTGAACCCCTGTGCCAAATCTGGCTGTGTGTCAACTGTGCTTGTGAGTAGAAAAAGGCAGTACAGTGGCATATTAAACTTATGCTTATTACACAGACAACCACATATTACATGTAAATTAATTTGATATTTTTATGATTTATATAAACATGATTGATGTAGCATCCAAGGTTGGTTTCTCCCTAGTACTCGATTCTGCTGGTGCAGGTTCCAGCCCTGTGATACTTCTGATGATTTTAAGAGGAATTTGATAAGACAGATCAGAAGCAGAGATATTAATGTAAGTGAAGCAAAAAGTCCAGTTCAGGAGACTGAAAGATCTTATGTAAAACCAAAACAGAGAAAGCAAAAAAGAGAGAGCACATTAAGATTGACTTATATCCAAAACCTTGGATAAGGAAGTGCATCATGTGGTGAACTTTTAATCTATCATGTAGTTAACATCAGGGTTACAATGCTGTGGCTCTGTCCTTAGTGAACACACCCACATCTAAAGGTTACCAAAATAGTAACAATAGTCCATGTTCAGATAAAAAAATGGCAGACAAACACATCTGTAACCATTAATGAGTAAAAAATGTAGCAAACATTTATTTCATAACAACCCTGAACTGGATTAAGTAGGTTTAAAAATTAATGAATGGGTGGAAGTTGTGAAGTAAAAAGTCAAGTTATTCTCGTATTCATTTTTTTGCGAATTTGTAAATTTCATTGTGAACCAAAAGTTCAAAAAATTGCCTTCTTGTTGCAGGATGAATTATTTATTTTACTTCATTGTCAAGGGACAAGCATGGAGGAAAATTCTAATATGAGTTTAAAAACAGTTTATTGTATTTCCCAGCTTTTCCACACTGCATTCAGTTCAAAAATTAAATTGGTCAATAACTCTAAACAGGCCAAAACCAATTAGAAGCTTGTTGAATCTTTTTCCCCAGAGATCAAAAAAACAAAATTATTTGTAAAGTTTGAAGGTGGCAAGAACCATAACTAGATTAAACAGATTTATTCTGCAAAAAAACAGTTGTTGAGCAATCCTTAAATTCTATTTAAGCATTTCAGAGCTTGATTTAATTCACTGTTTCACACAGAAAGCTGCTCATTCCCTCTTTTTGTTGACTCTTTAGTCCCAGCTCAATACAAATCTTTGGAAGCGGAGCTCTTTATTTGGCTCAGAGAACTGCAGTCATCAAAAGGCCTTTATTAGTTGCCTTCTTATTAAGCTGTCAAAGAATCTTTATGGGAGGTATTGTGATTTTTTTTTAATCTTTTCACAGATTTTTTTTCTAATATGATACAACTCATGTGGACAAGGCAGTGACACCAAACGGTTTCAAGAAAAAGATTTTAGATCGTATAATTTATAATGGAGTGTAATCTTCAGGTATGTCACAATAACGGACAAACACAACCTGCTTAAACTATTAACAAAAACAATTCTATTTCTTCTTGTCAATACTGAACTTCATTAGTGTATTGTCGTATTATTTCTTACCCTTTACCTGTTTTCTCAAGGGTAAGTGTACTCATCAAGTTCGTTATCGGGTTGGTCTACTGTTGCACTTTAAAATGAACACACACATAAATAGCTATACACACACACACAGACCCTAACCGCAACAGTGCCCCATGAATGACACACACATGCTGATTAACCTTTATTACTTTAAATCACACAAGTGCTTTAGGAATAACAGCCTGTCACTCAGCACTTCAAGAGACTTACTTATTATAGGCATGAACAATATACGATGTTTTAATGATATCTCAGACCTAAATATTACTTTTGGTCTACAATAATACATTTAAACATACAAAGACTCATCACTCTTGAGTATAGGCCATTTATCAGCCAAGAATACCTTCTTTACATATTGTTCCTTACTATTGAGTGGAGCTCTCACTCGCAGCCTTAATAAACCGCGTAGCACAGAGGTAATGGCAAATCTCCAGCTGCACTAGGTGCTCAAAGAAATCAAACTTATTTCAATCACTCTATAGACATTAAAATAAAGCATAGAAAGTTAAAAGCAGCATGGTATTTATTACAAGAATAATAATAATACCACTGGAACAAAGAATAATAGAAAATAGGTATTGATAGGAAAGTCTGAATATATATACTCAGCAAAAAAAGAAACGTCCCCTGACTTTCAATTGTTTTTACTTTCAGTAGACTTAATGTGTAAATATTTGTATGAACACTAAAAGAGTCAACACCATAAGACATAAACTAAAAATGTTTCACAATGTGTCCCTGAATGAAGGGAGGCTCAAAATCAAAAGTACCAGTCAGTATCTGGTGTGGCCACCAGCTGCTTGAAGTACTGCAGTGCATCTCCTCCTCATGGACTGGACCAGATTTGTCAGTTCTTGCTGTGAGATGTTACCCCACTCTTCCACCAAGGCACCTGCAAGTTCCTGGACATTTCTGGGGGGAATGGCCCTAGCCCTCACCCTGCGATCCAACAGGTCCCAGACGTGCTCAATGGGATTGAGATCTGGGCTCTTCGCTGGCCATGGCAGAACACTGACATTGCTGTCATGTAGAAACTCACGCACCTTTTGCCACTCCTGTCTGGTCCAGCGAAGGTGGGTTTGTGCCCATAGGCGGCGTTGTTGCTGTTGATGTCTGGTAAGGACCTGCCTTACAACAGGCCTGCAAGCCCTCAGTCCAGCCTCTCTCAGCCTATTGCGGACAGTCTGAGCACTGATGGAGGGATTGTGTGTTCCTGGTGTGACTCGGGCAGTTGTTGTGGCCATCCTGTACCTGTCACGCAGGTGTGATATTCAGATGTACCGATCCTGTGCAGGTGTTGTTACACGTGGTCTTCCACTGCGAGGATGATCAGCTGTCCTTCCTGTCTCCCTGTAGCGCTGTCTTAGGCGTCTCACAGTGTGGACATGGCAATTTATTGCCCTAGCCACATCAGCAGTCCTCATGCCTCCCTGCAGCATGCCTAATGCACGTTCACGCAGATGAGCAGGGACCCTGGGCATCTTTCTTTGGGTGTTTTTCACAGTCGGTAGACAAGTCTCTTTAGTGTCCTGCGTTTTTAGAACTGTGACCTTAAATGCTTACTTTCTGTAAGCTGTTAAGGTCTTAACGACCATTCCACAGGTGCATGTTAATTAATTGATTATGGTTAATTGAACATGCATGGAAAACATTGTTTAAACAATTTACAATGAAGATCTGTAAAGTTATTTGGATTTTTAAAACATTATTGTTGAAATACACAGTCCTGAAAAAGGACTTTTTTTGCTGAGTATATATATATATAGTTATTAGAAAAAGCTTACAAAAAAAGTAGAGATGACAAGGATGAATGTCCCAGGGCGTATGATTTAGCAGTCGATGTTCATGAAAATGCTGTTAACTGATGATCGGATGAAAACTGGTCACACGTGTCTTTGTTTTCTTCTCTGACGTCACTCTTCCGTTATCGCTGTTTCTCTTTCTCTTCTTCTTCTGACGTTGCTTTCAAAATGAGGCATATTTATTATAAAGTTTCATGCTGTGGTTTCACAACACATGATAGTTGCATGCACCTGATTAGCTGGCTGTCAATATGATGAGTGAATGTTGATCAAACTCTTTAATTTATCTTCTCCCAGATAATAAAGTTTTTTGATATTGCCTCATGTCCTCCTTTCCCAGGCTGTAAACCAAATTTTTGTCCCAGATGTCCATCCATAAAGTAATCAATAGCCTGAGACATGGCTCAATCTTCCTTTCCCAGGCTGTAATACCAATTTAGCACTATGGTGTGAACAACTGTTATATAAGTGAGGATATGCCTTTTTATTATAATGCCTCCTACATCTTGTTTGGATTGAGCAAAATATCTATATATATAATTCACTAAGGGCAAACAAGACACTGAGCTCAAACAAAGCACTGAGGGCACTCAAGACAGTGAGCGCAAGCAAGACAGAGCCCCGCCCGGCAACTCTAAGACCATGGGATACACTCGACAGAGCCCCGCCCACCAACTCTAACCCTCCTACCGCATCATGGGATACGCACGACAGAGCCATGCACGCCAACTGTAACCGTCCTCCCGTGTCCAGAGTCGCTCTCGAGGCACGCAACAACTCACCAAACACAGCCTCAGTCGCCTTTGTCTGTGCAAAAGTCCACATGCACCTCTGAGCCACGTTTACTTTACACCGCACACAAGACAAAGAGCCACGATCATCAACTCACAGAGCCTCGCCCACCAACTCTAAGGGCAAGCAAGACAGAGAGCGCACGCAAGACAGAGAGCCACGCCCGCCAACTCACAAAGCCCCACCCACCAACTCTAAGACCATGGGATAAGCACGACAGAGCCCCGCCCGCCATCTCTAATCCTACTTCTGCGTCCACAGTCGCTCTCGATCAAACAGCAATAATTAGCAAACAAACAAAGAAAACTGGCAGTAACAGTGCAAAATTCACAATTGGTATGCCAGTTTGAAAAGATAAGTTTTGAGGGTAGTTTTAAAATGTGTTATTGAATCGAGCTGATGTATATGAGAGAGAAGAGAATTCCCGAGTTGAGGAGCACTATGAGAGACGCTCGAGCTCCCATAGCACAGAGTTTGATGTGTGGTACAGAAAGTACAGCTGCAGATGAAAATCTGAGTGAGCGAGAAGAGTGTCAGTCTGTAGGAGATCAATGAGGTTATGGAGAGCTTTAAATGTTAAGAGCAGAATTTAGTATTGTATTTTGTAGTTAACAGGGATCCAGTGAAGATGAGAGAGAATAGGTGTAGTATGTTCAGTGGATTTAGAACAGCAGGTTATTATCCTGGCAGCAGAATTTTGAATAAATTGTAAGCGATGGATACGTTTTTGTGGGATGACAGATAAAATACCATTACAATAATCTATACGTGAGGTGACTCAGGCATTAACCAATACTTTAGTACTGTGTTGCATAAGAACAGGACGAAGTCTAGAAATGTTTTGGAGATGGAAGAAAGCAATCCAAGAAATGTTACTTATACGGGAGGAATTATTTAATAATAACTGCCATTATTAGTGTATAAATGGATATAAATAATTGCATGTAAACGATTCACCAAAATCTGTTGTATGTAAACGATACGTTTTAAAACGTTATTGCTTTTTCATCAGAAAATGCGGTTTCCACGTCTACCTGTATTAGTTTAAATGCCACTTTTACCACTTGCAATAGGGTGGACGCGCTGACTTATCATGTCGACTGGGCAACACAGTAAATGCAGCGTCTATCTATATATGTCTATGTTTTCCGTAGCCTGCTACAGGAAGGTACTCTCTCAACCATTGGCACTGGTTTCGCTCCTTGCTATTTTCGTTATACTGCGACAGTGGTTTCCTAAGCCTTTGTTATACTGAATTCCTTTCTCACCGTTTTCCGTTCCTATTCTTACACCGCCGTAAAGCTACCGCGGGCTTTGGCTAGTAATAATAAAAATATAGAGAATAATTTGTTGATTTTATACACCATAAAAATTAGCCTCATTATATAAAATCTATTCAGAATTATTGGTTCTTCATATTAGAAATCCACGTTTTAGTTTCTTTTTTTTTTTTTTTTTTTGTATGAAATGACATTTGTAAGAAAAATGTTTGTAAACACTTTAGAATTCTAGGTGTCAATAGCAGAAGAATACAACCTGATTAAACTGAGGTTGTTATACTCACTAATCATGGTGCTGAATTGGTGCTAATATTCCAGATTCCACAACTCTATTGAATGATGACGTGCTTCCTGGCTTCAGCCTTTAATGCACTCTTCTTTAATTTCCATGAATCTCCTTGTTTTTGTAATTTGCTGTTTTGTTAAAAGAATTTGGCTTGATCTATTTTATCAATGCCTTTGGGAATTTTGAAGATATGGATTAGGTCCCCACGCAGTCTCCTCTGCTCGAGACTACACAGGTTTAATCTTCTAATCTTATATCACAGCTCCAGCTTATTCAAAACTTGGCTGCAAGAGTCCTTACTCGAACCAGCAACAGCGAGCACATAACACCCATCCTGCTCCGCCTTCACTGGCTCCCCGTGTCTTACAGAATCGAATATAAAATTCTATTAATAACCTACAAAGCCTTAAACGACCTTGAGCAAAACTACATCACTGACCTTCTCCATCACTATGTGCCTGTCCACCCACTAAGGTCTTCTGATTCTGGCAATTTTGTTGTGCCCCACACTAATCTACACTCCACTGGTGACAGGGCCTTCAGCTGTATAGCGCCAGATTCTGGAATGACCTACCGAAATTAATCAGATCAGCTGACTCCATGAATTCTTTTAAAAAACAACTCAAAACTCATCTGTTCAGGAAGGCTTTTAGCTCTACTTGACTTTATTACCCTTCTCTCAGTTTACCTCTATGTCAAGATGCTCATGTAACCTGTATGTGTGTGTGCTAAACCATCAATTATGTTGTCTGTTAGGCTTTATCTCTGAATTCACTGTCATAATCTTCTTTATTTATTTATCTGGTTTAGTACAATGCTATATACTGTATACCATGCCGTTCTTTCTTAAACCCTGTGAAGTGCCTTGAGCAGGGGTAAGGCACTATATAAATAAAATGTATTATGTTGATTATTATTATTAATTCTCTGAGCTGGTCAGAGTAAGACATCTTCTTAAGTCCTGGGAAGCACAGATTGCTCTCCACTACACAGCTTCAAGTTCTAGTATGTCTTTACTGATAACAAGTTCTACAATTTCTGAAACCCATAAGTGGGTTTAGAAGACTCCATCAGACTGCAATTTTTAAAATCAAGATTGAGGTTCACCTTTACCCATGTATCTTTGTGGAACTATCTCACATAACATTAATTATCTGGTAAACTCAGAACATATTTTTATCATGCTTCAGCTGATTTCTTGGTTTTCACAATGCCCTGTGTTGCATGTTGATTAGCACATACAAGTATGAATTTCTCTGTACTCTGTACATGTGGTAATAATGACCCTATAAACCTTGTAACATCCATCCATCCATCCATTATCCAACGTGCTATATCCTAACTACAGGGTCACTGGTGTCTGCTGGAACCAATCCCAGCCAACACAGGGAGTAAGGCAGGAAACAAACACCAGGCAGGGCACCAGCCCACTGCAGCCTTGTAACATCCATCCATCCATTTTCCAACCTGCTGAATCTGAACACAGGGTCACGGGGGGTCTGCTGGAACCAATCCCAGCCAACACAGGGAGTAAGGCAGGAAACAAACACCAGACAGGGCATCAGTACACCGCAGCCTTGTAACATGTAAAAACAAAAAACAAAACTTCTTAGAAATACTGATCATGCCATGCTAACCTTTGCATTTAGTGGAACCTTCTTCAGAGACAATAACTTCCACCAAACATTCCTTCAGCTTCTAAGTTGACTTCCACAATGGTTAGGAGCAATTCAAGACTGTTCTTATTTACACAATAGTTTTAGTTCATTCATATTTCTTGAAATCTTTTCATGAACAGCTCTCCTCATGTTATGCTACTGCATCTCCATTGGGTTGAGGTCTGTAGTTTGACTTGGCATTTTCTTCTGTTTAAGCCACTCTATTGTTGACTTTCTCCTGAGTTTTGAGTCATTGTGTGTTGCATGACCCATCTTCTTTTAACCTGCACATGACAGATCCACCATCCTGACATTTTCCTGTAAAATTTCTTGATATCATTTTGAATTAATTGTTCTTTCTGTAACATGAATCTATCCAGATCTATTCATCCATCCCTTTTCTAATCCTGCTTACCCAGAACTGGGTTAAGGGGAAGCTGGGGCCTATTCCAGCAAGTATCAGGCACAAAGTAGGAACAATCTCTGGGTAGGGCACCAGCTCATTATAGATTGAACACACACACACACACATCAAGGGATAAGGAGAAGAGCAGACTGTCAATATCCAAACTTTGTGTACCTTTTTTTGCAGGGTCCCCCCAAACTAATCTCATTTGCTGGAATATCTGACTCCAATGATATTTTGGTGAAGCCATTAGCTTGTAGGGACACATACTTATTCCAGCCTGTTCTATGAATGTTTAAACAAGATGTTGAGTATGGACATGAAGAAGTACAACTGTGTGTGTGTAATTAATTTGAGCAGACTGCATTTGTCTATTAACGTGACCCAATTGAAGATAAACTGCATTGTTATGAGTAATTATACAGAAATAATGGGAATTCCTAAAAGCTTACAAACTCTTCCCTTTCCACTGTATAAACATCTTATATAGCCTTCAGTCCAGTAAATTTTCCTTAAAGAATTGTATCCAAACTTAAAAAATGTTTCTTAAAAAGCATGTAAGCATATTTACTACTATAATAACAGCAAAGTACAGAAACATTTATTTTTATACATAAACATATTTAAAAGTATAAACTGTAAACACACACATCTCAATGGTTAAACAGAACAAAATCATGTTAATGTAAAATTTACATAAGAACTTAGATATAGCGAAAGAGAGAGAAGCACAAAGGGATGAAGATGGACATAATAATAGACAAGGAGGGAGTCAAAAACCTGCATTAAATGTATGGGCAGAGAGGGCCTGCAACAAGAATCCCTTCCTGCTGCAGTTTGGAGGTCACAGGTCTACTTGTTCGGTTGTGGGGAGGAAGGTTTCCTTATTTCTAAGATGGATAAGTATCGACTTCTGAAGTCCTTGGTTCAGAATTAGTCTCTTTGTTTGAGGACAAGAAATGGAACAGGGTAAAACTCTGTGGGATTCCTTGGCAGTTGCAGTAAGAAAGAATTAGCAATCACGTAAACCCATGTATTGCTGTGAACTCAAACCATGACCATCTCAATTCTCAGATTTACACTGTGGTAAATGCCAATCTTCAGGCACAAAATCATGAAATCTGGATTAAAACAGCTTTCAAGAGCAGTCTCTAATCGGCCTGAGCTAATAGGAGACCCAAAGCCGTGGTTGAGAAGGTACAACTTTTGAACACTGGCAAGCGGTGGACTTCCTAGTGATGTCAGCTGAGCTGTCTTCTCAGCCCCCAGTACACACTCCACCTCTCAACAGTGTAAAGCTTGTTAACTATGCCAAGTATATTGCTGTGGATGTATACCACAAGCCAATATTTCTTTGCAGATTTGCACTGTTGTAATTACCAGTGGCTAGCCTTCAACACTTAATTTCTGGATTACAATGGCCTTTGGAATCAGTCTCTTACTGTTATAATTGTTGTTTGTGCTTCATTTTTCCATGGCTTACCTAAAATAACAAAAATAACACAGATAGTACATGTACTTTGGGGCTTTCTGACCCAAAGATCCATTTTCTGGCATCCAATTTTTATTTTGTCTTTAGCTTGAAGGTTATATTTCTTCCCGCTTTTTATTTCAACACCATTTTGTTTTTCGTCCAGGCTCTGCTATGTTGAGTTTAGCTTATCACTTATTGTCATAGGAATCTTTCCCACAATTTACCTGGTTTGAGCGAAGGTGATGTAATTGACCTGACCGTTTAAAGGTTACATTTATCTAATATTAGATTCATCCTTTATGAAATACATTATGTGCATTATTTTGAGAATTGTTTGAAATTGACTTTGGCTCTGAATTTACTTTGACTTTTACATTTGTTTTTTGGGTTACTGTTTCTGTTTTCGTGATCTCTCTCTCTCTAATCTCTAGTTTTGACCATTTGCTTCATTTTATGAACTCATCTTTTCTCCCAGTCTTTTCTCATAAAATGTTTCAGATCTGAAGTCCATACTCTTATCAGCCTAAGTTAATAAGAGACTCTCCCTTTTAGAAGCATATCACTTGGCGTAGTCGGCTGGCTTTGCACTATATAAAAGTGTATGAGTGTACTGTGATGCTGTGCAGAATACCTGAGACTGGGTAGGCAGCTCAAGTGATGTCACAAGCAACCACTAAACTTGCAATGTTCAGAAGTTGTATCTGCTCAACATTGGCCAAGAGTCTCTTATTAGGTCAAGCTGAGAAGTGTCTGTTTCTGTAGGTTGTTGTAAACCATATGCCATGGCTTTCATTTCTGGCCATCATCTGTTATTGCATTGGAAATCTGCTAATTGATATGGCTCTTACTTTTAGTCCTTGGCAGTGTAACTCACTGCACAAAGCAACAGTTCCTAATGTTAAGATCTTATTGGAATCTTATTTTTGCATCACCTACTCTAAAGAAATACAAAGAGATTAAAAAAGGGATCCACTACTCGGATACTTTCCTAACTGCACTAGTGTCTTTTCACTTCACTAGCATAATGACATCATCTGCAAAGTGAGGCCATTGATCACATGGTTGCCAATTGCCATTGTATTTATAAACCATATGGCCTTGGTCATTTAAACTGAACACATGGAAGCAGCACCCATAACCAAATAAATATTTAAAAAACACTGAATTGATATCATCTTAATGATAAAAAATGGAAAAGTTAAAATAAAAATAACAAAAACAATTTTAAAGGGAGGAATCTCCAAAATTACTACAGGAGAAGAAAACAAAACCCCCAATTAATACAAAAAAAAATCTTTCTGTGGTGAACGCTACTCTAACACACTTTGCAAACCCAAAAATTTGTGCTCCTAAATTTAATGGGCATACTGTACATATATTGAAGTGACTCTCAGTGCAATGTCTTAATCTCTAGGCCTCACTGCAAGCCAAGGACATGTTAGCACTGCTTCAAAAACAAGCAGAGAATTAAACGTTAGGAATTAACCTGGAATTTGACAACACTCATCTTTGAGCTTTTAGAAAATCAAGGAAAAACAGGTAGAATATACAGCTGCATAAGGAGACCTAATTCAAAAAGCAACAGGGCTGAAACAAGCTAAAGATATATTAAGGAGTAAAATAAAACATTGGAGAACTGAGAAGACACCAAAATAAAGTAAAGGAATTACAAAGACAAGAACCTTAGATTTAGAGTAGGCAAGATTGAAACTGAAACATAAGACGGCACTGAAATTAAAAGAAAGATTCAGACATTGTAGAAAGTGATGTGCGGATGGAATTGAAACAGTAAAACAAAAGTAATGATGCCTGGAGTAAAAGGCAGAGACCATATTTGGAAATACGGCATCTTAAAAATACAACTACTGTGACACTTAAAAGGAATTCATATGTGACAGTGTGATCATTTTGATAGGGCTAACACTAAAAATAACATTCAAAGGGGCATAGGTACAGGAAGGAGGGTACTGAGGGCAGTGAAGACTCCAGTGCCTGAAGCTTGTAATTGGTACAATGATTAAAACTGATAGAAAGATAACATAAAACTGCTGCAAATTGCCGTTGGTGAAGGAGCTAATTAGGATCCTCCGTTGGTATAAGAGCACAAAGCAGAGTATCCTCATTGCATACTGGAAGTGAAACATGGCAAATTGTTTTACAAATAAGTTGATTAATTCATGCATTCTTTAGAAAACCTGCCTAGTTTATAGCAGGGCCACAATCAAATGCAAAAGAAAATGTACTCTAGACACAAATAATGCTTGATCTAAAAACATGACAGAATTAACACCGAAAATCACAATGTCAGCATCATTGATCAAAAGTATTTAACAACCTTTGAAGAAATTAGCTGTCACGAATTTGGGAGTTCTTAACCACAAAGTCCCAAAAACTGTTGCAAAAAGCCAAACAAGTAGAAGGGTCTGTCAACTTTCAGCTTGTATGACAAAGACCAAACAAAGAACCTTCTAACATGAACTAGGATTTCCAAAGTCTGTAGGTCCCAAAAAGCACATTCCAATAATGCCCTCTAGAGGGGTAAATACAGGATCTTTGTAAATATAATATTTGTTGACCAAAATCATTCTTTAACAAGAATGAAGCTCCATGGAGCACAAAGGCAAAGAAGAGTTGCATAAATAATAAGGCAGTCCAAAACAAACACAGTCCCAAAATGAAATCCAGCGAATAGTTGAAAAAACAGAACAGAAGGTTGAGAAATACAAAATCAAAAAGGTACAAAGCACAAAGAAATATAAGAAGTCATCCAACACCAAAATGCATTCACAATGAATTTCCAGGAACTTTGGGAGATCCTCTGGATTTGTAGGATGGAGGGACGTTCCCACCAGTGATTAGCAGGTGGCCACACCTCTTGGGAGACCACACACAAAATACATGTAACATAACCAAGGTATGGTAAACAATGATGATGAGAAACAAAGGAAATATTAGCATCAATAAATTATTCAGAAATTAAGAAAAAGCACATAAAACATGAATATGAACCCTAAGCAGAAGAGCAATACTTATAAAAGATTTATTTTTAAAAATATGTGTAACTAAAGAAGCTCTGAGGGTCACAAAAGGTACAGATGAAGTTGCCCTCAAAAATAAGCAGTTAAGTAGCAAACAAGCCCCAATACACAAATCTAGAGAGAGGTCAAAATCCAGTTAATCAAAGAAAGCACAGAGAACACACCAACACACAACGCATACAATGTACCGCAAGGGACTGTGTGTTCCCCCATCCTTTATAGAATTGCTGTACTCTCTTGAAAGAGATGTTCAAATGGCCCCACCTCTTGAGGAACCTCCCACAAATATGAGGAATATGAAAGAAGCATGGACACATAGAAATGAAATAATACACAAAACTAATAAAAACACAGAATAATGCAATTAATGAACATATAATTGCATTAGTACAAATAAATTCATCAAAGCTGAACAAAAAAGACATAAAAAAGGAATCTGAACACCAGCCAGGGGAGGAAACATAACACCAGTGATGCAATGAGCATCAGCGTGTCATGCAATTCTAGGTGATGGAATGGCACGTGCTTTGATTATCCTGAGCCCTTTCAAGTTAGACATCATTTTCATTTTTATTTTGTGTCACCATGCACAATATATTTCCATTGTAATTCTTTGGACTAGGCACTGCCTTTTGTGATTGTCAAAATTTTTATTTTGTGATGTTGCTAAATGTTGCATCCAATGTTTACTTTTTTTAGGAAAGTTTAGACATTTGCTTTACGAATCTGTTCTTAGGGAGAAAATTTGAACAAATAAAAAATAAAGATTTTGTACTCTGTTTTTTTATTAATATTTTTATATGACCTTGGAGTTGTTTCAGCTGGGTTTGTTTTCCTGGCTTAAGTTTATTTTTTGTTTATTTAATCATTTTGTTATTTTCTAAATATAATTCTGTATAATGTGTTATTAATTTTGTTTTTACTTTCACTTTGTCTTGTAATAATTATATATATTTTTTGATATTGTGTTTATTAATTACTTTGATATTGTTGTGCTAATATTATAATTAGTGTTTTCTTGTTATCTGCCCTGTCTCCTGTATTTAGAGGCGGCGGGACCATCTAATCATGAAGCCTGGGTACTGCCCAAGCTAGTATTGACCTGACTTGGCAGGAAAACAGATAACTAATTTCTTGAAAAAAATGGAAGATGCAAGAAAAGGCAAACAAAAGAAATTCAAAATAACCCAAAGTCAAACAACACGCAATAAGCCGAAAATCAGGCAAAATATGAAAAGTAACCACACGAGAAGTCAAATTGAAAATAAGGAATTTATCCTGAGATTGGATAAGGCTCAGAGCAAAAGGCTGACCTTTTATGCTGTTTGTTGATTAAGTCAAGGTCATGATCCCAGAGACCACGCCCCTAGAAATGCAGGGCATGACCCTGACAATTGATTAAGTCAAGGTCATGATCCCAGAGACCACGCCCCTAGAAATGCAGGGCATGACCCTGACAACAGTATACAAGATGGCTTCTCTAATAGGAAAAGGCTACAACACATCAATATACAGCCTAAATCATGACAAGTATTTATAGAGGCTTTAGATTGTACTGTAGATTCAGCAAAGCATTTGTGTTCTAGGTTTCTATTTTTTGTGATTTTTTTTCCTTTGCTTCATTTGGATTTTCTTGATTTGACAATTGGCTCTTGTTTAACAATACTGTTCCCTGCTTTGAATATTTGAATTTGTTTGCTTTTAGATTTGCCCTTTTAGGCAAGGCCTATTTTTACATTTGCTCCTTTTCAGGATGAAGCCTGCTGTTTGAGTTTGAGGCTGGGCTTTCTGAGCTGAAGCATATCTGATGGGTTTAGACCTATTTAGATGGCAGGTCAGGCTTTTTGTGATTGATTTTGAGGACAGAAATTGAGATGTATTTGTGCAAAACATGACATTGCATATGCAAATTATATGTAGTAGAAAATACATGTACAGTGATCCCTCGCTATATCGCGCTTCGACTTTCACGGCTTCACTCCATCACGGATTTTAAATGTAAGCATATCTAAATATATATAACGGATTTTTTGCTGGTTCGTAGATTTCTGCGGACAATGGGTCTTTTAATTTATGGTACATGATTCCTCAGTTGGTTTGCCCAGTTGATTTCATACAAGAGACGCTTTTGGCGGATGGCTTAGAAGCTACCCAATCAGAGCACATATTACGTATTAAATAAAAGTCCTCAATGATATACGATATGCTTCCTGTGCGGTGCTTCACATACTTGAAAGCCCGAACAGCATGTATTGATTTTTGATTGTTTGCTTTTCTCTGTCTCTCTCACTCTCTCTAACATTCTCTGCTCCTGACGGAGGGGGTGTGAGCAGAGGACCTGTTCGCACACTGGCCTAGAGGATACAGACGCTCCTCTAAAAAATGCTGAAAGACTACCTTCACATTGCTCCCTTCCTTGCAGCTGCTTTTTTACGGCGGTGCTTCGCATACTTAAAAGCCCGATAAGACCTACTGATTTTTGATTGTTTGCTTTTCTCTCTCTCTGGTTCTCTCTCTCTTTCTGACATTCTCTGCTCCTGACGTGCACTTCTTTGAAGAGGAAGATATGTTTGCATTCTTTTAATTGTGAGACGGAACTGTCATCTCTGTCTTGTCATGGGGCACAGTTTAAACTTTTGACTAAAGGGTGTTATTTCATGTCTAGAGGGCTCTAATAATGTTAAAAAACATATTTAGAAGGTTGTAAACAGGTTTTCTATGCTCTGTGAAAATATTAAATTTATAAATAAAGAATCCTACTTCACAGAAATTCATTTATCGCGGTAGAGTCTGGAAGGGATTAACTGCGATAAACAAGGGTTTACTGTAATGATATAACAAATTTACCCTATGCAGATTTCCCCCCAGCCTTATAAAAGCATTGTGTAGTGCCTCAGCAAGAGAGTGTTGAAAAATTGAAAAACTGGATATTTTATTGGTAAGTTCAATCTGGAATCACAAAAAATGCAACAACAGCTGTCACAATCGTTTTCCTGTAGCAATAAAGCAGTCTGATAAAGAGCTCTTTTTTTAAGCAATTTTGTCAAGTAAAGTTGAAATTGAATCAATACAAGTAGACTTGACAGAATAAATTCTTTATTCAATTAGTTAGTTCTCTAACATACTATTGTAGTTAGAGAAGAAGAAGAAAAAGTGGACTCTGTGCTTATTATATATATTGTGACAGATTAGGGTTTCCTCGCACCCTTGTACCCTCAGACCACACGTCACACACCAGATAAAAAGTCCAATAATAATATTTATTATAATAATAATGTGCACAAAGCACGCTCCTCTCCACAATACTCAATAAATAAATAAACAATAACCAGTCCTCCAAACTCCCAGACGCTTAGCCACCCTGCCTCCCAACTCAGCTTGTCTGTCTGGGATTTCCCACAGTCCTTTATACTCCTCGACCCGGAAGCGCTTCACCCTCTCTGTCCATGTGACCTGGAACACTTCCGGGTCAGATAAAATCTTTTTCTTCACCCAGGAAGCACATCGTTCTCTTTGTCCATGTGACTATGACGTACTTCCTGGGCGTAAGGCAAATAGTCTCTGGGCCTCCCTGCAGCGACTTCTGGCGGCCCCCATGGTATCCAGCAGGGCTGTGAATAAAGACTCCAATGTCCATAATGCCCTGCTGGTCTTCGGGGCACCTCTATACTGCAGGGAGGGCTCCACCTGGCGGCGTGGGGGTATTGGCCGGGATGAACAGCTGGCCATATAGCACACTATATATATATATATATAGCAGGGAATCATGGACTATGTAGTTTTTATACACGGCCCTGCTGGATACCACAGGGGCCGCAAGAGGGAGCTGCAGGGAGGACCGAAGAGTCATATGTGCCCTATAACCCGGAAGTGCGTCATAGGAGGAGCGACGATAGAAGTGGCGTACTTCTGGGGTGAAGAAAAGGACTTGTACCTGACCCGGAAGTGATACAGAATCACATGGACTGGGGATTGGGAACACTTCTGGGTCAGAGAGAATAAAAGGACTGTGGGAGCTCCCAGACGGCGAGCTGAGCTGGGTGAAAGGGTGGCAACGCGTCTGAGAGTGGAGGAATTGTTTATTAGTGATTATTGTGTAATTTAATGAGTATAGTGGAGGAGAGGGTGCTTAGTGCACTTTGGCTTATGAATAAAGTCATTATCTGGTGTCTGGAGTCTTGGACAGGGGTTCAAGGGAGCGATAGCGCCCCCTATCTGTCACAACAGTTAGATCCATTAATATTTGGACAGAGACAACTTTTTTCTAATTTTGGTTCTGTACATTACCACAGTGATTTCTAAATGAAACAACTCAGATGCAGTTGAAGTGCAGACTTTCAGCTTTAATTCAGTGGGATGAACAAAACGATTGCATATAAATGTGAGGCAACTAAAGCAGTCTTTTAACACAATCCCTTCATTTCAGGGGCTCAAAATTAATTGGACAATTGACTCAAAGGCTATTTCATGGGCAGGTGTAGGCAAGTTTGTTGTTATGTATTTATCAATTAAGCAGATAAAAGGCCTGGAGTTGATTTGAGGTGTGGTGCTTGCATGTGGAAGATTTTGCTGTGAACAGAAAACATGCAGTCAAAGGAGCTCTCCATGCAGGTGAAAGAAGCCATCCTTAAGCTGCGAAAACAGAAAAATCCGAGAAATTGCTACAATATTACGAGTGGCAAAATGTACAGTTTGGTACATCCTGAGAAAGAAAGCAAGCACTGGTGAACTCAGCAACGCAAAAAGACCTGGACGTCCATGGAAGACAACAGTGGTGGATGATCGCAGAATCATTTCCATGGTGAAGAGAAACCCCTTCACAACAGCCAACCAAGTGAACAACACTCTCCAGGGGGTAGGCGTATCGATATCCATGTCTACCATAAAGAGAAGACTGCATGAAAGTAAATACAGAGGGTGCACTGCAAGGTGCAAGCCACTCATAAGCCTCAAGAATAGAAAGGCTAGATTGGACTTGGCTAAAGAACATCTAAAAAAGCCAGCACAGTTCTGGAAAAACATGCTTTGGACAGATGAAACCAAGATCAACCTCTACCAGAATGATGGCAAGAAAAAAATATGGAGAAGGCGTAGAACAGCTCATTATCCAAAGCATACCACATCATCTGTAAAACACGGTGGAGGCAGTGTGATGGCTTGGGCGTGCATGGCTGCCAGTGGCACTAGGACACTAGTGTTTATTGATGATGTGACACAGGACAGAAGCAGCCGAATGAATTCTGAGGTGTTCAGAGACATACTGTCTGCTCAAATCCAGCTAAATGCAGTCAAATTGATTGGGCGGCATTTCATGATACAGATGGACAATGACCCAAAACATACAGCCAAAGCAACCCAGGAGTTTATTAAAGCAAAGAAGTGGAAAATTCTTGAATGGCCAAGTCAGTCACCTGATCTTAACCCAATTGAGCATGTATTTCACTTGTTGAAGACTAAACTTCGGACAGAAAGGCCCACAAACAAACAGCAACTGAAAGCCACTGCAGTAAAGGCCTGGCAGAGCATTAAAAAGGAGGAAACCCAGCATCTGGTGATGTCTATGAGTTCAAGACTTCAGGCTGTCATTGCCAGCAAAGGGTTTTAAACCAAGTATTAGAAATGAACATTTTATTTCCAGTTATTTAATTTGTCCAATTACTTTGAGCCCCTGAAATAAAGGGATTGTGTTAAAAAAAATGCTTTAGTTGCCTCACATTTATATGCAATCGTTTTGTTCACCCCACTGAATTAAAGCTGAAAGTCTGCACTTCAACTGCATCTGAGTTGTTTCATTTAAAATTCATTGTGGTAATGTACAGAAAAAAGTTGTCTCTGTCCAAATATTTATGGACCTAACTGTGTATATACTGTTCAGACCCTGCAGGGCCTAGGGATAAAAAGAGGACCATGGATTTTTTTTTATCTTAAAAGGTTAGAAGTCCCCCAGTCTGTTAAATTGAAGCAAGGCATAACTGATGTATTTGTTTGCGGTAGACACGCTGTCTAACCCTTAAAGGATGAATTGGAGCACACAACATGATGCATTCCTTACTCTCTTCAGTGAAAATCAGCTTAAATTGTGAGGAATAACAAAACTTCATCAAACCTAAAGAATGAAAGGTTCTATAGATTTAAAAATGTACAGTGCATCCGGAAAGTATTCACAGCGCATCACTTTTTCCACATTTTGTTATGTTACAGCCTTATTCCAACATGGATTAAATTAATTTTTTTCCTCAGAATTCTACACACAACACCCCATAATGACAACGTGGAAAAAGTTTACTTGAGGTTTTTGCAAATTTACTTTCCGGATGCACTGTATCATCTGAAATTAAGAAAAAATACCTTCACTGGAACAAAACTAACAAACAAATAGAGAGAAACAGAAAACAGGGATACAAGATCTATACACTCACCTAAAGGATTATTAGGAACACCATATTAATACGGTGTTTGACCCCCTTTTGCCTTCAGAACTGCCTTAATTCTGCGTGGCATTGATTCAACAAGGTGCTGAAAGCATTCTTTAGAAA
>JANRMT010027041.1:89403251-89428592 GCA_026402145.1 Polypterus bichir lapradei
AATGAGAAATTGAACAGGTGTTCCTAATAATCCTTTAGGTGAGTGTACAAACCAGAAGTAAAAGCTAAGCCCTTTTCACATACACAAAAATGGATAAAGAAAGAATAAGGAGAAACTGCAGAAGAGGACAAAAAACTAAAGAAGGGACATTTTAAAATTGCTCTGCTCAGAAAATATAGTTTAATAAATATCACAAAACAAATGGAGAAATTAAGTTTGCAGGCTGAGGAATGTGATCTGTCTGGCCTAGCTGTTCCAGTGTCACTGGCTCCACATAACCTCTAGATTGTCTACTGTGAAGACGAAAGAAGAGGACATACAAGTAAAACCCTTAAAAAGTGCTAAAATGTCATCTGGAGACACTGATTGCAGACTTTACCAAAAGAGAAAGCAAAGTGAGGATAAACGTCTTTTATAGTGCACAACCTGATATCTGCCATGGCACTTTTCTGGAGTACTACAACCACGTCAAGAGGCACTGAAGCAGGGAGGCAATTGTCCGTAACAGAAGAAGACGACCCAGGCAACACCACAATAAACCTGACAATATAAAACAATGGGATAGTAATGGTACAAGGGAGAGAAAGTAGTCTGGATATTTTTGAATGGAATTTCCAGATACTGAGAAAATTTGGTTGAACTCAAGATGAATGAACTTCACACAAATAAAATCAGATCATCAACAGAAATCTCAGTAAACACAGCAAAAGATATAAAGGAGGATGGAAACTCCCCACATCACTCCCTGTCACCTAGAATAGTCAAAAATATTCCTGTCTTAGCTAAAAAGAGGATTTACCTAAATCAGGGAGAAAGAGAAGACATGCTATTATAAGAAGAGCAGAGTAACTCAGAAAGTAGGTGCAACAGTTAAAAGAGTAACACAGCAGCAGCACTACTTGTGAGTTAAAGGCAGTCATGAGTGAGATTTAAAAGGATATAGGCAGCCTGAGGAAGGAGCTTAAGACATGGAGAGTAAAAATGAAAATCAAGTTGAGTCAAAAGAACCAACAGTGTTCTAGCTCCATACAGATACCTGATTCACAATTACTGGTACCACATCTACTGAAGACCTCTCACTGTTTAATCTCTGTGAAAATATAGATGAAAAATGAGTTCCCTAGTAATCATCAGCTGGAACATCCAGGGCCTGAATGCTTCAGCCTTTGGATGAAAAATCAAAGACATAGCCTTTGTAAATGGTTTAAGAGATGTGGATATCACAATAGTGTTTGAAACCTTGACCCAGACAGCTGATCATTCTCTCACCCCTCCAACCAACAGGCAACACACTGTTCCAAATCATAAGAGGCCTGCGGTGCTTCTGGGATGAACCTCACAAAGAATCCTGGTGTGGTATGAGGAAGAACTAACACCCTTGATCTCAGCTGTGAAGAAAGGAAACTCATACCCATGGCTCCAGAAAATCAGAACAGTGCTGGCAAGCAGTTTAGACACATACCCCTGTGCAGGCAACCTCCTCCCATCTAACGCACCTTACTTTATCAACCAGACCTTCCTCACCAACCCAGATAGATAGATTGAAAGATAAATTATTGTGTTGTTGTTCTCCTCTGCACTTCTCTTATCTTTTTATTTCTTTATCTTGTAATTTGAAAAGATCAGATGAGAAATGTAAAAAGGTTTGGGGTACCAGATGACAACCCCATTTAACAATGAACTAGGCTGACCCGCCTTTCAAGGCAACCGATTTTTAAGTTGACCACTTCTTAAGGCAATTCAATATGTAGATCAATTTGATATTTTATACAAACTCATTAATTTGGTTATATTGCATTTGAACGGTATTACTTTAATACTCGTAGTTTCTGTTATTTTTGTGATGAAATTTAAACTTTTTTTCTATATTGAGGTCGCCCTTTTGAACCCCCCTGATATTTACTACGCGGTGAGGCATTTGTACTCCATCAACATTAATTATTTCCAGAGACATAATTTTGTCTATTTTTCCAGTGCATCGCGCACAAAAGCAAGGGAATGATGAGAGCACCAGAACTCTGCTCACATCACATCGCTGCGTACCGCAAGCTGCAAGTAGTAAGTCTGTGATAAGCGGAATACCGCTACGCTTTCCACTCACGGGACGGAAGGACAATCCCGACCGCTTTTATGTAGTAAGAAAGAAGAAGAAGATATCGCACAGTCTGGAGTAGAAAATCATCTATTACCTGGAAAAACGAAACTACAAATCCCATCGTGCATTGCAAAATGGACGGGGCGTGTGTGAAACTCCGTGCTACTTGCACAGTCTGGAGTAAAAAATCATCTTTTACCTGGAAAAACAAAACTACAAATCCCATCGTGCATTGCACAATGGACGGGGCGTGTGTGACACTCTGCACCTGCGTAGGACTCATGGGACGGAAGGACAATCCCGGCCGCTTTTATATAGAAGGATGGGTGATGAAAGGCAAAGAAAAAGGAATTTGAAGGTGTAAAACATTAGTCAAGGAGAGAAAGGAAAGGTGAGGGATCAATCCTTCATCTTTAAGTGGTGGTCCTCCAATAAACACTGGCTTCCAGTGAACTTGAGGCTTTTACAGTATATTATTGGCCTGGAAGGGGTACAACTTGGTAGCAAAGGTGTAAAGGCTGGTCAGAACTGCAGATGGAAGAGGGCATGTTGTTAATTAGAGTGCCCCTTTTCTGTTTGGGATGCCTTTTTGGTGCTTCCAAGATGTTTCTTACAGTTCGGTCCATAAGTATTTGGACAGTGATAAAACTTTCATAATTTTAGCTCTGTGCGCCACCACTATGGATGTGAATTGAAGCAATCAAGATGTGACTGAAGTGTAGACGTGCAGTTTTAATTTAAGGCATTTAATAAAATAAAATGTATGAGCCATTTAGAAAAGAAAAGTCATATTATACACGGTCCTCCCATTTTCAGGGGCTCACAAGTATTTGGACAATCTAACATAATTATGAATATAACAATCATTTTAAATGCTTGGTTGAAAATCATTTATAGTCAATGACTGCCTGAAGTCTGGAACCCATAGCCTTCTCCAAGTGCTTAGTTTCCACCCAAGTGATA
The DNA here is from genome assembly GCA_026402145.1 of Polypterus bichir lapradei. Taxonomy (NCBI): domain Eukaryota; kingdom Metazoa; phylum Chordata; class Cladistia; order Polypteriformes; family Polypteridae; genus Polypterus; species Polypterus bichir. The sequence goes on from JANRMT010027041.1 coordinate 89,406,310, forward strand.
CTTTGTCAGGCCTTTGCTGCAGCTGTCTTCGACTTTCTGCCTTCAGTTTTGTCTTCAGCAAGTGAAATGCATGTCCAATTGGGTTGAGGTTAGTTAATTGACTTGGTCATTGAACAATATGCCATTTCTTTGCCTTGAAAAGAACTTGGTCTGCTGTCACAGTATGTTTTGGCTCATTGGCCATCTGTACTCTGAAGTGTCGTCCTATCAGTTTTGCAGCATTTGTCTGAATCTCAGCAGACAGTATAGCCCCATACACTTCAGAAATCATCCTGAAACATTTTGTCAGCAGTCATAACATCATAGACACCAGTGACTCACTTGGCAGTCACACATGCCCATGGCATAACACCACCTCCACCATGTTTCACATATAATGTGGTATGTTACAGATCATGAGTCAAAGTCAAAGTGAACTTTATTGTCATCTCAACCATATACAAGTATACAGACAGACGAAATTGCGAAGCTCAGGGTCCACAGTGTAACAACATGAAGTGCAAATAATAAATTAAAAATAGAATTAAAATTTAAAATTAAAACACAAACAAGACAAGACATTGTTCAAAGACAAGACAAAGAAGTAGCAGCAATATTGACGTGTACTTAGCAATATGAGCATTAATGCAATGTATAGAATTTGCAATCTAGATACATAAATATAGTCAATAGATATGTAATACCTTCTCTTCTCCATACTCTTCTCTATCCATCATTCTAGTACATATTGATATTAATTTCATTTGTCCAGATAAAACTGTTCCAAAACTGGACTGTTTTTTTAAAAATGTTTTCTGGCAAAGTCTGATCTGTCCTTCCTATGCTTGAGGATTACCAGTGGTTTGCACCTTGTAGTAAAGCATCTGTATTTACTTTTGTGAAGTCTTCTCTTGATTACACTATGTAACACAATTTTTGTTCCTGGCTTCCAAGAGTTATATTTCAACTGCTTATGTCTAAAGCCTATGGAAAAATAACTACATTCAGCACAAACTTTGATTTTATGACCACAGCCCAGAAAATTTCGTATTTATAGTGACAAAACAAGGACATTTTTATCTTTTCGTTCATGCAGTCTGATAAAGAACAACACTTGCATGGTAAATAGACAAAGACAGTCAAAACCACTCAAAAAGGTTCAGAAATGAGTAGGTTTTCTAGATTTGCGACTGTACTGCAAATCGCTTTCTCGAAGAAGCCCCAAAATGTAGTCCCCCATCATGTTTTCTTTATACTGTCCTTGGTAACGACGTTCAAAGTCCAGTATATCCTGATGAAAGTGCTCGCCTTGCTCCTCTGAGTAAGCTCCCATGTTCTTGAATTTGTCAAGATGAGCGTCAAGGATATGGACTTTGAGAGACATTCTGCATCCCATTTTGGCGTAATTCTTTATGAGAATCCGAACCAACTGCACATAGTTTTCAGCCTTGTGATTACCCAGGAAGCCGTAAACCACTGCAACGAAACTGTTCCAAGCCGTTTTCTCCGTCCTCTTCAGCAGCTTGGCGAATTGGTAGGATCCACCATGCAGAAGTAGCAGTTGCTTGAGTGGTCAGTCGGTTGCTGCCAAATTCGCGGGATAGCAAACATCATGGCTCTCTTTTCTCCCCTGTACCAACCTTCAAGAGTTTTCTTGCAATATTCGCATGTGAAATGAGGTGCCCAGGGCTTGTCTTGATCCCCGACAGGCATGCCGAAGTATGCCTTGTAGGCCTCGCACATCTTACGACATGCGTTCATGGAATACTTTCTCGCTCTTGTCTTTATAAATTGTCCACAGACATAGCAAAATGCATCTGCTAGGTGCAAGCAACCTCTTGATGCCATCTAAATCAAATCAAACAAATAACATATACCGAAATGTTGGTTCGAGTCACCTGTGCTTTTATACTTGTATGACTACTATTGGACAGTCTGAGAACGTTCTAGAAAGCTCTAAAAGTGTCTTGAAAGTTCTAGATAATTCTGGAAAATTCTAGAAACTTCTGGACAATTCTAACAGTTCAAGAATATTCTAGAAGACTACTCAGTACTGAATGCGAATCGAGAATTTTCTCGAAAACAGTCAAATTTCAAAATACCATTGTCCTGATCAAAAAAGCAAAGTTTTTGTGGAACAACAGCTATTTTCTATTTTTTTAGGCATAACGGGTTAGGAAAACACACTTTGTACCCAGGAACAAAATAAAAATAAAAATTTGTTACATAGTGTTATAGAATTTGGCAACGATAGGTGTACATCCCAGAGAGTGTTCTTGATTTGGCTAAAGGTTGTAAAGGGTTTTTTTTTCTCCTCCAAGGAAAGAATTCTGCAATCATCCAGCACAGTTGCCTTCTCTGGTTCTCCAGACCTTCTGGCGTTGCTGAGCTCACCAGTGAGTTCTTTCTCTTTAAGAAAGTACCAGACGGTTGATTTGACCACTCCTGGTGTTTCTGCTATATCTTGGATGGATTTGTTTTGTTTTCTTTGCCTAATCATGAATGCTTTTTCTTGCACAGAAAGCTCTTTGGACCTCATATTGAGAGTTCACAGCTTCCATAAGCAAATTCCACACATGGAATCAACTCCAGACCTTCTGCCTGCTTAATAGTTAATGAAATAATGAGGTACCTGCTTACACCTGGCTTTGGAACAGCTTGTCAGTGAGATGTCTAAATACTTTTGAGCCCCTGAAAATAGAGGGGGCTGTGTATAAAAATGGCTGCCGTTCCTAAATGGCTCATATGATATTTCAATTAAACTCTTTCAATTAAGCTAAAACCCTACACTTAAATCATGTAATTATTTCTTAATTTCAAGTCCATTGTGGTGGTGTACGAGCCAAAAGTATGAACATTGCGTCACTGTCCAAATACATTCATGGCCTTAACAGCCTTTATATGTTTCACTTTTGTTAAATCTAGCAAAACATTTTAATACTTGTTATGCCAATAAGGCTGCTTAGAATCTTGAATCATCATGGGAGTGCAGATGCAGCACTATAGTGGAAGATGGTGAATCAGCCAAACCTAGCTAAATACTCAGGTAAAGTCCTTTGAAGATAGACCAGGAGGGGGAATCAGGTTTTCCATTTCTCTGGTTCTTGTTTATTTTTACTTTTATTAAGTTCTTCTGTTAACTTCTTTCTTGTCTGTATTATTATAATAGTAAAAACCACCTTGCTTGTGTAATAACATTTGACTTTTTGGGGGTTGGGGATGGTGTACAAATGTCTGTATCTTCCACTAACAGAAATGAACAACATAGTCAGGGAAAATAATTTTTTATGAATAAATAATAAGAAAAAAATGTCTAATATAAAAAAAGAAACACTTAACCTCTGGCAAGAAGAAAAATATAGATTTTTTTTATATTTTATATTTCAAAACTTATCTTTTCAAGCTGGCACACCAACTGTAAATTATTATTATTATTATTATTATTATTATTATATTCATCAATTTAGATTACAGAAATCATTTTGTGGTTCAAGACTGTAGTAGGAAACTTTGTAGTTACCTTGCATGATTTCCAGGGAGATTGGTTTAAGAAGGGCCACCTCTGGACTCTGTCTAATTCTGGGAAATTTAACTTAACATTGCCAGCACTTTCATATCACACTTCCTTATTCCATTCCTCACTGTTCTGGTCACCTCTAGATTGATAATTAGCAACTGCAGAGTGTCTAATCACCTAGAGATTAGCTTGTGGCCAAGGCATGCCCACACCAGTTGTTCTGAAGACCTGTGGCATTCTGGATTCATAGCGTTAATATCACTATGCACTGTAGTTGCCTTTCACTGGATTGTGTGGCTTTGTCAAGCTTGATTTCCCGTTTATATACTTTTTCATGTCTGTCATTCTGAGGAACTCATATTCCCATGACAAGCAGTGGAATCTGATTCTTTTTCTCATTTACTGAGGCTTTATTTAGAAGACATATTTTTTAAAAACTGTGTAAAAAAGTTAACGCCACATTCTGATTGATTAGTCTAGGATAGTTGAGTAGCAACATTTAGAGAGCATTCGAGTCAGTAGACTCTCCCTAGACTGGAGGAAGACTGCAGGTGACTCTTGATGTCACTTTCACCCCACAGCTTGACGCTCCACCCCAGCTATAAACTGATGTGCCACCCGAAGTTGACGTTCATTTTACATCCTCATCCAGGAAGGATAGACCTCTTTTGTTAAAGGCTGAACACCTATTGTGAAGGGTTGAGAATCCTTGCTGCTTTTTTTGTTATTTTTTAGTTAAAGCTTGCCAAGTAAATTGAGCTTTTGCCTTGGCGTCCCAACATTCTGACACTCTCTGGTCTTCTATTTTACAGTGCTGAATGTCTATGTGGCTGAGATTAAAGGACAGGCCCAAATTAATCGTCAGATGAAAATTCTGTACCTTCAAGGAGGGGTGATACTCTTCTTGTCAGACCCAATGCCAACCAGCCCCACCAGTGATGGTTTACCAAATCATAAAATGCCAGGAGAGACAAATGGTGAGAAAACACAAATCCATAAAAATAAAAGAGTAACTGTACTGTGCAGTTTATAGCACCACAAACAAAACTGGCAAAACAAAATGTTGACACGAACTGCTGCAGGCGGTGATTAAGATCATAATCACAGGGCACAAAACTTAAAGGCTAATAACATTTTAAAGTGTAGGCAAACCTTTCCATCAATTACTTGTAAAGAATATGAGACATCTATAATTAATTATATATGCAGATATCTTAAATTACTTCGACTGGTTAAAATGGCATTTTAGATATCAACAATTAAATTCAAATATATTAGATACCTGTAATTCTAATCTCAAATATGTCTGATTGAAAGCTTCATGCAAGTCAATTGATTGACTACATTAAATTCCTGTACTTTTCTCCACAATGACTGTCCATGATGGAAGAAACAATCCACTGGCAGCACAGCTGGAAAGACAGTTTTGCATCCATTCTGTCAAACTTGAAATGTGAATACCTGGATGCATTTTTCAGCACTTGCACGCATTTGTCAGCACACTTTTCTCCCCTACATTTTAGTCGTGCCAAACCATACTCTGTTCTCTTCACTTTCATTAGGTTTTACTTTTGTATGCTTATCTCCTTTTCACTGTCCTTAATTCAGTAGAAGATTGAACCTCAAAAATATTATCTTACTTTAAGTTTACAACATAAAAACTAACCTTCACCTCTTTTTCTCAATTTGAAGATATGAGCTGACACAGTCTTAGTGTCCCTTTATATGCAAAGGCACACACAGACTACGTAGCAAGGACTCTGTTCTGTTATAGGAATCTCAGGATGTCAAGAAGCCACATTCATCTTTTGCTGTGAACGTCATACAAAAAATAAATATATAATTTGCCAATCACTTATTTTTTCATTACCGGGCAACAGGAAGCCAGGTTTTATGGCTGTAGTGTTAGGTGTAAAGCTGAACTCTGTTGCAAAGGTGAATGTCATTCATTTTCTGAACTTGGTTATTCAGGTTGAAGGTTGTGGAGAACCAAGGGCTGTGAGTCTCAGGGGCAAGCAGCAAGAAACTTTGGACAGGGTGGCAGTTGTTTGCAGGGCATGTGCACACCCAAAACCATGTTACCCCAAACTAATATAATTTAGATTTGGCAACCATCCTAACTTCTTTGGGCTGAAAGAAAGCTAGAGTACTCTTGGGGGGGGGGGCAATTTAATGAAATTCAAACTAAATGAAATTTCAGTTGCTTATTTATTTATTTATTTGTCTACTAACTGAAATACCCGGCATTGCCAGCATAAACAAACCGAGAATAAACTTTCTTTTGGAAATTCAACATGGCTAAAAACAACCCCCAATGAGACAAAAAGACTTACTCTTGAATGAAAGCTGTATCCTGCAAGACATGGAAATTGTTATCCAATTAAATGAGGAGGAAATGCTGTAAGAACATCTGGTCTTAGATGAGATTTCACTTTGGCCGGTACAAAACTTTATGCATGTTGATATCCTTTTCCTCAGCCCCAGTTCACTGCTGCTGCTAAATGAGAATTACAGTCCTTACGTCCGTGCTGGATTTTAACTTGCCTCCTTCCCATTATAGTTTCACTTCCCAATATGACATATAGTCTAAGTTGTAAATTGGTGCAAAGGCGAGGCAAAATGTAGTGAAAATCATTTCAGCAGTTTTTGTGTTATTAGAGAACAAAGAGAAAAAGAAACAGAAATCCAAATGGCTTACGGTTTTATTTATATAGCTTTAAGTGTCAGTAAAGGACCACCACTTTTAAATAAGTAATAATTAAAGAAAATTGATTGGGAAGAACAAAGCTTTACCATAGAAGGCCAGTCATTCTTAAACTTGCTTAATCTAATTCAGGGTCATGAAGGCACTGGAAACAAGGATGTAAACAGCCCTTGTTGAGTCCTTGTCCATCACTGGACATTACATACACCAATTTAGACTTATCAATTAACTTTAACTGCACGTCTTTGGGAATATGGGAGTAAAACCCACACAGAGACAGGAGAATGTGAATCCCCATGTGAACAACATGAACCACAACCAAGTGTATGATTTAGACTCACAAAACTGGAACCATGACAGAAATATCTAAATATTAACCTACACAAAACAAAGATAACACATAAAGGAGATGAATGATACTAATATTTACAGTGCCTACTACTGTTAAGAGAGCATAAAGCACATGTCAGGATCATACTGAAATTACAAGTCTAAATATAAAACATAAACTACTCTAATACAAGAAATATTACACCCAACAATAAATAGGTAAAGAACATTAGACATGCTGATGATGCTTTGAGAGGCTTGAGCAGTAAAGAGAAGGATGGGGTTTAAGTAAATAAACACAACCATGTTCCTTCTTAATAGTTACTACTGACTGAATCATCTGATAGTGATAAATAAAAGGATTATTTGCATATTTAATTGAACTGCAGTGCCACAAAAGATGGCAGTGTTGTAAATAGAACCACATAAGACCACTAGGTGGCAGTATTCTAAATACAGAGCTTAATTAAATATCACACTTTCTGCCTGGTATTACTAAATACCACAGTCTCATTTTAATAATATTTAGTCCTTAGGAAGTAAAAGCAACTCATTCATATCGGAGCTTTGCACCCTCTTCTTTAACAGCATCAGCTTTAACTTTGCAAACACTCTTGTAACACGTCCCATAAGTTCCTCACTGCCTTTAATCCGTGACTTCTTTACAAGAATCTGGAATAATAGTAGGCTTGTCAAACTGACATTTCTTTCGTACCTGAAGAGTAGTCAGCTATTGCTTATGCCACCCGTCCCAAATGAATTTGTTTCTCTGACATCTGTAGTGGTCCTTGCAGTTAAATTCTCCTAGAGATTGAAGTGTGTGCCAGTCAGATATCATCTGTGTCACACACAAGCGCTTGGGGAACAGCTGATCGACCCGGTTTGCTTCGGAAAAATGTCCCGGGGTTGGACAACGGCAGTGTACTAACCTGTCTCTCTTTACTTCTTTAGAAAGACCAAGACGTCACAGCCGTAAAGAGCGCCCGGACGGCTATAGGAAGTGCACACTTCCGGGTCTATTTATTCCTCTGCTGACCCGTGATGACGTCATGCTCCCAGAATACACCACAACTATCCCAGCATTCCTCACGTCAATATCCGGTCCGCCTCCATAAAATGTCCGTCTTCCCTCCCTTCAATGTCTTTTGAGTTTTTGTAGAAAACAATTGACAATTTTTGTTTGCAGTATACGGGGCTGAATGTTTGATTCTGGGAGTAACATAACCATTGTTGCTCGCCATTACGTCTTACCGCGACAATAGCTTGCTCAACATTTGGGCGTTAAGTGTTTGCGTGGGATGGCATTAAGGTGCTTTATCACTTAGGAAGGGGCTGCGGAGCCCCCCTTTCCAGTCATCTTGGGACGAGACTGGTCAGAAACTAAAAGCGGTGGGACCGTCGCCACTCCTATTCCCAGGCTAGGTCTGATTGTGGAGAGTCAGGAGCCCCTCCCCTCTGTTCCCACGCCATGCACCTCGGCGACCTCTGATGACGTAGAAGGGTCGGGGGAGCTCTCTTTGGCGCCGGACCCCGACCCGGAAGTATACCCGGGCGGGGCTGCGGAGCAGGCAAGTGCTCCCACGGGCCCACTTACTGATGTACTCGCCAGCTTGGACACACAGTATCGGTCCACGTCGCCATCCTTTAAACGTGAACAATGGAACGACGATGGCCTCCACACCACACGGACCCTACTTTGTGCTAGAAAACGATATACTTTATTGAGTTGCTGAGCACGAAGGTGAGGTGCGGAAGTTGTTGCTAGTGCTGCAGACTTACTGGCGGGAGGTTTGCGAGCTAGCTCACGCCCACCTCCTAGGTGCCCATCTTAGGGCCGAGAAAACACTAGAGAGAATAAAGCTCTGGTTTTACTGCCCAGGGTCAATGAGGAGGTCCGCCGTTTCTGTCAGTCCTGCCTGGTCTGTCAGCTACGCCAGATTCCTCGAAGGGACCGTGCTCCTTTGATCCCGATTACCCTGATAGACATTCCTTTTGAATGGATTGGTATCGATCTGGTTGGCCCCCTAGAGCCTTCAGTGCGTGGTCACAAATATATTCAGGTGATGATTGACTACGCAACTCGATACCCCGAAGCAGTTCCCCTGTCGAACTGCTAATACCAAAACATTGCACGGGAACTAGTAGGGCTGTTTTACCGAGTGGGCATACCCAAAGAAGTCCTCACGGGCCAGGGTACACCCTTTACCTCGGATACATTCAGGGAAGTTGCCAAACTACTCCAGATTAAGCATCTCAAAGCATCCGTCTATCATCCCCAGATGGATGGACTAGTTGAGCACTTCAATGAAACACTGAAGCAGATGCTCTGCAAGGTGGTCAGCGCGGACGGCAGGAAATGGGGCCAGCTTTTACCACTGGTGCTTTTCGCCTATAGGGAAGTACCACAAGCCTTCACAGGGTTTTCCCCATTTGAGTTATTATATGGATGACAACCCCGGGGCCTATTAAATATATTAAAAGAAGACTGGGAAGGGGAGGCACTTCCTTCCACCAACCTCCTAGAGTATATCGCGCACTTACGCGATAGATTGATTAAAATCAGGCCATTACTTAAAGATCATATGTCCAAGGCTCAAGCAGCGCAGGTCCAGAATTACAATCGGAACATCTCCCTACGCGAGTTCCAGCCTGGGGACCGCGTAATGGTGCTCGTGCCCACCTCCCACTCGAAACGGTTGGCTCATTGGCTAGGGCCTTATGAAGTTAAAGAGAGAAAAGGACTCATCGATTATTTGGTGAGTCAACCAAATCATTGACCGAGTGAGAGAGTCTACCAGAGCAACCTCCTGAAGCCGTGGAGAGACAGGGAGAACGCTCCGCCTCCCGGCCCCGCTCTCTCCCTTTTCTCAGAAAGCACCCCGCTTAACTTCGGTCCTAATTTGTTGCCCCACCAACGACAGGAGCTCGAAAGAGAAATCCTGTCTGTCCCGGAGCTGGTCAGCGAAGCACCTGGCCGGACCTCGCTGATTAAGCATGACATTGTGACCGACCCGGGTGTGGTTGTCAGGGAACGACCCTACCGCCTCCCTGTGGTGAAACGCGCTGAAGTGGAGCTAGAGGTTCAAAGAATGCTAGACTTGGACATCATTGAGGAGAGCCATAGCCCCTGGTCCAGTCCTACCATCCTCGTATCCAAGCCGGACGGGTCGTGGAGATTCTGCAACGACTTCAGACGTCTTAATCAGGTCTTGAAGTTCGATGCATATCCCATGCCAGGGTGGATGAGCTCCTAGAGAGACTAGGGACAGCCCGCTATCTGACTACTCTTGACATGACGAAGGTGTATTGGCAAATTCCCTTAACGGCATCCGCAAGAGAAAAAACTGCCTTTAGCACCCCTAGCGGTCACTGGCACTACAAGGTACTCCCATTCGGGCTGCACGGGGCGCAGGAGACCTTCCAGTGTCTAGTAGATAGAGTGCTACGGCCCCACCAGTCCTACTGTGCTGCATACCTGGATGACGTGGTCATCTATTCCGGCACCTGGGAGGAGCATGTCGTGCAGGTGTACACGGTTCTTCTGACGCTAGCAAAGGCCGGGCTTTGTATCAATCCATACAAGTGTTACTTTGGGATGAGCGAAACCCGATACTTAGGCTACCTAGTGGGAGGAGGGCTGGTGAAGCCACAGGATACCAAAGTAAAAGACATCCTGGAATGGCCCCGTCCGATGGTCAAGAAGCAGGTGCAGGCCTTCTTAGGGTTAGCGGGTTACTACCGCCGGTTTGTGCCTCGCTTCTCGCCCTTGACAAACCTGACAAAGAAAAGGGCCTCTTTACATGTGGTGTGGACCGAGGTCACGGAGCGAGCATTCAGTGACTTGAAACGGGCCCTTACTTCAGCATATGTATTAAGAACGCCTAATTTCTCACTACCTTTTATTCTCCATACCAATGCTTCGGACACAGGTTTGGGTGCCGTGCTGAGCCAAAGCATCGATCGTGTCGAACACCCTGTGATATACCTGAGCTGGAAACTACTGGACCGGGAGACAAGGCATGCAGCTGTGGAGCGGGAAGCCTTGGCCATCAAATGGGCAGTGACGCACCTGCGGTACTACCTGCTGGGCCGGGAGTTCACCCTGGTGACGGACCATGCCGCCCTCCAGTGGATGGCTCTTCATTGGGATTTGAATCCTCGGGTCGCCAGGTGGTTTTTGGACCTGCAGCCGTTTAAGTTCACCGTTGTTTATTGCCGGGGCAACCTGCAAGCCAACGCTGATGCACTCTCTTGCGTGCACGACCTCCCGATGGGTCTGGGCTAACGGGGGGGTCCTGTCACGCACGAGCGCTTGGGGAGCAGCTGATCGACCCTTTTTGTTTTGGAAAATGTTCGGGGGGGGGGTTGGCCACAATGGCAGTGTACTAACCTGTCTCTCTTTACTTCCTTAGAAAGACCGAGATGTCACAGCAGTAAAGAACCTCCGGACGGCTATAGGAAGTGCACACTTCCGTGTCTATTTATTTCCTCTGCTGACCCATGATGACATCATGCTACCAGAATCCACCCCAACTATCCCAGCATTCCTCACGTCAATATCCGGTCCGCCTCCATAAAACATCCGTCTTCCCTCCCTTCAATGTCTTTTGAGTTTTTGTAGAAAACAATTGACTGTTTGTAGTATCCGGGGCTGAAACCTCAAACCTTGAACATTCTTGTGTCTTTTATTACATCTGTAAGATCCCACGATGACGCTGTTCCTTCTAAAACCACTGGAACTGCAAATCCTGATGGAGGGGTCATATAAACTGTTTACTTTTGGTAGAAATCTACATCTTATGAATGTTCTGTTTTCAATGGATACCTAGAAAGTAAATATATCCTCCTTCAGACTCCAGCTGATCCCAACAATATGCAGAATGGGTGAAACAATTTAACTAATCCCTATATAGCATACTTCCTTTTGCAATGATAATGATGATTCAATTTTATTGTCATTGTACAAGTACAGTGAAATGTAATTAATGCATATCTCTTGGGTCAAAGCGCAGGGTCAGCTATTACACAATGCCCCTGTAGAAATTGAATGCATTAATAGGTATTGTTAAAAATGTTGTGCAGTAAATGGCAAAAGGTTTAAATGAGATTATTCCTATTCGTGCCAAAAGGCACATAAGGCATTGATGATTTGCCTCCACCTGGTCCTGTGTTGAGCTAGGTGTTCTGCTTCACCCCATGTTAGGTACATTTCCTTCAGTTGATTTATTACAGTTCGCTGCCAAGTTGTTTTATGACAGCCTCGTTTTCGCTCCCCCAGTGGTGTCCATCTCAGAGCAACCTAAGGTGTATGGTTCTGACCCATTCTGATGATGTGGCCAAGCCATCTTAAATGTATGCGCTTTATCTCCAATACCACACTCTGGCTCTTAATTTTCTTGTAAAGGACTTCATTAGAGATCTTCTCAGGCCAGAAGATATGACAGATCTACCTGAGACATCCATTGTGGAATGCATTGATCTTATTAATGTCTCCATGTACAGCATACCATCAATCAGAGCTATACAACAGAACAGGTTTGACGTTGTTGTTATAAAGTCTGACCTTTATTCTCAGGCTGTACTGCTTGAACTTCCAGATGGGCTGAAGTCTTGTGAATGCACTGTGTGCTTTCCCAAGCCTTGCTCTGATGTCTTTTTTGTGCTGCATTGACCTTACTAACAAGACTGCCAAGATACATTATGTCAACTCCTGAAGGTATTCAAGTGGAGCACCGTTTACTGTGATAGTTGCACTAGAATTGGCATCTATGCACATCACTTGTGTTTTACAGGCACTGATGTTGAGGCCTGTTTGCTTGGGAAAGTTACTCAGTCTATCAGTCTTCTCCTGCAAATGGTGTAATTTTGAGGAGAGGGCAGATATGTCGTCAGCAAAGTCAAGATCTTAAAGCTGGGATAACAGGGTCCACTGAATACTTCTAGGTTTATCAGCTGTTGTCCCTGAAATGATCAAGTCAATGGCAAGCAGAAAGAGATTGGGAGAGATTATACATCCCTGTCACAAACCCACCATCAACATATGACACTGCACTGAAACTGACAGTAGAACATACCCATAAAGTGTGACCATCTTTGGAGGAACTCCATATGACCATAAGATTTTCCATAGGGTGTCATGTTACAGGCTGCTGAAGGCTTTCCGGAAGTGCGGAAATTGATGTATAAGGGGGTATTCCAATTTATGCACTGCTCAATGATGTTCCTCAGAGCGAAGATCTGATTGATGCAGCTCCTTCCTCTTCTAAACTTTGTCTGTCCCTGTTTCAGCTTCTGGTCAAATGCTACATCAATTCTGTCAAGAAGAATCCTGCAGAAAACTTTGAGTGGAATTGAAAGCAGTATGATGCTTCACCAGTTGTCACAATTCTGGAGGCTGCCTTTCTTATGAAATTTATCTATTAAGCTCTTGTTCCAGTTAACAGATATTATATCCTTTTCCTAGATCTTCCAGAAGTAATCAGTGAAAATCCTTGTTAAGGTGGTGAGGTCTGCTTTCAGCATTTCAGCATGGATGACATCAATACCAGCAGCTTTCCCACTCTTCATGGCTTTGACGGGGAGCCTGGCTTCTGTTTCAGTTATGGGACTAGTGTCAGTATCCAGGACAGTATTGGCTGGTGAAGGGTCATCTGGTGGTAAGTGATTGAGCACTTCACTAAAGTGTTGTACCAATCTGGCAGCTTGTTCCTGCTCTGTTAAGAGGCTTTTAAAATCTTTTTTAGACAGGGGTAGACTGGCTGGTGTTCTTGCAACTGAGTTTCTTAGTGATCTTGTAGACAGCCCTCATCTCACTTCTTGCAGCAGCATCTTCAGCCTCACCCTCCAACTTCTCAACAAAGTAAAAGGCAAAAGTTTATCATATAATTACTTAAAGCAGACACACTGCTTCCATTCAGTCACTATGCATACATTAAATTGTTAATGTTAATCATTAAAAAAAAAATATGGAAGTTATTTTACACACAGCACCAACATCTATGCATGCAAACAAGGCTACTTTTCAAGCAGACTGATGCCAAAAGAGCAGCCGTTGGAATGTGGTCTAGCAGCAAAAGAATGGACTGTAAATCACAGGGATGTCAATTCAATCCCTGATTCTAGTATTAGGGTGTCCTGAATAAAAGAAATCTACTGTTATACCATAAACAACACCTACACAGCCAAATGAGGTAGCTCGATAATCAGTACACTTTAGTGGAGAGTGTGAAGCCTGTCAAGTGTGGCCTAGTGACTAAGTCACTGGGCTGCAAATAAAAAGAATGTTAATTCAGTCCCACTTCTGATATTCCATGTGTTCTAGATAAAAACAAATTCAATGTTATTCCACACAGCAACTACCCACACATTCAAATGAGGCTACTCTTCAAGTACACTTGAATGCACTTCGCTGGAGAGTCTGCCTAACCAGGCATTGCAGTGCGGCTGAACAGGAAAGAAGCTGGATTAAAAACCATAAGGATGAAAATTCAATCCTTGTTTTGAATCCTTAATAAAGATCTTAAATAGTATTAGAATAAAAAAAAAACACACTTTTGACAGAGGTTGCCCTTCAAAGAGACCTGATAATCAAGCCACTTCAGTGGGGAGTGCAATGTCTGTGTAAGCTTAAATTACAGCAATAGAGTACAAGGTTCTCTCCCAGTCACCACAGCGATTGTAGTCTAGAAGAATGTAGCTTCTTAGAAACTCACCAACAGACACAAGGACAAAGAGAGAATATCTGTCCAATGGAGCTCACTGCTCCTTTCAGTCACACGTGCCAGAAAATTGTGGATACAGAGATTGTCTGTTGTGTGGCATGTTGGAGGGGCAGTCACTGTTGGACACCATGGAACAGGACCTAGAAAAAATGGTTCTCTGAGACAGTGTCCCACAGAGCTCAGTGGTGGGGCTGCTACTATTTATAATATATATATAAGATTTGGATAGTAATATAAATAATAAGCTGCTTATGTTATCAGATGATACCAAGCCAGGTGGATCGGTGAATCACTACAGAGGGTCTTGGACAGCATACTGTCTTGAGCAGATTTAGGGCAAATGAAATTTAATGTAAGTAAAAATAAAGTATTACACATGGGAAGTAAAAATGATAGGTTTAAATACAAAATGGGAGGTCTGAAAATTGAAAATACACCTTTATGAGAAGGATTTAGGAGTCATAGCGGACTCAATACTGCCAATTGCCAAACAGTGTTCGGAAGTCATTTAGAAGGCTAACAGAATGTTAGGTCATACAACACGATATGTAAAGTAAAAGTCCAAAGAGGTTATGTTCAAGCTTTATAACACACTGGTGAGGTCTCATATGGAGTACTAAGTGCAGATTTGGTCTCCAGGCTACAAAAATGACATAGCAACACTATGTCAAGTCAAGTCAAGAGAAGAGTGACTAGGTTGATTCCAGGGATCTGGGGGATGAATTATGACGAATGATTAAAAGAGCTGAGCCTTTTCAGATTGAGCAAAAAGAGAATAAGACGTGCTATGAGGAATTAATACAGTGGATGGAGACTGTTACTTTAAAATTATCTCAACAAGAATGCAGGGACAGTGTTATAAACTTGTTAAGGGTGCATTTTACAGAAACATTAGATAGTTTTCCTTCACACAGAGAACCATAGACCCATGGAATATGTTGCCAAGTAGTGTAGTAGACAGTAGGGACTTTCAAAACAAGACTTGCCGATATTTTGGAAGAATTAAGAGGATAGGGTTGGCAAACTTTGTCGGGCTGAATTGGCAGTTCTTGTCTGAATCTTTCGAATGTTCTGTATTCCCAGGTACCCATTCACTCAAAGCCACCAAGGAGGCATGGTGCCTCATGTGCAGCATAAAGAATGCCCTTTGGGTTGCCAGGAACCAATTCTTTCTGAAGAAGGAAAGGATGACAATCCAGGAATGCTGCAGGTACATCCACAGTCTACTTAGGGACTATTCTTTCCTGGACAGTTTGGAAGAATGAGAACACTTAATGGAAATAGCCACATTATGCTGACCCCAAAGGAGGGTCAACCACCTACGACTCACTCTTTCTGCCGCTACTGTTGGCACCTCTGAGAAATAAATGCTTTGTATGTTTTCCGTAAAGTACTTAGCTCATAACTAAGCCTTAAGAAATCAGACCTAGTTGCGATTGTAATAAACTCTGTTTATATATAGTACATATACATATTCTACATATATGTGAATAAAGACTTTTTTTAAAATAAAAAATAGAGTACAAAGTGTAAGATGTGTGTGACCATGATGGAGTCACCTCACCTGACTGAAACCGTGAACCACTTTGAGTAAAGGAGTCTGCCATCGTAATACATAGTGAAGCAAGGCAGCATAAAGGTTGGAAAGTTAGGACTTACTGTACTTTTTAATGCACACCTTCTTCCAGTTAGAGGACAAATAAATGAACTTTTAACAGTCACAAAAACAAACATGTCACGGTGGTGTGCACCAAACACATATCACAAAAGCTTGATGGACAAAAACCAAAGCACCACTTTCATCACAGTCAGCTAGTTATTCATTTATTTGTTTGTCTTCAAAAATAAAGGCAATGCATCATTGGTGGTTGATGGCCTTATTGCACATGGGGTACATTGTCAAATACCAGTGAAGATAAATATATCTAATTAATGTCTTATTATAATTTTTAATAAACCTTTTGCTGAGTAACATGAACTCATGATAAAAGTTAACAACAATGTTAACAATGTTAGTACATTTTGCAAATACACCTAGATAGATGTTATATATATATACAGTATACTGTATATTTACACACACGTACACAGACACACACAAACACATATGTCCTGTATATACAAGTGTAAGTTTGTATATGCATAGATATGAGTGTATGAGTCATAACTGCATATATATCATGTACACAGAGAGAGAGTACATTACATATTCTGAACATTAATTTCTCATGCAAACATGCAGCAGAATTGTGGGATACAATATGATTTCTGAACTTTGTGCTGGCTCAACACTCTTGCTCCATTCTTAAAATATAGTAGCCAATTCTGCTAAATCCCTGCTCTCATAAGTCACAGAATAAAATGGATAACAAAATAAAAATGTGTAAATGATAAAAGGACATCTACTGCAATTGTTATAGCGACAAAAAAAAACACTCCACACAGTTTTGCTACCTTGACGTTTTTATAACATAAATTAAAACAAGGGGTCCTGAAGTTAAGTCATAGAGGGTGAGCGTGACTGCAGATTTTACTTCCAACCCAATTTATTAATTAGAAGCTGATCCTTGCTGTTATCAGAACTTTTTATTTCATGTTATGGCTTTCATTTGGCCTCAGATCATTCTTATATTGTATTTTGTCTTTTTCAAGGATATCATCCAAATGGGCCCAAATTATCAGTCCTTTCATGTCTTCTCTTCCATTTCATTCCAAATATTTTACACACACAGGTGTAAGTGGGACCAAATGAGATGGTAAGATGCTGGTAACACTGTGATTCACATCTCGTTGTTAATTGGTATGACGTTAAGAAAATAAGCCATTAAAATAGTGAATGCAGACATTGAGAACTAAAAGGAACAATTAACTCAAATTAAACACAGAAATGTTGTTTGCGAAATGCAGGAACAATTGGCTTCTAAATAAAAAGCAAAAACCTGCAGTCACCATGGCCTTCTAGAACCAAACTTTAGGTCCTCTGGATTAAAGCATCCACTTTTTATTTGTGCAAAGGAAACCGTGTAATAGTAAACTCTACGAGACAAGGGTTATAGTGCATACAGAAAGCAGAACCCTGTATGTTTTTGCCTTATTGCAATTTAAATACAATCAAAACAACATAATGAGGTGTCCATCTATTGGACTTTACCTGGAAGAAATATGTTTGACCTTCAGCAAATAGAAAGAGGGTTGCTTCTTGATCCCAATGTTTAAATTACTTTTTGTACCTTCTGCCTTTCCTTCTTTTCTCCCACCATTTTATTGAGGGAGTTTCTTAAAAGTTTATCTGTGCCAGTCTATGATTGAGGGTACCACCACCAGTATGTGTTTAGATGAATTGGTAAATTAGATCTCCCCCCTTTACTTATGTTAAAGGAGTACTGATTTGCCCTAAACAGAGAATGCAGTTAACTGGAGCTGAAGCCCAGATTCCCAATGACACTGTCATCTGGACAGCTCTTATCACTGCAGTGGAGAGTGGACCAGGCTCTAGAAGTTTTACCAGTCACTATTAAGGTGACACCATTTTCTCTTTGCAGAATAAATGTCAAGATCTCAGAGGTGGAGTTACTATTCTTCTATTCTGAAGTGCTACAGATATTAGATGGGAGTGGATGGGTTCAGGAAATGTAAGGCGACAGGAAGTAAACTTTTGTTTTGGGAGACCTGTTCCAATGCAGATGGGGTTGTCCTTCTCCTTTATAACAAGTTAAACACCCTTGGAGAGTAATACTCTTGTAATGTTTTCACAAGGTGTGTTCATCTTAGCTGTAGATCTACAAAAGATATAATTAAGCTGGTTCAGAAAATGAATGGAGCTTCTTAGCTGGAATGACTGGTCATTTAGCTTCAGCAGGTGTAGGTGCTAATTAAAAGGAACAGTGATGGTTGGACATATTTGAACATCAGTAAGAAACCTGCAACTAGACATCTGATGTCTGAAATCTGTGCTGCTGAGGATAATTTTCCATTGCTGGGATACATCATTTATCTATCATCCTTCCATCCATTTTCAATAAAACACGTATACACTATATACATACAAACACACACACAAACATACATATATAAATATACACGAGTTAAACTTGCTTTTCTGTCATTTGCTGAGCCTACTTATAGAGGAAACTATTTTGTGGCAGGGAAGAATTACAGCACCACACCACAGAAGACTAGGATCCCAAACACTGCACAACGACAAAGTGCTGGATGGGACTTTTCTATCCTCTGCATTGAAGATGATTTTTCAGTGTTTCTTGATCGAAGTTCTTTAATAATGAAAGCCCTCATCTGACAATTCCTGCGAAAATTGTGCTGATATGTGGGAGAATAAATTATACAAACAAGTCGTATGCTGTGCTTGTTTCTCACTTTCCATTCCATTTATGCATGTATAGTAAGATTCCTAGACAATTAATAATTGCTCCAAGATAATTCATTCAAAATTTGTCTATTGCAAACTTTAGGTGCCACATATTACTATTTATGCTGCATTTTAGTCCGTATTCCTTTCTGTGTTGAATGAGTTACCCTGTTTTTAAACACTATTCACTATGTGGAATAACATTGAATTTGTATTTATCACTTACTCATTACAATCAAGTAAAAAGTAATTAAATTTGATCTATAGTTACTTATTTTAAAATGTAGTGTGTTACAGTGTGTTACTTTTTCTCCTTTTGTATGAAAAACTGCACATTTTAATGGCCAGCATTTGTTATTATATCCTAATGTTAATATAGGAACTTTCATAAAACAGACCAGAAATACAGCCAAATTTGGTCATTTTCTTGTAATTTACAAATACTTTTATCTTTCATGTGCTTTTCTCCATCTCCAGCCTGTGCCCCCGAGGATTCATGGTATCCTACACTAACTGCTGCACCAACAGATCACACTGTTCCGAAATATCAATAGCAAAAAGATTGATTAAAATTAAACTGGCACTTTAATAGTAGGTTTCTGTTGGTGGATTGCATACATTACACTCTTTTCTGCTTGGGTGTGCGATTGAACCCTACCAGGGAATGGTGTTCTGTTTACCACACGTCTTGTATTACACCCAGGGCTGCTGTGATAATTAATGGCTGCCTGTAACCCTAAACTGGACCAATTAAATTTACCCCTCAGCACATGCAGGACTAAATGTACAATTATAAATTTTGTTCAGTTCTTTTCACTTAATTGCATGCTACTGTCATGATTTGACTCAGTGTTGATTAATTGCCAACTTTTGTTTTATGATGCAAAGTCCTGAACTCCATTTTGGGTCCTCAATCACTGACATTTTGATTCCTGTTGTTAGGTCCACTTTCTGCATTTCTAGGGGTATTAACTCTGAGATTGTGACCCATGATTATAGACACAGTGACAACTTTGACCTAATTTCTTTAGCCGATCTATTGATACCAAAACCCTTTAAGAAAAAAGATAAATAGCCTTGTTTTCTCTTGTCTTGCATGTTACTTTCGGTTTTGCCCTTTTTTGCTCTTTCAGCTTTGATTACTGGTTCTTGGATTGGGCTTCGAATTATTCCGGTCAGGCTGTAAAGCTTATCTGTCAGTGCGCTGACAACAACAACAGATACATGTTTATCTTCTTCCTTACTGGCTGTCATTGGAGCATCTGCATGCACGACGTAGCACTGAAAGTAGCAGGCAATGCAGTATAACTAATAATAATAATTATTATTATATTTGTTATTTATTAATTATCCATCCATCCATTTTCCAACCCGGTGAATCCGAATGCAGGGTCACAGGGGTCTGCTGGAGCCAATCCCAGCCAACACAGGGCGCAAGGCAGGAAGTAAACCAGGGCAGGGTGCCAACCCACCGCAGGACACACACACACACACACACACACAAAGCACACACTACGGCCAATTTAGAATCACCAATCCACCTAACCTGCATGTCTTTAGACTGCGGGAGGAAACTGGAGCCCCCAGAGGAAACCCACGCAGACACGGGGAGAACATGCAAACTCCATGCAGGAAGGACCCGGGAAGCGAACCCAGGTCTCCTTGCTGCAAGGCAGCAGCACTACCACTGTGCCACTCTATTTATTAATTATTAAATAATTATTAATTATTAATGATAATATTACATATTGGAAAATAATGCAATCATTTTTTACATTTTTTTTCATCCATACAGGAGGAGCAAAAACTTTAGATTCATCAAAAATGTGGATATCCGGTTTTCAATGGATCTCAACATTTTAGGGTCCGCTGATACCGAAAACAAAATATCGATGTCCTGATGATGGGTGTGTGTCTGCCTGTGTGTGCGTGTGCATCACAGTTTCTTGAGTACGGTCTAGAGCTAAAACAGCTGGATGGAAAAATACCAAGCTTGAAACTTATGCCTGTTTTGAGAAGACGATGTGCTGATTAGTTTTTAAAACTCTACTATTACAATACTGTTTATTTCAATATTATTAGGCATTTCTTAGGAATTCTAACATAATAATTACTTTGGTACGACCCTGGTAAATATGTGTATGTGTGAGTAGGATTGATCTATCTATCTATCTATCTATCTATCTATCTATCTATCTATCTATCTATGTGAGTGACTTATTCATACTTCATGAAGGTTACCAAAAAATTTAAGTTCTAATCAAACATACATACCACATTTTAAAGACAGGCAGAAAACTGAACTTGAAGTATGGATGTCATTTTGTTCTCATTAACTAAGTTTTTAGTGCTGCAGCCTCTCCAATATCATCCACACATTTGGAGAGGTGCCAACAAGTATTTCTTTTAAAAAGAAATCATAGAATTTTATAAACAAAATGATTGCCACCTTGTTTATTCCTTTTAAAAATAAAATCAATCAAATGATTCATAGACATAGAATAGCTGAATGAAATCTGGGAAACATATATTATGTAGGACCTGATGTGGGGAAAAAGAATTGGGTTATTGTGTGGAGGTAAAGTATATCAAATATCTCAGCCATTCCGTTTTTTCCTTTGTTTGGCCTTGAGAAATGTACACTGAACATGAAGCATCTTTTCATCCACAGACTAACCTTCTTATTCAGTTCACAGTTACAAGGAGACAGAACCCATCCTGGCACATTAGGTACAAGGTGGGAACCAACTTAAGGTGGGGCACTAGTCCAATGTGGAGCTGTAGATCAAACATAACTGTTTAAAATGATAGAACACTGCCTAGTATACTGTTGATTCCATTCTTCTTTTTGTACATGTCCATGCATGTGAGCTTCTTTGTTTATGAAATGAGATTAACTTCCTATTTTAAAGCTATCCTATTCAGACACAGGCAACATGAGGGCACAGTGGTCGTTGTTGCTGCTTCATGGATCCAACATCCTATTTTCCAACCCCGAGCCTGGTTGTTGTCTGTTTGGTTTCTACAGACTCACCCTGTGTCTACATGAATTTTTCCACCAAGGTACTCTAGTCTCTCCCCACCTCATGATGTCCATGTTAAGTTAACTTGTGGTTCCAAACTGCCCTTTTGTGCCAGTGTAGCTTGTTGAACTTATACTCTGTATGCAACTATTTCCTTCCTTTCTAAGCAGGTTTGAGGATGTAATATAATATATTTTAAATCCAACCAGCTTCTGAGTTAGGCAAATCCCTGCTTGCAGTTCCACCATTTGTTTTTTACCCCCATTTTAGTCCAAATATAAAATATATGCACAAATGTGCGTCTGTGGATCACTCAGATAAGGCTTATCCTAGGTACGTATGTACTACCACCCCGGGTCAAGAGGGGTCACTGATGCTAACTTTGTCCTCTTCAGTTCCCTCCGCAGTACTGTGAAGACACCCAGTGAGGTCAACTGACTCCGCCCCTACTGGTCCCTGACCTATAAATCCCACGGCCATTGCAGGATGGAGCTCCTATGTGGTGCCGGAATTCTTGGAATTACAAAGCCTGATGACTCCTGTGTTCATTTTGGACTTTTCGGTTTCATTATGTGCCCATAGTAGCTATTTTGTGTTTACCTTTGTTTAGTTTGATTAACTGGGGACAATCCCAACACTTCCT
>JANRMT010027041.1:89428692-89465169 GCA_026402145.1 Polypterus bichir lapradei
TAGAATACAGAAATAGATTAGTTTCTTTCATTTTGCTTATGGGAAATCAATTAATGTATGATTAGATTATTTTAGCACATGCATGTATGATCGTTTAGTGAATGGCTAAAAAGCTTTTAAATATTAAAGATCATAAAAGCCCTTTGAATGATTATGTGTCTACTCTTTAATCTGGCACTCTGACTCCCTTTGATTAGACAGATTCACAGAAATGACAGGTGGATGAAAGATTATAAAAATAATTTTCTTCACAGTTAACCTTCATCTTTGGTAAATTGGTAAAACTAACACAATATGCAGTACAAAGTATTCTGACTTGGGACCACCTATCGATTTTGTTAATGTTTTAATTCTAGTGCAGGATTGCAGTATCAGGAGAAACGAAAGAGCCAGGAGTTTATGAGATATTAATACAATTAGCCATACTGGGCCAATCTGGAGCCACTAAACATTTATTACCCTGTGGCTTTTCTTTGGAACGTGAAAGAAAACAAGAAAGCTTGGAAGAAACCCACACAGTTCTAGCAGGAATATGCAAGTTACACGCACGTGATGATGACACTTCAATCAGGAATCATATTAAGGTGTATGGCTACTTCCTACATAGCCTGAGAGCTGAACAAAACTGTCTAATTGCACAAGATATCTAATGAAAATAAGACGGGTCCCAAAAATGGTTAACATTAATTTGAGCAGTACTGGGGAAGAGTCTGGGAAGCCCTGATTTACGTTCTATTCCTGGTATAAGCATGATGGCATACAGCCTTGTGATCGACTGGCACTCCATCCAGGTTTGGTTCCTTCCATAAACCTGACACTCTAACATGACACAAAAATGTGAGAAAGTGACTAAAGTGACTAAATTGTGCTGTACTTACTGTATAAGCCACAATTTCAGTACGAAACAATGAATACGGCTGGCAGTTTATTCTAAGAATGAAATGAACCACAATACAATGCTGAATTATGCATTGGTGATGCTTAGCAGCAATGAAGGTACAACACATCTGCTTTGGGCTCTTATGTGAAGTTTCCCCCTCTTCTGATCATCTGGTGCTTTTGACTATTATTAACTGAGGTTAAAGCTGGATAGACATTAAAGGATTTCATTTTAGGTAAATGCATTTCCTTCTTTGTAAATGAGCACCTGTTCTAGCAGATTTAGTACGAGTGTACATGACAACTAAATTCATGTGAATACTCTTATCAAAAATGCATTTGAAAAATATTAGAACCAATCATTTGGGAATGAAACTGCAAAACAAATATCCGTTTAAGGCATAAAAGAACTTGTTGAGGAAGGTGACGCCCTGTTGTCTTTTAAGATGCGACTGGAACAATTAACCAAATAAGTAAGGTGAAGTTATTTGTACATTTTCTGGGGGCCTTATAATATGTGATGTCAGTGAAAAATAAAAGAAATGTTACCAAAGCACAATAATTTTGCCTTTAAAAGTGTTGTTGGTCAAAGGAAAAAATGTTTATAATATCGGACTTCATATCCAAATAAAACAGGGCTTACATTTTACATGGTGTCAAGGCTGACTTAAGTTAAAAACTCTCTACCATGCATAATAATACTGGCAATAACTCAAATATTGTGTAGGATAGTGGTTAGTGTTGCTGCCTCATAGCTTGTTCAAATGCTGGCTTGGCTGCTGTCTGAGTAGTTTGCACTCAGGGCCTTCTTAGTGTATGGGCATAATGGGCACTGGCCGGAGGCCCCAGGAGCATAGGGGCCCCATGATGTTTCTGATGCCTAGGTATGTTTTTGTTTGGCTGTCAAAACAGGGGCCCCAGCGTACTACTTTGCCTGGGGGGCCTATGATGCTGTTAAGATGGCCCTGCCACGTTATCCCTGAGGGTTTCCTTCCACATCCAAAAGATGTGCGTGTTAGTTTGTTGAGCATTCTACCTCAATCCATTGGGCACTCTGTGATGGACTGGAGTCCCTGACTTGTACCCAGTGCTGCTAGAAGAGGAGCTTCCTTGTGATCCAGGATTAAGCAGGTTCAGTGTCAGATGGATAAAGGAACTGTACTGAGCTCATGCTTTGTGATATGTGTGGTTACAAAGCTATTAGAAATAAAAACTTTCTGGATATTTGCATTGAACTTTAGGTGTGCCTTGGGATGATCGCGATATAACTATAAAGATTGCTACTTTCACTCAGTAATAAATATTTTAATTATAATACTGTCAGGCTCAGGGCATAAGCAGTGTCATCATACATATAGTCCACAGATATTTGTCTACATAATGAGGACCCTAGTAAACACATGTGCGTATTCAATAATTCACCTTACTCCCTTTTAAAAGTATTTCTGATTATGATGTAGCACTGAATATGAAAGATGCTATAGAAAATAAAGGATCAGTGTTGAAGAGTATGGGACTGAGCTGGTAGTCTCACAGATTTGCAGTGTTCAGGTCCTAATGAGTTTCATATCAGGCATCTGTGCTTATAAAAAAGTTTGGTTCAATGGGAGCTCTCAGCTAAGGATATTAATATTCAGCAGACTCCATGTCCAAGTTTGGTTTCTACCTTGCAATAATCCTGGTATATGCACCAGCTCCTGCTACCCTGCAATAATTTAGGTGGATATCAACATGCAGATATGCTGCTTAGAATGGTTCTGTACACAAATCGAGAATTTAAATCCAATTGCAGCCCCAATAATAAAATAAATAGTAAACAAGACAATTGCAAATTGCACTTTTGTCAGCCATATGGGCTCTGAGACCAACTAGACCGTTAAAGTCTGGTAAACCAAAAAAAGTTTCGGATCACAAAACCCAAATAATTTGTACATCAGTGTCCAGGCCAAAGTGGCACAACAAGAAGAAAACAACACGTGATCATAATGTTTCACCAAGGACAGACAGGTGCAAATGTGATCCAGATGTCTGCTTCTCAGAATGGCAGCTTTCTTATCTGAAGGTGAACTCTGAATGTTACCATCGGGTGACTAAAGCTTCAGCTGTTTTCTCTAATATTTCTCTAGTTCTCAAAAACGGTGCAGTAAATCTGCAGATCATCAGTCATCTTCTAACCACACTTAGTCCTGGACCAGGTCGTGGGTGGTGGTGGAGCCTATTCAAGGTAGCACGGGACACAAGGCAGGGCCAAACCCTAGACAGTACACCAGTCCATCACAGAGCAAACACACTCACACACCAAACAATTTAGGATTGCCAATTCACCTAACCTGCATGTCTTTGCACTGTGGGAAGAAACTGAAGCACCTAGAGGAAATCCACAGAGATGATTCAGTTGACAAAGTTAATATTAACAATCTGACATGATCATAGATCTAATGTTATATTACAGAGGATCCCAAATACAGTCTTGGAGGATGCCAACAGCCTCAGTTTCACAATCAGTGTGTTTAAGTTTAATTGAGCTCATTCTTTACTTAGTTGTCTATTTCTATCCTCTTATTTTAAGAAAATTAGGAATATTTGTATGTTTAACAAAATTTTAAATCTATAAGTTTCCTTTACTATTATCATTTTAATTCACACTTATCTAACAAGTTTGCACCCTTACTTGTATCCAAATGTTGATAACACCTAATGCTAAATGGAAGCAATTACTTCTATGTCATATTCACTTGTCTGATCAGTTTTAAAAAACTGTTTTTATTAGAAGATAAGTGAAAATGGCAATGAAGTAGATGCTCCACTTCAGCATTTAGTGTTTGTTTGCAAATCAGTCAAGATTGCTCATTGCTAATCATAAGCATTTAGATATAGTTAAGAGAGCAAAACATAACAAAATTATTTAAAGCTATAGTAAATTATACAAATATTTCTGAATTTCTAGTGTAAGGCAATAAAAATGATAGCTCAATAAACAAAAGTTAAAATGACATTGATTGTGCAATTGGTTGGAATAAAAACCAACAGTTACAGGAGATCCCTCAGGACTGAACTGGGGAACCCCTGACCTATTACAACAAATTGGAAGGTTGGCCATCTTGAACAATTAAACTAAAAGAAACAGGAACACAATTAACAAAGTGACATCCATTTACTGTGATGGATAGGTGCTCTTTCCAGGGTTTGTTCCTGCCTTGTGCCCTGTGCTAGCTGGCCCTAGAAACCCCTGTGACTCTGGTCTGGATTAAGTGGGTTAGCAAACGGCATGACATGACATCTTAATTAATCCATTTATCCACTTACTTAGAGAATCAGACTCATGGAGGAACCTATCCCAGCAGCATGGGGTGCATTGAAAGTAGGAAGCAACATAAAATTGAACAGAAGTCCATTGAATTCTACACTCATTCATTCACTCAGACAGCAACAATTAGCAACATACCAAGTCTGACAAATGGCCATTTGGTCCATCAGGAACATTTGATTAACTAATAGCTAAGTCATCTTAATACCTCATCCATATAAAATACTTTCTTAAAAGTCATCAACGTTTCTGCTTCAAACTACAATGACTCCACACCATGCTTTTGATTTCCATGACACTTTTGTGTGAAGAAACGTTTCCTAGCTTTCATTTTAAAGGCATTTTGCTTTAATTTTCACCAATGCTCTCAAAATGTGTAATTTGCTTTTTAACTAAAGGAATTCATGTCATAATGTTTTTTGACATCTTTGAGAATTTTGAAGACCACTTAGCTTTTTTTGGGGAAAGTTAAAGAGATTTAATTTGACAGAGTAGGATATAGGCTTCAGATGAAGGAATCACTTGATTGCATAGGTGGCTATGTCTTTTTTGAAGTGTGGTGACCAGAACTGTACATAGTCTCACATTATACAGTCTGAGCATAACATGTATTTATTTATATTTAATGGTTTTTATAATGTATCCTAACATTTTATTTGCCTTTATAATTGTCCATTGACAAACAGAATGTTGATCAACACAAATCCTTGCATTCTTTCAAATGTTGCTTCCTGTAGATCAGTGTCTATCATCCTGCTTTTATAATTAATGCTACTTGTGTCTTACATAGCCCTTGGACTTGTTTACACTGAACTTCATTTTCATAAGTGTGCACCCTGTTTGAAATATTAAAGTCAACATACGTCTTTGGAATGTGGAAGGAAACTAAACTCTCCATGGCAAAATCCATGCAGACATTTCCAAGTTTTTGGTAATGGAGAACCAAAGCCTTTACTGGCAGAATTGAGGGAAAGCCAGTAAACAACCCTCAATAAGAAACCAGCTCATTGCAGGGCATACTCACACACACACCCACATTCACTCACACCTGGCCAGTTTATAAACACCTGTCTGTGCCCAGTGCCCAGTGCCCAGAGAAGCCTGCAAGAATATGCAAAATCCACAGAGACAGTGGAGCTAAACTCCAAATTCAGCTTTAGTAATGAGATAATCTAAGATCATCTCACAACATCTGTATTTCCAACAGGGGCATGAATTGCACTAAGAACCTCAGTGATCAGACTTGACAGCCAAAGGTACAGCAAGTTTCAACAGGGAGGTTGTAACAGGTCATAGAATAATCACCTAAACTGCAACATAGAGTGGGAACAAAAGAGAAAATCTCTCTTAGACAAAACGTGCATTCTTTTGACTTATTGGGTTTGATGTCCACTACATGAAAAGGACTAAGTGGCAGAAGACTGAGACATTGTTAATTCAAAACTTGAAAGTACTGGCTTGGTGACATTGGTGACACAATCCAAATGTCTAGTGATCTACAGTATGTCATCTTGTTAAGTGACAATGACTCACGCCTTGCTATAGCAAAGGTGAAGTGGAAGACAGGAGTGGAAAAATCCTGAAATAAAACAAATCTCTCCTTTAATCTGATTTGGTTTTTATGATTACTAGCTATAGTTGTGTAATGTGCAGGACAGAATTAAAAGGTAAACCAAGAGGTAAAATGGTTATCTGCTCAAAAGCAGCTTTAACAGAATGCATGGACCATTAGTTAGAAAAACCTAAATGAACTAAACAGTAAATATAACATTCATGAAAGTATCTGTAAGATGCAGCATTATAGTGAAGAACATCAAAAAACAGTCATCTCTTTAGCAGTAACATTCTGGATATGCAGCATTAAAACAGAAATTTTCATTCACGTATACCTCTTCTCGACCCATTTATTATAATATATAATCCAGGAGATCCAGAGCCCACCAAAGCTGAAATAGGCACATGCCAGAAACCAACCCTGAGTGAGGTAAGAGTCCATTGCAGAGCATATGCAGACATAATCCTATACCCACCCAAATGGAATAGTTTAGTGTTTCCAATCACTCTTATGGCATCTCTTTGGGAAGTTCATTAAAATTTCATCGAAACAGAAAGAACTTGGAAACTTCTCACAGACAGTATCGAGGTCAGAAACCCAGGACTTTGGAGATGAGAAGCAGCAGCACTATCCACATCAACACACTCATTGTAAGCTGTACTTGCTATAGTAAGTCTGCTGGATTTTAATTTTATTTATACTTATTTATACATTTTTATACATATATATTTAAATGTATACATGCCGTATATTTTCTATGCATTATATATGTACTATATATGTATATATATATATATATATGTGTATATATATATGTATAAATATATGTACCCTATATATATATATATATTTAGTTATGCTCCATATCCACATATATATTT
Source organism: Polypterus bichir lapradei (assembly GCA_026402145.1). Taxonomy (NCBI): domain Eukaryota; kingdom Metazoa; phylum Chordata; class Cladistia; order Polypteriformes; family Polypteridae; genus Polypterus; species Polypterus bichir. The sequence continues at coordinate 89,435,315 of JANRMT010027041.1, forward strand.
AAATTTGTCACAAGTTTTCATTTATGTTTAAACCAGTAACACAAACACAGCACAGTCCTGATATCTGCTATAAGGAATAAAAAAAAAACATTCTTTATCCCATCTGATAAACAGGGTGAGCATCAAACATGGACAATTTTCAGTGATTGTATCATGTGAAGGGTGGTTGAGTTCACACAATGTAGTTACACACTGGCCATTACAAAGACTGTTATGAGGTTGTTGTTTTTTAATATCTATTAATTATAATGTTTCCTTCTCTCTACGCTTCTATTATGCTTCCTTTTACATCATGAAAACACCATGAAGTGGCCTTTGCTAAAGTGGACTGATCTCAAACAGAATGCTTTTGTGTTTATTTGTGCTCAAGGGCATTTTCCCATTTCTCTTCGACATTCTCTCTATGTACGTATGCACTCTTCATTGAACTCATTCAAAAGAGCTGCTTTGCTGCTGGCTGTATTGATGCATCCTGGCTTTTTGCTGGGCTTAGCGAATCAATAGCCTATAGAAAGTTCTCCTTTCCATTTCTTTCCCAGCTCCCGGTACCTGTACGAACGCCACCATCAGCAGCACAGGAGAAATCTCCAGCTGTCAACAAGAAGCAGGTGGCGTCTTTCTTGTTTTTTTCTTTGCTGTTTGAATGCCTCATTGACCATTTCTCTCCAGGAGATAGGGGCTGAGTCAGTACCTCTGTGTCATCATCCGATAGCACCACGTTGGCATCACCATTTTGCTCTGAACCTGGAAATATAAAAAACAAAATAGTTGAAACAATGAATGAAGGAATTTTTTGACAATGATCTCTAAGTGAGACACAAATCAAAACAAGTAGTCTCTTTAAATAGAAGCCAAAATTCCAACCATTGTGACCTCCCAGTGCACAGCAATGTATTATTACTGAGTACATAATTTCTCTATTTATACTGTGTGTGTGTATATATATATATATAGTGGAACTGGACCCGGACACAGACAGACGAACAACGGTTTTGCATCCAACACACTCATTTTATTTACAATATTTACAATTGGTTTAGTGCACAAACCCAGTGCCTCCAGCACTGATCCCCCAAAGTCCAGGCCTCACAGTCACAAATTGCCTTCCTTCTGGCCGCCTCCACTCCTCTCTCGAGTTCCATCCTCTTCCACCCGACTGTTCCTAATGATGGAAGGGAGGCAGCCCCTTAAATACCAGCCCCGATGGGCTCCAGCTGCTTTCCCGGCAATTCCCCCGCGGACACACCCCCGTGTGACGGAAGTGCCAGCTGTGTACCCGGAAGCCCTCCGGGTCTCCCCAGTCCTCTTCCCCCCAGCACTTCCTGGTGTGGCGGTAGTGCTGAGGTCCAGGGTTCTTCAGGCACCGGGCGCCACCTGGCGGTGGCCACGCACCCCTACAGGGTTGGGCTTCCAAGCCCTCTACCCGTGGCCCCCAACACAATCAGGGTGGTCGCCCCCTCGTGGTCTGGAGGAGCCACAAGCCCTCCTCCGGTCCTCCTGGGCGTCCCGGCTGGGCTCCACCCCCAGCCGCATGCGACAATATATATATATATATATATATATATATATATATATATATATAGTGGCAGACGGCTGGGGATCCTGGAAGATGGGAGGACCAAGAGAGGGACAATACCTCCCCCAGCACACAAGAGGACAACCGCCCTGGTTTGCGTCAGGGCCACAGGGTCGGAATTTAGAAGCTCAACCCTGTTGGGGCCTGTCACCACCGCCGGGGTGTGCCCGGATGACTACAGAAGTGACTACCAGGAAGTGCTGCAGAAAGGTCATCATGGAGCTTAAATAAAATTGTGTGCCAAGCATAATTTATTTAAGTTCATATATTTACAAGTTAAAAATGTAATCAAAATACATGTATAAAAAAATATTAATAAAAAAATATTTAGAAAAGAGAGGCACTTATCAAATGTTATGTTAACAAAATAACTAATAAAAATAACTAATAAACACAATATCAAACAAATAAAACGCAGAAAGAACAAAAGCAAAGACAGAAATAATAATGCAACATGAAAAGTTGTGTTGACCGACTCACTCAGTCACTGACATGATCTGCTATGATTTTGGATCCTCAAATGCCAGTAATTATTTCTGACTAGCCGTTTCACGTGGCTCCACCCGCGTAGTAGTGAAACAGGACATACTTTAAAAATAAATAAACAAAAAGATATTTATTAGCTAAGCGGAGGCAAGTTACGCTCTAAAACACAGAGGTACACCAACTGTCCACTCCTGACGTCATGCTTTCCACCTCCCATTGGCTTGCAGCCTCTGTCTCGGATTAGTGCGACTATATTGCTCCTGCAAGCGAACTATGATTCTTAGCATGATGATAAAAGACACAAAATTATGTTCAAGCAAATTCTAAAAAAAAACCTGATCTAAATTAATTAAGTAGTCCTCCCGTTCACTAGCTAAGCAGATGTAAGATACGCCCAGAGGCTGGCACGTGAGTGAGGAGGGCCTCGCCCCCTCTCCTCTCAGCCCGCTGCGTCTCTCTTGAACAGACACCCAGACGTTGGATTTTATACATATAGAGATGTTAGGTCCACTTCCTATGGGCATCTGCCCCTGAGGTCGGGACCAACGTGCAATCATCTCAGTAGGATAGAAGGAAGGTTATGAGTGCAAATCCTTATCCATTCTGCAGGTACCAAATCTCTGAAGTAGTTAGCATTAGGTGAGATACAAAGTTTTTCTTTGTATTCTTTTCCCACATGTAATTTTGGTTTTGACCCTCTTGTTTTCTCAACAATTGACTCTCGTATTGGGCTTTGGTTTTATATCGCTTTATATTTTTTTTTACTCAGAGGTTTGTCTGCCATTTTGCTGACAGAACAATCTCTCACCAGTAAAAACTCTATTTCCTGTTTAGTAAGAAAGCTGAAATTTGGCTGCATGGTACTGTACATGTAAGTCAGTAGGTATCAACTAAGAAATTACATTTTGATGTTAAATATTTAGGGGTAAACCTCTGTGAAACCCTGTGTAGTGTAACAGATGGCACCAGACTTAACATTGGGTGTCTTGTAGTTTGGGACTGATTGGGATCAGAAATGAATAATAGGTGTTAAACAGGGAGGCACACACACAAAAAGGTTGTATTGCAAAAACAAAAGTGGGTTTTTATTTACAGGTGCAGGAAAAAAAGCATTATCAGGCAGACTTTTTTAAATTAGTCCTCAGTGCAAATGGCACAAAAAATACAAAGAAGCAATGTCCCCCCAAAAAAGTGAAAGTGCATAATATTTACAGTGAGTTTTGCAAGTCCCCAAATGCAAAAGAAACAAAATGAAAAATATATATACACACAAAAAATGTATTAGTCTTCCTAATTAAAAATGTAGGCAGGAAGATATTAGACAAAAACAAAGTCCTTACAACTATAAGATTTACAAAAATATATAAAGAAAAAAATCAGTGTATATACAAAATGTGCACATAAATCCACATCATATCAATACCTCCACCAAAATTATGCTATTTCTAGGAGATATTTATAGCTATGTGTACAATAAGAAAATATATACAATATAAGGCACAAGCCGCTATGCTTGATGTACTTTTACAATTGAGCTATGCCAAACAATCACAGGCAAAAGACAATCCACGCAGGTAGGAAGTGCCCTTTTGCCGACCAATCATCTAGCACTGAGTCACCTTCCAGCCAATTGCAGGTAATGCGGGCACGTTCTTACATCACGTCACATCCATCTCTGCAAGACCTCTATTAAAATACCAGCGGCCTTGCTGGCATGTATGTACTGTATGCACACACACACACACGGGAATGAAGCTTGAGCACTTTAACTCCATATCTAGGGTAAGTAAATACCGCTCCTTCAAATAGTACTATTAAATTAAACTCTGGGATCCTTTTCACTTCCCACGGTTAATTAAATGCTTTGTACCTCTTTTCTTTTACTTCAGCGGTAGGTGGCAACAAGCCATTGACAAGGAACCAGGCTGCGGATGGAGCCATGTAGGCTTCTGTGGAACTGTGCAGCCTAAACTGCTAGTGACATGCGACATTGCTCCGCTGAAGTAGCACTGAAACTTTAGCGAAAGCGTCATCTTGCATTCTCTTCTGCTAAATAAGAAAGGTAAATACTGTTCTCCCTTTTATATTCTTCTTCCCTTGAAACAAGCAGATTCTTAAAAAGTTATTATTAAAATTTTTTTCTTCCTCTGGTAATACCTGGGTAGGCACATTGTCATATTCCCCCCTATAGAAAACTCTATAAAAAAACAAATACCCCAAAATATCAAAATGATTGAAATTCGGCTGATGTTACAGAATAAAGAAAATTACCCAACATGTGTTTTTTCTTCTTTTTTTGATATTTGTTGGTAATAAGGTTGTAACAAGTGGAGAATGCTTGAGCAGCACATCCTTTTGTGCAGTGGAGGGTTGACTGTGCAGTTCATGTGGCTAATCAATTCCATAGTCAGAATACTCCATTGTACAAGCTGGTGCTGTAATCATGCAGAGAAATGAGACTGGTGATGAGTGTGAAAGGACAGCTACCATGCACAAGAAAAGGAGACAAATTAATAAGATGCATAAAAAACAAGATGTGAAGTGGAATAAAAAAGGTTAGGCAAAACTCACAGAAGACATATGTAGCAAATTTATTCTGTTGGCTTCTTCTTACTTCTCACAATGCTTTATAAAATACATTCAAATTCAAGCCAGTCTGGGTTTTTATTTATATAAATTTTGGGGGTTGGGGACACGGCTTGGTGGTAAAACATATGCAATATTGTGGAGAATTGGGGTGTTTCTTTTTGAGGCCAGACTGCGATGTGTTGTTGCACTTGCAAAGTACAAATACAAAATAATCGTTACAGACCACCAGCCCCCTTCAAGTCCTTTGCATAACACAAGCCAGGAGTGACATTATGCCTTGGTAGGTTTAAACAGCTCACTGAAGGGGTCCCCCATGGACAGCACACAGAGGAGGAGGACATTGTACTTAGTTCACAATATTATTTCTTTTCAGCTGTTCTTAGTTAATATAAAGAACTATAATTGACATGATTTAGTAATAAAATATAATAAATAGCCAACCCGTGGCGTACTATACGCCACATAATTATTTATTGATGAGTGAACACTTCCTGAAAGACACAGTTGTCCAAATGGGGTGGGTTTGAGGATACAACTGTGAGTGAATGAAAAGATGTTCACTCTGGAGAGAGCAACATACAATTGTCGTGACTGAAAACTGGTTTTGGCAGATACAGGCATATCTTTTTGAAAGTTTGGCCCTGTGCCTTATTAATTGTCATTGCAAAGGCCAATCTAACAGGAAATTGTCTGTGTGTAAAAGTAAAAGGCAAATTTGAATCTGATGGAGTCAGGGAAATCCGGGGAATAAGGACAGTTTGTGAGGTAGCAGCTGCGATAGTTTTACACTCCAGTACATTGCAGTAAATGCTGGTAACAAAAAGTCTAGTGCCATTACACAGACCTTTTGCTGGCATGAGGTTTCTGAGAGGCATGACGACTGAACCAATTTTAATTTTGAGCTTATGTGGAGGCATGCCAGCGGAAGTAAGACTGTTAAAAAATTCTTTGGGGAATGAAAGTTGATCTGCAGGATCGTCTGTGACGATGGAGTCAACGCTGGTGAAAGTTACTTTGTCAGTAGGGATAAATCCTCGAGAGCGAGGGTGGACGCGGGAGGAGGGTTAGAGTTGGCGGGCGGGGCTCTGTCGTGTGTTCCCCATAATGCCGGAGGAGGGTTAGGGTTGCTCTGTCATGCGTACCCCATGGTCAGGCGACTCGATTATATATATAGCAAAGCAGCCGGAACCGAAAAGAACAATGAAAAGTCAATGTGGCTCAGAGGTGCATGTGGACTGTAGCAGAGACGAAAGCGACTGAGGCTGTGTTTGGTGAGGTGTTGCGTGCAGGCATATAAGCAGGCAGTGCGCATGCCTCGAGAGCAAGGGTGGACGTGGGAGGAGGGTTAGAGTTGGCGGGCGGGGCTCTGTCGTGCATATCCCATGGTCTTAGAGTTGGTGGGTGGGGCTCTGTGAGTTGGTGGGCGTGGCTCTGTCGTACGTATCCCATGGTCTCTGTCGTGCATACCCCATGGTCGGGCGACTTAGTCAATTACTATATATATATAGATGCAAGAAAACTATACCTATATAAAATATAACAGAAACAGAAAGAAAACACAAACAAAGTTTACAAAATAATATTTAAAGGCCCACAAAAAGAACTGAAACTTGAGTCAGGGTTGAAACTCTGGCTATAGCATAGAACCCTGGAGCTGAAGGTGTGACAGCATGTCTTACCATAGGTGTCCTTTGGTTTCATCCTAATTAAGGAGCAGAAAAATTAAATCAAATATTAAGGCTTGTACTAAATTAATTAAAAATCCCAAACAATTATGAAGTCCCTACTTTGTCACTATAATTAGGTCCTCCATTTGAGCTCCATTTTTCTCATAGCTTCATGATATATGGTTTACAGCTAGCAACAATTAGGAGATAGCTTGTTCACCAACCATGATGATGAAGCAAGTTTAACATTGTCGAACTGAAAAGCACCAGAAATAAAATGTCACCTAGGGTGGCTGAATCATTATCTGGTTTACTGTGGAGAGAAGAGGACTGTGTTCAGTAGCAAAGAAAAAAAAATCAGGAGCTGTTCTGTGACAATAAAGAAAGTCAAGACATGGTGCAATCTGACCCCAGCACATGTAGGTATTTTCCTCCCACCCATCCATTATCCATCCTGCTATATCTTAACTACAGGGTCACGGAGGTCTGCAACCAATCCCAGCCAACACAGGGCGCAAGGCAGGAAACAAATCCCGGGCAGGGCGCCAGCCCACCGCAGATGTAGGTATTTTTAAATGACCAATTCCAAGAGACAAACTCATACCTGAGAGTGCTAAAATCATAACATTAATGTATGAATTGTCCGTATTTGCTCTTAGTGGATATTTGAATAAACTGCATTACTTTCCAATCACTACTGACTTTTGCGTTTTTTTAATGTGCTGTTGCTGATTCTTTCTAGCCCTTTCCCAATTATTTTCTTGACCAACTAGATGAGACAAATACTTTATTTGAGCATAAACAGAAAGCAGGCCTAAACTTAATGGCAACTATTTTTCCATGCAACTGACTTTCCTAAGGAGTATATTAGAGAAACATTTGATTAGAAAAGATCATTCGGCACAATACAAATATACACTGAGCCCACATTAGAACTTCCTGGAGGTGCAATGTTTACTTGCTCTGTTAAGAATTTACTCCATGTGTCTACTTTTCTGTGTATGAAGAAATGTACTGTATTTTCTAACATTGCTGCAGGCTTCACTCCTAACCTGTGTTCAGTTGTGTCCCCATGTTCCTGATGCACAGTTCATTAGGCAAGGAATTAGCCTTGGAATAATTACCCTTGGAATAACAGTTTTATTAATTTTTTTCTTAGTGATCATTTGTTTAGACTAAAAAAAATAAACACTGCAGATTTTTCAAGCTCTGATCCTGAAATTATATTTTTGCCCTTTCTCTGTTATTTTCTTTTTGTTATATGCAGACCAAGTATTCTAGTGTGATCCCTTAAATGTAGTGTTGGGCTGAACACTTTACAAATTATTTAGATACTGAATACTGAATATACAGTCCTTAATGTATTCAGATTTGTATTCTGGTCGAACTGTTAAAATGTGTAACTTATTCTGAATACTTCATGAATAGCCTATGTCGGAGATGGCTGGGGTGGCGACCCGGCCGGGATGCCTAGGAAGACCGGAGGAGGGCTTACGCCTTCCCCAGACCATGTGGGGGCAACCGCCCTGGTTCCTTTGGGGGCCACGGGTACAGAACCTAGAAGCTCAACCCTGTAGGGGGCCCGTGGTCACCGCCAGGGGGCACCCCCATGCCTTTGGAGCCCTGGACCTGGAGGTGAAGAAGTGCTGGGGGGAAGAAGGCTGGGGACACCCAGAGTGCTTCCAGGTGCAAAGCCGGCACTTCCGCCACACAGGGGAGTGTCCGCGGAGGAGTGTCGGAAAGCACCTGGAGCCCATCCGGGCTTGTATAAAAGGGGCCGCCTCCCTTCATTCGAGGCTGGAGTCGGGTAAGGAGCGGACGAAGCAGGAGAAGAGAGAGTGGAGGTGGCCCGAAGAAGGAGAAAGGTAGAGTGTGTGAGAGGCCTGGACTTTGGGGAAGTCTTGGGGTTTGTGGTGCACTTGTGACTGTGAATAGCTGTAAATAAACGTGTGGTGGGTAAAATGAACATGTCTGCCTGTCTGTGTCCAGGCCAGTCTCCACAATGGCATCCCAGATGGGACTCTCTGCCTGTTCCCGTTACAAAACAATTTTGTGGACGGCCCGGCGCAGCAGGTGCACCCACACACGTGCTGCGAGTGCGGCGTGCCCACAGCCCCGAGAGTAAGAGTTGCCCAGCAGACCGCTTCCGGACCGCGGAGGGATATTTCTCACCTGGTGCGGAAGAGAGACAACGGCCAGGGCAAGAGAGCAGCGGGCTCTGATGAGCGAGCCGGCTCTGGAGGCACCCGGGATGGCGTGTCGCCCAGTGAGGCCATGCCGAGGACGTTTCCTTGGACAGACGGGATCTGGGAGGTAAGTTCCCTGCTTGCCAGCAACCAGCCCTGGGGGGCCGCGTGTGTTTTGTGTTTGCAGAGCAGGGGCTGCCCGGATCCACGTCGGTGGCAGGAGCATGTCGGTCTGCGGGGCTCTGGTGGTGCGGCAGCAGCTGTGGGAACTGCCGAGAAGGAGACGCTGCAACCGAAAGAGCCAGCATGCCGCCGCACCAGGAGGAAAAGAGCCAAAATGGCCATGGACCGGAAGTTCCTCCCCGTGACAGGCACGGGACTGGATGGTGTGTCTTGTGTGCCTGCTGATGACTGCAGAGAGGCGGGACCAAGGAATGTCCATCTCAGGCCAGGGAGAGACCTGGATAGGCCGGAGGAAGAGGCCCACAGGAAGTCGCCGGCGTGTGTTGCTGACAGACAGGTGAGCTCACCGTCAGCTAACTTCCTGTCCTTGCCAACTACTCTGTGTGAGCTGGAGGCCTACCTTCAGCCTGCAGAACTGCAGTTTTCGCAGGTGCTGTGTGCCCTCTGGGCAGAGTTGCTGAAGCTGGAGAGGAAGGCGGTCGCGTCACTGGAGCTGTTGTGTGAGCGGACAGAACAGCACGACGCTGGATTCTTCGGCCAGAGAGGTACGGCGGGGACGGTAAGTACAGCCGAGCCTGTACAGCATAAGGGAGGTCCCACCGAAAAGACCTGTGAATCGTGTGTACGGAACCAAGTAGGGTGACCTCCGACAATGGATGCGGTGGTGAGTGCTGCGCGCAAGGTGAGGGGAGCAAGATCGAAGGGGCTGGCAGGACAAGGGCTGATGAGTGCCCTGGGTTAGGCGCCCTACGCTCTGAGCCCGCGGCAGTCTCCCATCGCTCTGTATGGATGCAGACGGGATTGGATCTGAGCGTTTGCCATGCGCAGACCCACACTGTCACGGCGTCCAAGAGGAAAAGGAGGAATCGAGGGAAGAATGCCTGTTCCTCCGATAAGGAGGGCCTTAGGCAGGCGGCTCACATCCGGTTGCTGGCCGCCCGGGAACCCACGAAACCAGTGGAGAGGAATGAAGAGAAGATGGTCCCGTCCGTTGTGTCGACAGGAGGGACACGGAACCCGCGGAGGGGGTGCCGAACAGGCGGGGTGCCGGTCGGAGGGGGGAGTGCTGCCAGTGCGCAGCACGAAGGGACAACGGGAGAGGGTGTCCAGGCAGCGGCTCTGCCCCTTGTTTTCTGTGTGTTAAAGGACCGGACCCTGGACAAGCAGTAGGACCCGCTTCATTGGGGGCCTGCCCTCCCGAGATGGGTCATTTGGCCAGAAGACTCTTTGCTGGTGAGGGGGTACTGCCACCGCTGGTGGAGGCTGCGGAGAGGCGAGTGGCTCTGACCAAAGGGGAACGAAAACCTCGGAGAGGGTGCCGAAGGAATAGGCCCCGGGGTTCCGGATTGGAACCCGGTGCCTCAGGAGTAGGACCCACTTCGTGGATGAACTGCCCTCGCAGGATGAGTTGGTCCAACCAACGGGTCTTCGCTGTCGGTGGAGCACTGTTGGAGATGGCTGGGGTGGCAACCCGGCCAGGACGCCTAGGAAGACTGGAGGAGGGCTTACGCCTTCCCCAGTCCATGTGGGGGCGACCGCGCTGGTTCCTTTGGGGGCCACAGGTACAGAGCTTAGAAGCTCAACCCTGTAGGGGCCCATGGTCACCCCCAGGGAGTGCCCCCATGCCTTTGGAGCCCTGGACCTCAGCACTTCCGCCACACCCGTAAGTTCCTGGGGGAAGAAGACTGGGGACACCCCGAGTGCTTCCAGGTGCAAAGCCGGCACTTCTGCCACACAGGGGGGTGTCCGCGGAGGAGTGTCGGGAAGCACCTGGAGCCCATCCGGGCTTGTATAAAAGGGGCCACCTCCCTACATTCAAGGCTGGAGTCGGGTGAGGAGAGGACGAAGCAGGAGAAGAGAGAGTGGAGGTGGCCCGAAGAAGGAGAAAGGCAGAGTGTGTGAGAGGCCTGGACTTTGGGGAAGTCTTGGGGTTTGTGGTGCACTTGTGACTGTGAATAGCTGTAAATAAACGTGTGGTGGGTAAAATGAACGTGTCTACCTGTCTGTGTCCGGGCCAGTCTCCACACCTAGTTCATAAAAATGGTGTAACAATTTAAAGATATTTAAAATTGTGACCTGAAAATGCACATCAGTCTCACATAAAATAGAAGCTCTGTTTCTACTCTTCATCGAAAACAAGAGAAACCAACTTTTTCTGGAATCTTTTATTAGTAAATGTTGAATATTTGAAAAAAAATGCCTACAGTATAGCTCAAAGTGTGTTTTAGTCATTTCACATTTTTGAGTTGTTATTCAATTAAGAAACAAGCTTAAACAAAATTATCATTAAAAAAACAATGTCGGGTTATGCATTGCTCAAGCAGTATTCTTATACCTAATTAAATAATCCACTACAATATCAGTATTTGCATATAAACCTACAAACAGCCTCATGTATGCTTTGAAACAAATCAAGTAATGCTTTTCAAAAGGTTTAAGATTTGTATTTTCCCGTTGAGAGATAGCACTTTACACTTCCTCCTAGACTTTGATGGATGGTTTTGATCACTTAATTGGTTTTTGGAGCCAGTTTTTCACAGACACAGAGAGTACACATATAACCCCTTCTTTTGCATTGGTCCCTCCATTCTTGCCATCTTCCTCAATAAGAAGCAAGTACACATGCATGTCAAGTCTAGATAGTATGCTCTGTGTTGTGTAACGTGATATCTGGTCAAATTAAGTCAACCACAGATCACTGTTCAAATTCCCTTTTAACTTTATTGCTTGGTTCAAGCTAAAATTCAGCTCAAGAGGCGAAACAGCAAACAGACTAGCCAGAATCAGTAGTGTGTTGCAAACCATTTTTACATTTCCTTAACAACTACAATGCCACTGCCTAAAACATCAAATAATTACTTAACTGTGACTCATTACAGCATAACAAATATAAAGCTACTATACACACTTTTAGAAATCTGGATAAGGAGAACAAGATTTGTGAAAGATGTAAGCAGTAGTTCATGTTAGAGAAAGTATTAATAAAGGGAGGTGTAGAAATGAAATGAAGTGGTTGATTTAGCTCAGTGTTACATGTTCACTGTTGTGTCATGAAAATAATTGGCAAATAGTCCACAAACTGGTGTGACCATCTCTGTGTGTTTTCTACATATTGAGGATTCCTCTGCTATGCTGCCAAGTCTCTGAGGAGGACTGAAGAGTCAAGAAGAACCGATGTTGGATTTTGATATGGTGAAATAGTGAACTCCACTGACCTGCTCTTACAGCACCACATCCAGAACATACAGCTTTTACTAAGAGTTTAGCTCACCTTTCATTAGTAAAAGTTGAATATTAGAAAAATAAAATGACCATAACTCAGAGTGTTTTATTTATTTATTGTGATTTTTATTGATTTTATTAAAATCAAATAACATTCCATACAAATAACTTTGTTTTACAAAAAAAAAGGGTTTGAAACAAATCAACCCCCAGCCCTGAGAAAGAGAGCTAGGACAGCAAAGTAAAACTTTAAGCTAGTAAAAATAAGTAAATAATAAATGAATAAAGATAAAAGGAGTTAAAAATGGGAGAACCTACTTCCTCAATTTAAATGCTTATTCTAAAATGTTATTGATTAGGTCCTGCTAGGTTTTGAAAAAGTTTTGTACAGATCCTCTGTGTGAATTTGATTTTTTCCTGTTTCAAATAGTATATAACATCAAGTTACTCACTGACTTAGAATAGGAGAGTTAGGATTCTTCCAGTTGAGCAAGATAAGTCTACGTGCCAATAGTGTAGTAAAGGCAATCACAGTTTCTTTGTCCTTCTCCATTTTAAGCCCATCTGGATGTACACCAAACACAACTGTTAATGGATTAGGAGGGACTGTCATGCCAAGGCTGTCTGAAAGGCATTTAAAGATTTTAGTCCAGAATGATGTTAATTTGGTGCAGGCCCAAAACATATGACCCAATGAGGCCGGAACTTGATTGCAGCATTTGCAGGTTGGATCTTGCCCTGGAAACATTTTGGACAGTTTTAAAAGAGAGAGATATCCTCGATTTATCATTTTTAGTTGTATAATTGTATGCTTTGCGCATATAGAGCTTGAGTGAATTCTGTGCATGGCTACTTTTCACACCTTTAATGAGATGTTGAGTGAGAGATCCTTTTTCCACTGTCCTCTTGGATCTTTTTGAAAGAGAGGGACTGTAAGATGGTTTTATACATTACGGAGATGCTGTCTGAGTCCTCAAGACTGATCAGTATTTTTCAAGCATAGAGGTAGGTGGGAGGTGAGGAAAACTGGGCAGGTTCTGTTTAACAAAGTTAAACTGAATGTACTGAATGACTGTAACTCAGAGCGTGTTTAAGTCGTTTCACATTTTTGGGTTGTTCTTCTATTAAGAAACAAAGTTAAATAAAATGATCATTAAAAAACAAATGCATTGCTCCCATAGCATATTTACAGTCAGCAAACAGAATCAGAGGCATGTCATAAACCGTTTTGCATCTTCAGCACTGCTGCTTCCAGCATCAGAGAGACAGGAAGCACTAGGCTTCTTAATAGAAAACATTTAGGGGCCTAATCTCCCAATGCTTCAGCATTAAATTAACCAGTTACACACACAACAAAAGTAGTGAATGAACGAGACGCGAAGTGAACAATGCTCAAAAAATGAGCGCTAGAGACCGAGAATCTGTGAAATGCTGAAAGGCTCTAGCAGGGTATGCCTACACATCACTGTATTCGTGTGGATTCAGTGTAGTGCATGGCATATTCAAGTTTTGCTTTTTGGAATCTTCTGGAATTTTTTGTTTTTTAATATTTTTAATCCATGGTTGATACAGAGGGCTGACTATGCATGACTATTTTTAGGAGATGTAGGTTAAAAGTATTCAGTGTTTGTATTCTGAATACGTAACACCAGAACTTTTATTCTGGCTTAGGCCAACCCAGCTTAAACACATTATATATCTTTCCAGATTTGTATTCCATCACAACTCACTATATAACAGCCTATTTACCTTTTTAGTCATTTATGAATGTGGACAGTGATGAGTCCACTGTGTCTCCTGAGGCTTCTTATAGGATTTACTTTCAATCCAAACACTCCATTATGTAATTCTATCTAATATTCTTCCCTCTTCTTCATGGGAAGTCTCAAGCTCAGTTCTTGGAGGACTGCATTGCCTGCACATTTTCATTCCAGCCACTTTTGTAGCTTGTTGCTCCTGCTAAGGGAACAAACTTTGCAATACCATAAATACAGTAATGAACCATCTACAGCAAAAAGTGGCATCTATAGTAATTATGAAATTGAACTGATTTTGAGAGTGGTGGTGAGCTCAGTCTGACACATCAGGCATTTCTGTTGTTTGCTTTCTTTTTCAGAAAACATGTTTATCTGACTGACAGAACCTGATAAAAATAAGTCACATTTAAAAAGTGAGTCAAATAAAATTAAGACAAGAAAGTATGCCCCATTGAGTGGAATGTAAAATCTGAAAACACTGCTGCTTGCAAAACAGGGATTGAGACCCCTGCTTTACATTAAGATTTTTGTTTATTCATACATTCTCAAACCTACTTAATCCAATTTAAGCTCAAAGTATGCTGTAGTCTATCCCAGCAACGCTGGGTACAAGGCATGATCAGACTCAGAACAGGATGCCTTTACATTGCTGAACCCACAGCCACATTCATACTATCATAAAAAAAAATAAATTGCAATCAATTTAAGACATACATTAAATCTTTATAGATGACTTAATTTGCCACACAATATAATATTTTAAGTATCATTTCAATCCAATACAATCTTGGCACTATTGAAAACAAAGCAGAAAGCAGTCCTAGGTGGGGCACCAGTCCATTGCAGGGCCTTTCACACACACCATCATATCTAATTTGCCAATAAATACAAACATGCATATCTTAAAGATGTAAAAGGAAAACCCAAGATATCCCAGCTCCGCACAACAACAACCCAGTGCAAAATTCAAGTCCAGGACAATGGATCCGTGAGATAGCAGCTCTAATCACTGCACCACCATAATTTGGCACATATTAATATCAAATGTATTTAATAGCACATATAAAAACAACAATAGCTGATCAAAGTGCTGTACAATCAAAAATAATACAGTACAAAAGTACTGTATACACAATAAGACAATAAAATAGACAATCACAGCACTTATATTTATATAAAAGTCAAGGAATATAAATGTGTGTAGAAAGAATCAATTTAAAAATAAGCAAATTAAGGGATTGCCTAATATAAAGTGGTATTTCATTCCAGAGTCTGGCGGCTACAACAGCAAAGGCATTAGCTCTCCTACACTTCAGTCTTGGTTTAGGGACCACCAGAAGGAACCAATCAGTAGACCTGAGTAACATTGATGGAATGTATAATTGTAAAAGTTCAGAGAGGTAAGAGTGAGCTAAGCCACATGGTACTTTATAAGCAAAGAATAAAATGTTAAAATCTATTCTAAAAAGAACAGGTAAACACTGCAGGGAGGATAGCACAGGGAAAATGTGTTCTTGCTTGAGTGTTCCTGTTAAAAGACAAGCTGCAGCACTTTGGACCAACTGTAAACGTGAGATACTGTAGGAGCCTGGCTGACACTATCATAAAGTGCATTATAGTAGTTAAATCAGGATGAAATAAAAGCATTTAGAACTTTTTCCAAACCGTGAAACAAATAGTAAGTCTTAACTTTATATAAAGGCTCAATTGAAAGAAACTAGCTTTAATTACTCAGTTTGTTTATCTAACATAAATCCACTATCCATTAGTACACCCAGATTACACAAGGCTTTAGGGAGCTCTAGTCATATCATCATAGATCTGAAGATCAACTAATTTAATTTAATTTAATAGACTGCTATTCTGCTCTTTCAGTATTCTCTTTGCACATTTACATACATTCTCACTTATCTCACAACCAAATCATTGAGGTAATTTAAAAAAAAAAAAAAAAGAGCAGCAGCTCTTATGGTGACCCTTTCAGGATGACACGTTGACATCCCCTAATTAAAAAAAGCCCATCCATCGATTTTCTAAACTGCCTAACCAGTTCAAGGTCATATAATTTCAGAAAGTATCTGTCTAAGCTGAAGCCAACTGTGTAGCCAACTGTCCACCCCAATTTGAAGCAATAGTGTTTACACTTTTGGAAAGTCTAAATAAATATAATATATACTACTGTATATCTATACTAAAAAAAGGCAAATCCCTCACTGACTGACTGACTGACTCACTCACTCACTCACTCATCACTAATTCTCCAACTTCCCATTTAGGTAGAAGGCTGAAATTTGGCAGGCTCATTCCTTACAGATTACTTACAAAAGTTAAGCAGGTTTCATTTCGAAATGCTGCGTGTAACGGTCATAACTGAATCCTACTTATGTACATATATACGTCCATAGCCTGCAGCTTGGTCGCCATGTGAGGCAGAGTTGCGTCCCCCATCACCACGCCTCCCATGTAGTTGGCTGCCTGCCTATATTGCGTCCCCCATCCCCACGCCTCCCAGGTAATTGACTGCCTGCCCATATAAGGCCGTCCGTCAGCAGCAATTCAAGCTGTGAGAAAACAGTAAAAAGGAGGCATGTCAGACGTCGTGGTACATTTTCTGATGCAGCTAGACCGAAACAACTTCGTGATGCTGCCGCCAAATACTCGCAGGCAAATCCACAAGTTAATAGACACGCTGTCGCTAAATACTCGCAGGCAAATCCACAAGTTTGTAGAGTCGCTGCCGCTAAATACTCGTGGGCTAATCCACAAGGTCATAGAGACTCTGTCGCTAAATACTCACAGGCAATTCCACAAGTTCATAGACATGCTGCCACTAAATATTCACAGGCAGATCCACAAGTAAAGTGGGAATGCCTGTTAAACATCTTAGATTAACGAGTAGCGATTTGGGTGGTGAGATGTCTATCGAGGTGATCACCATCGATCAAAGAACTGTCACTTACCGAGTGGTTTCCATGCCCGGAGATGCCGCCTGCCTTTTCCATTCTCTTTGTTACATATTGCACGGCCATATCAGGCTCACTCTTGATATCCAGAGGAACATTGTGTCTTATGTATTGAATGACTGGGACAGGTTCAAGGTGTGGACTGATGACGGTACAGGAGATAATTATACTACACAGGGGCACTATAAGAGTGAAATGCTTAAGCCCTTCACCTATGCTTCTGCATGTGAGTTGATGGCTGCCGCTGAATTGTTCGGTTGTTGCTTTCAAGTGTACCAAAATGGCCAAATATTTTACACATTTGGACAACCGCCAATGCCTCTTAAACATCTTAGATTCACAGGTGACGATTTCAGTAGTGGACACTTTGATATTTATTAATGTTTAAACTCTCAAAAGCTGGCTGTGAAGTTATCGATGAAGCCGGTTATATGCTTACAACGCTTGACAGATGCCGAATGTCACTTCAACACAAGTCCTGCAAATACTAACGTAATTGAAACAAACCATGAAACTCAAACCGATTATGACAGCAGCAATCCAAGCTGTGAGAAAACAGTAAAAAGGAGGCGTGTCAGACGTTGTGGTACATTTTCTGATGTAGCTAGACGAAAAAACAACTTCGTGATGCTGCCGCCAAATACTCGCAGAAAAATCCACAAGTTAATAGACACGTTGTCGCTAAATACTCGCAGGCAAATCCACAAGTTCATAGAGACGCTGTCGCTAAATACTCGCAGAAAAATTCACAAATTTCCTTTATCATAACTTCTTTAACACATTACTTCTCCGCTGCGAAGCGCAGGCATTTTGCTAGTATATAATATATACATAGTAAGTAATATGTGATTTGCCATTGCTGCCAAATATTGTTATTATTTCAATATAAAACAACAGGACAGGTTAAAAACATTAGGATGCACATCCAAATCATCAGCGTCCGACCCTACTCCTTCAGAACATAATAGTTATTCTGTCTTGCTGTTAAAGTTACTAATATTAATTTTCCTGTGATGTCAGTTATGTTAGCTGGCTTGTAACTGCCACAATTTCCTTTTTCACACATTCTGGTTACCCCTAGACCTCAATAATTTACTTATTTGCTCATGAGTTCTAAAAAAAAACTTATGCCTAAGTATATATAATTACCAGCTTGTTCATAACGTCAGGATCATCTCCAGGTAAATAATTCATTTTGCTCCTATTGGGTGATTTTTTATATTTGTTTGTGAAAATATTTTCCTTTTTGTTTTAGTTCTTTTTGTGGCATTGTTGATGACTTCATTCTATGTTCATATTGGTCTTTACATTTCAGGACTTCACTGTTACACTGTGGACACTGTGTATGTGTCAGTTGTCATGCACAGGCACGTGGGGACCATCTTTCAGGCTTTGAAGAGGTAAATAGTTCCACACCAGGATGAGAGGGGCTACTAATGCTAATAGTATCTACTCTTTACCCCATATCACTGAAAAACCACTCAGGGATGATGCCTAGCCCCGCCCACAGTGTCCAGAATAGGCCCATGCCTTTCCTGCACTGACATGATAAAACCTAGCCATTCCCAGAAGGTGGCATCTTAAACAGATCTGGCATTTGAGTGAGGACACATCTCAACTCATTTTTATTATTATAACTATGCTAACTGAAGCCACCTTGAGTTGTTTCATTTCTGGGCCCAACAACCAAAAGTTATCATTAAAAGTAAATGGGGTGACCCAGTTGGCACCCCAACCTTTTCCTTCTGTAATCTTTTCTTCTTCCTGGACACGTTACACATTCAATGACCAATCAGATGTTAAGTATGAGGGGTGGCAGGAACTGCCTATCTGTACTTTACATAAAAATTAGGATAAAACTCTCTCAATCTAGATGAATAAAATAAATCATTAGGCCTTCTGACGTTACTTCATAGTTTCCTGTACAGTGACTTCTTGTTCTACGCTTGCCTGCTTCAATTCTCTGCCACCCAGATATAAAAAAAAATATTCTGAAGATGAGTATCTTTGAATCTGCTTATATATTGCTTTTGTAAATTCTTTAAATGTATTTTATTTTTCCCATGCTGTTCTAAGACAATTCATCTCCTCTTTGATTGTTCTATTGCCTGTAAAAATACTACACAAGTAGCCTTTGTGCTTTACTCATCCCTTTAAGCTGCTGATCTTATGCATTCGTAGGGCTGTTGTCACTTGTTTTATAAATGATAGAAAACTGCATTTCCTTTTTTCATATTATCTTACTCATCCATTGAGGGGAAAGATTAGTTATCTTACTGCCTTTACTTTTTGGTATAAAATTGTCCTAAATTTAAGAAACCATTCTTTTTGGTTGATTTTCTTTTTCTTTATGAGCTCAAAATTGTCATTTTGCATGTGATGAGCAAAACACTCATGTTTCATTTCACACACATTTTTGCAAAATTCATGCTTAGTTTGTTTCACATCTGATTTCATAACTGCAAAATTCAAAACTCCCTGAAAAGATTTTTTGGAGCTTTCAAAGATTTTTTAGGGTAGAAAGAAGAGAATATTGCTCTATAAGGGTATGACAACATTATGCACGCATTTTGTATTCGTATATTCTTCAGAAAAAGGTCCAGATAAAAAGAAAGGTTTTTGTAAACGAGACATGGCTAAACACAACTGACATGAGACACATTTTCCTATACAAAACTGGAATCCACAGAGGTGGAAATATGGGGGGAAGTGGAGCTTACATATTAAACCCCCTTTCTTCATGTGTCAGTAGCATGAATATTACTTGGCATGAAACACCATAGCTGTGCAAAATGTTTTACACTATAAAAGTTTTGCCATTAATTTAGTTTTTTGTGTAAACTGATTATCACGACATTTCACAGTTACTGTATATTTTATCATTGTATTTCGAGTGGCATTGTGTTTAATGGGAAAGCCTTTTGAGAACACCTATCCTTAAAACATAAATCCTCTGTAATTGCATGCACATATTCTTTTCTTGTAGACATATAGTTATTTGTTACACCTCTGTTGCTACTCCTGTTTGCCTATTCTCACACTTACCAACCTTCAGGAACAAACAGTTCAAAAATAAAATACACTTGCACACAGGATTACTATGCTCACACTTCACCATCTATGACTGTTACTATAGCTTTTCTATTGGGAGTTTTTCTGTCCCTCACCCCTGATTGATCTAGCCAAGTAAAGAACTTGTTTCCCAAACCCCGGTGGAAAATAGAGCAAAAGTGGGAAAACAAGTTTAATAAGTTTTAATCTTTAAGCATTACTTTAAGCATCACTAGTGCCATAAATAAACAGAATGTGGCAATCCACACTATACAACCTGGTTTGTCCTGTAAGTCTGAGATCGGATGAAGATCAGCAACACATTCAATATGTGTGTGCCTGTCAACTGTAGGCAGTGCTTATATTATTGTTACTTGAAATCTTGTCAAAAACATAAAGCATTCTTGGTGACTTGTACCATTCCTCTGAGATTTCTCTGTGACACTCTTTCTCTCTTTCTGTTAGTCTTCTTCTTTTCTATCTCTCCCTAATCAACTCTTGTCTGACTTTATAAAGCTTACTTCCTTATCCCCTGAAGTACTGAACTCTTATCAATGGATCATAAAATCTAAAACTATGACTATTTCATGGCCCCCCCAGGCTTTCTTCCTGTGGAAGGGGTAAGGCTCATGCATTTAAATCCTGTCCCGCTTTCAAGAGGCTTATAAGATCAAATTTCTATTTCTATAAACAGCTTATATCGAAGCTTTTGACGTCATAGATCGAATATCAAAGCATGCTTTGTACTCAGAAGTAGTGATTGTGAAATATGTCAGAAACAGAGGCTAGCGAACTGAATAGTGAACATTTTGCAAGCAGATTGGGAGATGAGCATTGTCAAAGACAGAATCAAGTTAAAAACTAGAAAGAACTAAATCTGTTGTCAAAAGCTAAACAACAACAACAGTCAAGAGGGAATGCTAGTAATTTCAAAACTAACAGTACAAAGTTTAACATGCACAACAGCTGTTTGTTTTTATCCAGATTTCAGATAGCAATAGATGTGCTGCACCGGCACCCCATCAGTGATGTCAAATTCTACAATCTAGGGAAACACAAGATGAAAGGCCCCTAGAAATGACAGCACCCTCAAACAAATCAGCATAACACTGGGATAGTGCATAATAATAATAATAATAATAATAATAATAATAATAATAATAATAATAATTAGAAAAATACACTTTCTTTCAGCTACAATAAATGGACAAAAAAACTCCCACTAAATATTATCTCATATTTAAAGATCCATAGTCTGTACAGCAATTATTACAAAAGTTTTTAATAACACTATAATCAGTTTAATCACTATAATCAAGATGCTACTTCACAGTCATACGTGCTGCTTCTAAAACCAGTCAGAAGCAGATCTCACAAAGAGCAGGGATGGAATGGGGACTCAGTTGGGGTTAGAGCGAAATGCATGTAAAATCATCTTATAAGCAGTTCAAACCTGTATTTCAAAGATATTGTGCAGGCAGTTATCACAAAATACCAGATGTTGCAAATGCATGGCAACAAAGTGAAACAGCAGCAAAAGAACATCAACCAAGCAAGTTTCAAGAAAGAAAGTCATTCTGTGCAGTCTTTACCCTAGCCCTCTTAATTCCTAAGCCTAATTTTAGACCTCAATTACACATGGTAATACAAGAGGTGGTTATTTTCGTTCACAGTGCTTAGATGCTACTTCAGTTCCTAACTGGGTGTCTTCTGTGGTAGCGTTTCATGGTCTACTTTTGTTTCATTGTCTTCATCCAGTGACTCTGGCTTCCTCCTCTAGCGCAAAGAGATTCACTGGAAACCTTAAATAGACTATGAGGGGATAAGTGTGTCTGCAATGGACTAATGTCTGGTTTTCATACTGAGGCTAATGCTGTATGCCTTTTTGTGGTCTTAGGTAAGTGAGTTCAGAAAAATCTTTGTACACAATGCCAAAACACTGAGAATCAACATGGTTGATGTCAGAATGAAACAAGTATAGACCAATGCATTTAACAGAAAACGGGAAAAGGCTAAAATGGTATGTTTAAGTCAAACTGTGTCACTCTATTCCTACTGCACATTGTCACTGTAAGAGCCAATCTTAGAAAGTTAAATCTTTGAGTTAGTTTGCTTAATTTGAATAGAATATAAATTTTGTTCATAGTCATAGACAATGGTATAGTCTTTTCCCCTTGTAAGTTAGTATGAGATAGAACCTTCTTGCTATAATTAAGATACAGTGTGTTAATAGAGTCAGTTGTTGTTTAGAATAGGTCCCAGTGCACAGGGACTTAAAAGACCTATTTTCAGCATAGAAATGGGATAGGCATACAGTTTTCTGACCGTTCTTAAATTGTTCAGAAACGTTTAGAAATAATTTTGTAACGATTAGAAATGAAACAAGATTTAAGCTTTGAACAGACCTTTTCTTAACAAGAACTTTTCTTTTTTTTTTTTTTTGCTATATCAATTTTCTCTTTTTTGTGTGAACTGTTTTACCTTGAATTCTTACTAAAGCTATTAAAAACGAAGATATTTTGTCTGTGGAATCATTTTGATGTGTCAGGCTTTTGCTGAATCCCATTTACAAGCTGGAGCTGTTGAACTTTGGTCATTTTGTACAGTCACTATAAAATTAACAAGTTCTCATCCTGTCCAAAAGTGCTCTGAATTGTATGCTCAATGTTGCGTATAGATAGATAGATAGATAGATAGATAGATAGATACTTTATTAATCCCAAGGGGAAATTCACAAGTAGTAAAAATAGTAAAAAGTGTCCAGGGAGCAATTCCACATAAAAGAAAGTGGTAGAAGTGATCAGTGAAATAGATAAAAATAGAGATAAAAAGGTAAAAAGATAAAGTCATATACGGAGCTGCTGGAAAAGGCTGCCACTCGGATGCGGCGCCGGAAATGAACTTGTATACAGAGACAGAGCAAATGTTGTCTACTGCTACTGCACAAACGGTGATGGCACAACACTCCGCTTCTTATTCAAGACTGCATACTTTTCTTTAGAAATTCTGTCTGTGTATAACCAACACAGACAGGGGCAGGCCTACTGTCAGGGCATTTTGGGTGTACACCCAGGGTGTCATGACAGCAGGGGGCCTTTTCACCAACTTGCCCCCATCTATTTAAAAGATTGAATATCCATGTGCTGAAATGATCAAGGTGGATCAAACTCTGTTTAACAATTGAGTATCCACAAACCGAAATGACCAAGTCTCATGCTGAAATCAAAAGTGAGAAACAACTCGCTACACTAAACAACCCAGAGTCTGTGCAATGCACAGTTAATAGTATTATCAACTTTCTGTTAAAAAGTAAGTCACCCCGGGGCATGTGGGGGTTTTTAACTCAGGCTTGAATACAAGACACTATGACACAGTTTTATATAAAACAGCAGACAGCACTAGAGGGTGATACTCAATACAGATGTCCCCTTCTATACTGCTCTGTACACTGGCTGTCTGTGTTGCATATACACAAACCTGTACTAACAGGTGTTTCAGAAGCTCAGTTTGACGAAAATGAATGTTCTTTCATTCTGAAAGTGTCACCGGCACTAATCCAACTGCAGTGGGCAAAATCTAATTAAACTGACCCAACCAACCATTCATTTTCTGTCCCGCCTTGCCCTATTTAGGGTTGTAGGAAACTGAAACTTAACCTAGCATCATTAGGTGCAAAGGTGCTGCCAACCCTACACATGGCACATGTCTAAAACTGCTCAAAGAAGAAAATAAGAAACACATTTTCTACTGTGTACTGCATTTCTCCAAGTGTTAGTACCTAACAAAGTATGTGCTCTATGGAACAGTCAACCAATATTGCATTATGTTACAAAGTCTACACACAGGGAAACTGGACACAAATTTCTTCTTCAGTGGACAATACTGTATATAAGCTATTGGCACTGTATAGTGTGTACTTTAATAGCTGCCACCTAAGATTACATCAGGAGAAGGCAACATCAGACCTAAGGGCTGCAGTGGCTGCAGATTTTTGTTACAACCCAGTTTCTTGAGAAGTCAATTATTGCTAATGATGCACTTATTGCTCAAGTGACATTTTTCTGCTTCATTTTAGTGGTCTCGCTTAATAAAGTTCCCCACCCGTAATTGCTTATTTCAGTCTAAAAGAGCTGCATTTAATTTAATGCATTTAATTTAATTTAATTTATTTTTAATTGCTCCTTATGGTAATTCTCCATCTAGCTTGTTTCAATTTACGTCTGTGTGGCTTTATCATGCACTAAGAAAAATATGACAGACTAAAACTTATCCATTTTAGGCTTCAAATGATTTTCTTGAGAGAGAGAGGTTAGGAGCACAAGTTGATATGGCCACCACATGACAAACCAACTCAGGATTCAGATTAGGACCCAAGTTTAGCCATGCAACGGGTGACACCTCAGCACCACACTAGTTCAGATGGAGTTTTTCCCTGCAAGTTGAAGGGCCTACAGGCAGGGCTGGATGCAGATTAACTTCATACCCAGGATGGAGCAATTGCAGGTTAAGGGTCTTGCTCAAGGCCCAACATAGCAGAGTCCCCTTATGCCTTTATGGGATTCGAACCGGCAACCTTCTGGTTGCCAGTGCAGATCCCTAACCTCAGAGCCACCACTCTGCCATGATTTCCTTGGAATGAACAAAATCTACGATTTAAGAACATTACATTGCAGATTAACAAGCCATAAAATTAAATAAGGTCTGACATTGGCAAGTATTGGTTTCTAAATCAATTGGGTCAAGACAAAAACCTGCAGCCACTGCGGCTCTCCAGGCCCAATGTTGCGTACCCCTGGATTACATGATGGTCAAGAAGAACTTTTAATGGATTATGATCTTTTTTTGACAAGGAAATGGGTCTGATTGTTCATTTGAACTCTTCCATGATTTAAGTTGCAAGTTGTGTTTGACTGAATGCAGACAGATGGTATAATAGGTGTTAGTGCACCTAAAGGCAAGTAAGTCTGTTGTGATGCAGTATCCTTAGAGCATTGTCATATTCACAATGTGACTGTACCTAACTCTGTCTCAGACTTTCTTTCAAGCAGTTTTCCGCCCAAACCCCTGGTTATTTACATCATTTTACAATGCTGGTCAGTTTACTCCATTCAGGACAACAGACACAGACATAGGATGAAAGACATACTGGCAATAACCAAACTTGCGACTATGCCATCAAAACTCGGCTATCACCACCATGGGGTGTGATCCACTATAATTATGATGGGGTGTTCCCATAATGCTAGAGGGCAACTGACCCAGTGTTTAATAAGGTTCACTTATCTCCTGCCAATAAGAGGTATATACTAGGGGGTAGTAGGGAAAGTACCAGATTTAAGCACTCCTTGGCTGTTAATAGAGCTGAATGTCCATTGGGGACAATAAATAATATAATAGGAGATCCCAATTCGATGGATGGCAGAAGATAATGTTGATAGCTCATTCCTGGCCCCTTTTGAACAATCGCAATGAACAGACAACCTGAGGTTTGCCTGGACTTTAAATCAGAAGTTGGAGCTCAGGGTATTAGTGACTTATGAGGCTACGAGTTGGATTTTTGGGAGAACAGGCACAATGGTTCCAAAAGTAATTCCTAATGCCATAATTTATTACTGGGATGTTCCTGGTCAGGGCTTAAAAGCCATTTCTGATCATTCCATAATTAAGTTTGGAATTAGAAAGATAAATGTTGACAGAGACCTGACTGGTGGGGACTGCAAAATCACAGAGTTGGTAGAGTAAGATGTATGGAAAGGCTTAAAAGGTTTAATACTGGGCAAAGGAAACATATTGGATAGATGGGGTGAAAAGCCTATGTTAGCTGGGCCCTTGGGACAGTCAAAGTATTCTTTTCCCTGATCTACAGTATATTAATTTTTATTCCTTTCCTTGTGCTGTTATTGTATTAATAAAGCACCCCTGAATTAGAGAAACAGTTTCAGTTCACTTTATATTATTTACACCATGTATCTTATAAATCATCTAAAATTTAACTCACTTAATCTACTTTAGTGTCACAGGAGCCAGAGTCTAAACAAGCAGAATCATATGAATGGTAGAACCAACCAAGAATATGATATCTCTACACACTCATACACACACCCATCCTTACACACAATATACTAGCTTAGAAATAAAATTGAATATAATTTTCTTACACCTTTTGCATGTATGAGGGGAAATTTGAGAAAAATCCAATTAGGCACATGGATAACATGTAAGCTTCAAACAGACAGTGACCTGGCTGGGATGCAAACTAAGTCTACAATCGACAATATATAGAAAAAAGAAAGCCTGTTTCTAATTATTTGAAGCTAAAAAGAAAAAAATGACCCCTGAAAAAAGATTATTGTTATATAATGAAAATGAAGGTGTTGCAAAACTGAAGAATTCCCAAGCACAAAACCTCAAAAATGTCCAAAAATGCCTACGAGAGGTGGATATGATCATTAAACCCTAGCTAGCAATAAGGGTAAACAAAGGATCTTTATAAAAGAAAAGATTAATTCTGAACAAGATTGCATTGTAATAACATGAACCTCCATGGAGCACAAAAACGCAATCCAAGGCAAACAAACTTCCAATGCAGTAATCCAATGTTGAAGAAAAAAAAATAGAGCAAAAAGGACAAAATTCTGGAAATCACAAAACACTGAAAAAATCACAATGAAACACTTGCCAACTCCCAAGTGCATTCAAATGAACACCTTGATAGGGCTGAGGGCTGTCCCCTGTAGTGATGGGTGGGTGGCACAAAACACAAGACACATAACAAAGAAACATGAAGACAGATGCATAAAACATAAAGAATAATGTAAGTCATAAACAAACAAAATATTAATGTATTCAAATAAATCAAAAATGTACAACTAAGGCATTAAACTAAATTCTGAACACCAGCCACAGGAGGAATCCTGGCTGAAATATAGCAGTAGGTGATAAATGTGATGTTTACACATACAATTTAATGCTGCTTTCAAGTGCACCTCAGTGGTGATTTATGTATTTTCTACTATTTCTCTGTTACTGGGCTAACTGTCTTTGACCTGATTATTTCATCCAGTCCACCTCGATAAATAGACTGTTAAAACTTGTAACACTGTTAAAGATTTAAGGTGAGGTACTTTAAGCAGGTACATAACCACAGATCAATTAAACAGAAACTCAGTTTGACTATCCATTTTCTGGTTATATGGGAAGAATCTGACTTTTCAGAGCTTCTTCTAGTATAAGTCTGCAGACAGTCATGCCTACACCAGCCATACTGAGTACAAAGTAAGAACTGACTCAAGATGGGATGCCAGTCCGTCACATTACCTTACTATTTTTCTAAAAATACAGACTAAATGATGATTGTATGATGTGCTCTGAACCCATCTAAAAGCACAAAAGTTAGTAATTACTTCATAATCAGTTTACTCCATACTCCAGGGTGGTTGGTTTTCCTTTGCAAACTGGTCTGAAGAACATTTACATCACATTTACATTTATTCATTTGGCTGATGCCTTTATCCAAGGTGACTTACAAAATTTATGATACAACTGATTACATTTTTTTTGGTTTTCCAATTGGAGCTCTAGCAGGTCAAGTGACTAGCAGGATTTGAACCCACAACCTCAGGGTTTGAAGTCCTAAAGAAAGACCAGAGATCCTGAATGACCATTGACATCCAAGATAGCAGCAGGTAAGGCTGTTAATTTGTTCAAATTCAACCAACTGCAAATGTTTTGTTAAAAATTATAAAGAATCCTCAGAAGCCAGGGAAGAAATCCTCCAGTCAATCAAAGTGTTATTTTTTTCCCTTTGTCCTGTGATTTGACACTCTTTACCACAATCCTACTGAACTGTCTGTTTGGATTCTGTCACAAGATTTCACATTCAACTATTAAAGAAAAAACAAAAAATCTAAACTTATTTTAAAACTATGTTCACTCCCCCAACACTGAAAACACAAAATTGTCTTTCAGTTTTACTCTTTTATCACCTCAGCTTTCACACCAGCTAGTCTTCTACTCTTCTCATATCCTCTGGATTTGTTGTTCCAGCCGTCTCTCGTCTGTAAATGCTCTTTGTATATTTCTCTCCAGAGGAATAAAACTATGGTGTTTCTAATTTCTTTTTATTTATTATTTTTGAGAAAAATTATCTTTCATTAGTAATAATGGCAAAGAGTTTATAACAGCTGAATCATGGTTATTAATGGCTATTGCCCATGTGAACCTTGCATGTGATCTTCTACCTACATTGGATTTTCTCCCTGGTATTCCTTACGCATACTAAAGACATACAGGAAAGACTGATGGATTGCTTGGAATTGAATTGGTAAGAATAAAGAGTGGGTCCTGCATGCACAGGCAGCCTGCCTTTGGCTAATGCCCATGTTGCATCTGTTATTGATGGGACAGGCTCCTGTTATGATTAAATTTATTTCGATTCATGTTTGTGTGTTTAACATATAAAAGTTAAGTTAAAATTTTCTTTGAAGGAAAAATAACCTCATCAAAACCTGGTTCCTACCTTTTGCCTAACAACACAAAATTGAATTGATGAGATTAAAACATTTAAATTTATTTTCTGCTGTGTTAGCTGTATTATCATCTCTTTACAGGTAACTACCTCCAGATGAATGAGTGCTGTGTCACATGTGTCGTTTATGCTTCAGTGTGTGTCGCCACAATGGCTATAAAAGCGGAAATCCCATATGACTTTCTAGTCTAAACTTTGTTTACCCAAAGCACATTTAATCCTTTGCAAATGCTTTCTATTAGAACCTGTAGTGAATATTTAGGCAAATCCCATCAGACAATCCGAAGCTTGGTTTTCTCTTACATTAGTTGACTTTAATGGTGAAATGCCCCTGTCTGTTAAAAAACTATGAGTTTGTTCGTGCATAACAGATTCTATTTCTGTCACTAAAAATTGTTATCTCTACCACAGCAGCTTTAGTTTTTCCATTGCCATGCAATGGAAAAAGATGTGACCAAGAGCAACAACGACAACAAAAAATTTGATGTTCCAGAAATAACATTTTATTATGCGGAATGGAAGAATTATATCTGGATGAAAAAAAAGAATATTGTCTGGGCACTTCAATCAAATGTTTATCATGTATTTAAATCTTTCGAAATACTTTTGCAATGCTAATAATTGTACAAGACTTATTTCTGAGCTACCATACCTAGAGGGGCCACAGTCCCACAACACAAACACAGACAAACATCCATCCATTATACAACCCGCTATATCCTAACTACAGGATCACGGGGGTCTGCTGGAGCCAATCCCAGCCAACACAGGGCGCAAGGCAGGAAGCAACCCCGGGCAGGGCACCAGCCCACCGCAGGGCACACACACACACACAAACACCCACACACTAAGTACACACTAGGGACAATTTAGGATCACCAATACACCTAACCTGCATGTCTTTGGACAGTGCGAGGAAGTGCACCCGTAGGAAGCCCACGCAGATACGGGGAGAACATGCAAACTCCATGCAGGGAGGACCTGGGAACCTGGGTCTCCTAACTGCAAAGCAGCAGCGCTACCCACTGCACCACCGTGCTGCCCAAACACAGACAAACATCCATGCAAAAGTGGTCACATTGCTTTCAAGAATGCCTAAAATGTCAAAATACATTGCAATCGCCAAGATGGATTTTATCATTTTGATCATTTCAAAAATACTAGTAACACATGCCGAAGCCTGCAAGTCATGGAATGGACATTAACAAAATTAACATGACCTTCATGACACATTCCTCTCTTGTAATAATAACCCAATCGACTCATGAAGACATCTTTCCACGCAAGTTAAAATATTGAGAACAACCTCTGGGATAAAGATGGAATGGTTTCTTAGTTTTGGTGCATTGCTCACAGAACATGAAGTATGCCACTTTCTCACTAATTACAGAATTGTATGCTCTGTTGAGATACTGTTCCACAAATTCCTCACATGATAACTAGGAGAAACCTGAATGAACATACAGCTCCAGTATCAAAATGCAATTGTTCCAATAAATATGTCATGCATTCTCTCCAGAAAGGACAACAGAATTGACAAAACAAATCAGAATGTGCATGAGCTTCCCCTGACTATGGAGGTTGTTGCTCCTTACTCTGCACAGGGCTAATTTTTTTGTACTCTACCCTGTATGTATACATACAGTAT
>JANRMT010027041.1:89465569-89488998 GCA_026402145.1 Polypterus bichir lapradei
TCAGCAAATGTGCAATATATACCAATAATATATAGACATATCTTTATATAAAACCCAACTGGAGTAATTTCTCTCAAAATCTATTGGTCTTTACCATAACTGTTAAGTTTCATTTTTGAGGTGCTGTGTCCATTGTAGTGGGGCAGAGCAATTCCTAAGTTAGTTATGGTGCCAAGCCCTATTTAGTTTTAAATAAAAAAGAAAAAAAAACCTTCTGGTGCTACAATAAACAGTTGGTTAATAGCCTCTTATTGCCCTCAAGTTGTGTTCTTAGGAAGGGCTGGTCTGGAGTCGTCACTAACAGTTTGGCTCTCAGATCCAAATGAGATGCCATCTCCCGAGGATGCCTCCGTTTAATATCTGCCAGACTGAAAGGGACAGGGGTTTTCTGACTCCATTACCCTAAATGTAGCGAGGGGAAAAAGGAGACAAGACTATTAATGACAGCATTCTCCTCTGTTCCCAGGGTGATACTGCATACCAAAGGAGGGCCTGGAAGGTGACCCTCTGGCTTACATGGATTTTCATTCTGACACTCAAATAAAATCAGACCGACCTAAAAGTTGTTCCAAGAAGCCTAAAACAAGTACACTCTCTGAAGACCTGAAGTCAAAATTTTGACCCTTTCACAATAATTCCACTGTATATATGCATATGAACTATGTAGAGAAAGTGAAAAAAGGTTACATTCAACACTGTACACATATTACAGATGATCACTAGTGCTGATCTTTTCCAGCTTCCAATAATTTCTCAGTTTTCTATACAATGTGTGTAGCCAGGTCTTAGGTCCCCCAAATAAGCGAGCCTGTGCTAGAGTACACACACCACCTGGTTCTGACAGCTTTGTGCTTGGCTTCTTACCATCACCTTTTCATTCTTGACCCATGGTGATGTCACTCTGCCGCCATTCCATTGGTGTTGCTGGCTTATTTCTACTTTTACTCGTTATTTACAAATGACTTTAGCAGGGTGCTTATTACTCATTGCACTATATTTACACACAAGTGCGACACAGCATGATGACTGCACAGAAACAGATACTGTAAAACAAAATTGCTTGTCAGAATTTTGGCGTAGATCCCGCCAAATCCTCTGTGAGTAGCCTCTTTTGTTTGTCTCCACGTTCTGTTCCACCTCTTTAAGCACTTGTGTCATATTTTCTTCCACTTTAAAATGCTCATCTGGCTGTATGCCATGACATCTTAACTGTCTAAAAAGCTACTACCTGTCATGACTAACGTGTAACTTATTTTATCTTGTGCAAGTTTTTTTTTTAATCTTGTGTTTATTTTCACAGTTTCTCTTTGATTATCTCATATTACTTCTTTGTGGTGCTTGGTGAGCATGTGAATTGATTACTAGGATCTCAGTGCACTTCCTGTCCTTTACATCTCATGTGAATTTTGCTTAAGGGAAGAAATGGAGTACATTAAGGAAATTCTAAAGAATTATGCTTCAGTCTAGATTTTTTCGCTAATGATTTAGTGGTTTGACCTTTTCCACCACTCGTGCAAGTTTTATGGTTTTACACCCTGCCTAAGTAAAACTTGCAGGGAAAACTCAGGGGTTAATGGCAGGACTGACACTCCTGCTACTGTCAAAAAATCTCACGCTGTTCTATTTCATTCAAACTAGTGTGGTGCTGAGGTGTCACCCACTGCACATCTGCACTTGGGTCCTAATTTGGGATCCTGAGGTGGTTTGTCTTGTGGTAGATGCAGCAACTCGCTGTATCAGTACATGCTTCCAATCTCTCTCCAAATTAAACTGAAACCACTTAAACAGAGAATAAAATCATCCTCGACTTAGTTTATTTCCAAATGTTTAATTTCAAGCATAGCCATTGTCATGTCTAAATAAATAATTTGACATATCTTCAGTTTTGTTTGGAGAGTGAATTGTTTAAATCTTGTTAAGGGTATTTAAAATAAGATTAAAAGATGTCAACATGAATACTTTGCTATTAAGTTATCTTTAAAATTTTGAATAGTGGTACCACTACTCTACCCTCCTCAAACTGCCACCTTATTGTGGTGGAGGGATTTGAGTATCCCAATGATCCTAGGAGCTCTATTGTCGGTATTGGCTTTATGCCCCTGGTAGGGCCACCCAAGGCAAACTGGTCCTAGGTGAGGGATGAGACAAAGAGCGGTTCATTAGACCTTCTATGATGAATAAAAAATTTGGATGGAGTTTTCCCTCGCCAGGACGCAGGTCATTGGGGCCCCCCCTCTGGAGCCAGGCCTGGAAGTGGGGCTCGATGGCGAGCACATTGTGGCTGGGCCTGCACCCATGGGGCCCGGCCGGGCACAGACTGAAGAGGCAACATGGGTCCCCCTTCCCATGGGCTCACCACCTATAGGAGGGGCCAAGGAGGTCGGGTGCAGTGTGAGTTGGGTGGTGGCCGAAGGTGGGGACAGAAGCTGGCTCTTGGGATGTGGAATGTCACCTCTCTGAAGGGGAAGGAGCCTGAGCTAGTGCGCGAGGTCGAGAGGTTCCGGCTAGATATAGTCGGGCTCATCTTGACGCACAACTTGGACTCTGGAACCAATCTCCTTGAGAGGGGCTGGACTCTCTACCACTCTGGAGTTGCCCCTGGTAAGAGGCGCCGAGTGGGTGTGGGCATACTTATTGCTCCCTGACTTGAAGCCTGTACATTGGGGTTTACCCCGGTGGACAAGAGGGTAGCCTCCCTCCGCCTTCGGGTGGGGGGACGGGTCCTAACTGTTGTTTGTGTGTATGCGCCAAACAGCAGTTTGGAGTACCCACCCTTTTTGGAGTCCCTGGAGGGGGTGTTAGAAGGCAAACCTTCTGGGCACTCCTTCGTACTGCTTGGAGACTTCAATGCTCACGTGGGCAATGACAATGAGACCTGGAAGGGCGTGATTGGGAGGAATGGCCCCCCCGATCTGAACCCGAGCGGTGTTTTGTTATTGGACCTCTGTGCTCATCACGGATTGTCAATAACGAACACCATGTTCAAGCATAGGGGTGTTCATATGTGCATTTGGCACCAGGACACCCTAGGCCTCAGTTCGATGATCGACTTTGTGGTTGTGTCGTCGGACTTGCGGCCACATGTCTTGAACACTCGGGTGAAGACAGGAGCAGAGCTGTCAACTGATCACCACCTGGTGGTGAGTTGGCTTCGATGGTGTGAGAGGATGCCGGTCAGGCCCGGTAGGCCCAAACGTGTTGTGAGGGTCTGCTGGGAATGTCTGGCAGAGTCCCCTGTCAGAAGTAGCTTCAACTCCCACCTCCGGCAGAACATTGACCACGTTCCGAGGGAGGTGAGGGACATTGAGTCCGAATGGGCCATGTTCCATGCCTCTGTTGTTGAGGCGGCTGACTGGAGCTGTGGCCGTAAGGTGGTCGGTGCCTGTCGTGGCATCAATCCCCGAACCCGTTGGTGGACACCGGCGGTGAGGGATGCCGTCAAGCTGAAGAAGGAGTCTTACTGGACCCTTTTGTCCTGTGGGACTCTGGAGGCGGTTAATAGGTACAGACTGGCCAAGCGGAATGCGGCTTCGGTGGTTGCTGAGGCAAAAACACGGGCATGGCAGGAGTTTATAGAGGCCATGGAGAACAACTTTCGGACGGCTTCAAGAAGATTCTGGTCCACCGTTCGGCGTCTCAGGAGGGGGAAGCAGTGCAGTGTCAACACTGTATATGATGGGGATGGTGCGCTGCTGACTTCGACATTGTGGGTCGGTGGGGGGAGTACTTCGAAGACCTCCTTAATCCCACCAACATGCCTTCCAATGAGGAAGCAGAGCCTAGGGACTCGGAGGTGGGCTCTCCCACCTCTGGGACTGAGGTCACTGAGGTGGTCAAAAAACTCCTTGGTGGCAGGGCCCCGGGGGTGGATGAAATACGCCCGGAGTTCCTCAAGGCTCTGGATGTTGTAGGACTGTCTTGGTTGACATGTCTCTGCAACATCACATGGACATCGGGGACAGTGTCTCTGGATTGGCATACTGGGGTGGTGGTCCACCTGTTTAAGAAGGGGGACCGGAGGGTGTGTTCCAACTACAGAGGGATCACACTCCTCAGCCTCCATGGAAAATTCGATCCGGGGGAATCTGGAGAGGAGGGTCCATCGAATAGTCGAACCTCGGATTCAGGAGTAACAGTGTGGTTTTCGTCCTGGTCGCGGAACAGTGGACTAGCTCTACACCCTTAGCAGAGTCCTGGAGGGTGCATGGGAGTTTGCCCAACCAGTCTACATGTGTTTTGTGGAATTGGGAAAGGCGTTCGACTGTATCCCTCGGGGAATCCTGTGGGGGGTGCTCCGGGAGTATGGGGTACCGGACCCCCTGATAAGGGCTGTTCGGTCCCTGTACAACCGGTGTCAGAGCTTGGTCCGCATTGCCGGCAGTAAGTTGAACCCGTTTCCAGTGAGAGTTGGACTCCGCCAGGGCTGCCCTTTGTCACCGATTCTGTTCATAACTTTTATGGACAGAATTTCTAGGCGCAGCCAGGATGTTGAAGGGGTCTGGTTTGGTGGACTCAGGATTGGGTCACTGCTTTTTGCAGATGATGTTGTCCTGTTTGCTTCATCAGGCCGTGATCTTCAGCTCTCTCTGAATCGGTTCGCATCTGAGTGTGAAGTGGCTTGGATGGGAATCAGCACCTCCACATCTGAGGCCATGGTCCTCAGCCGGAAAAGGGTGGAGTGCTCTCTCAGGGTTGGGAGTGAGATCCTGCCCCAAGTGGAGGAGTTCAAGTATCTCTGGGTCTTGTTCACGTGTGAGGGAAGAATGGAGCGTGAGATCGACAGGTAGATCGGTGCGGCATCCGTAGTGATGTGGGCTCTGCATCGGTCTTTCGTGGTGAAAAAGGAGCTGAGCCATAAGGCAAGGAACTCAATTTACCAGTCGATCTACGTTCCTACCCTCACCTATGGTCATGAGCTATGGGTAGTGACCGAAAGAACGAGATCGCAAATACAAGTGGCTGAAATGAGTTTCCTCCGCAGGGTGTATGGGATTTCCCTTAAAGATAGAGAGAAGATCAGTCATCTGGGAGGGGCTCAGAGTAGAGCCGCTGCTCCTCCGCATCGAAAGGAGTCAGATGAGGTGGCTCAGGCGTCTGATCAGGATGCCTCCTGGACGCCTCCCTGGTGAGGTGTTCCGGGCACGTCCAATTGGGAGAAGGCCCCGGGGAAGACCCAGGACACGCTGGAGGGACTATGTCTCCCGGCTGGCCTGGGAATGCCTTGGGATTCTCCCAGAAGAGCTAGGAGAAGTGGCCAGGGAGAGGGAAGTCTGGGCCTCTCTGCTCAAGCTGCTGCCCCCGCAACCCGACCTTGGATAAGTGGAAGAAGATGGATGGATGGATGGTACCGCTCCTCAGGATTTTGTTGCTTGAGATCTTAAGTTTGCCCCGTATTAAAAAACACAATAACAGACCTTCCAGTAAGAAACTCCAGATCTCAGCTCTCTTCCCCAATAATGGAGCCTGTCTTCACTAGCTATTAGCCTGTCAAGAGAGATGTATGTGATTTCGCACTCAATAGCATTTTGGGGGCTTAAACATGATCCAGTGCCTCAGACTTGTCAGATTGTCAAATGATATCCTTTGGTTCAAACCGCTGCTCCATTTTGTAATAAACTGAGAATGTGCTTGAAGAGGTGGCTGTTTAGATCTTGGATTCATTTTTGGTGACCCCTGTCTTTTGCAGTGTTTCATTTGTCTGTGTAATGCTAGCCATTCGCACAAGAACGCAAACAAGCAGTAAGCATGCACACATGCATTTATCAGTTATCCAATTTATCCAGTTATACAAGTCCAAGTGTTTGGAATTAGCATCTGGAAGATGTCATTGATGTGTTTAATATCTTTCTCTTTGTTGATGACAATTATTAAAGAAAATATTATACATTTAGTCTTAATTTTATACTCCATCTTTCAGAAGAGATAGAGCTTTGACACATATAAGAAGAAGACCTTCATAAAGACTTAGCATATGAACAACAGTCACAAAAAAGAATATTAACTAGGGAAAGACTTATTGGTTTTGACTCATGTTGTGTTTTGTGGTTTAGAATCTCATTACGCTATCATAATGTGTCAAAAAGTAGTGACAAGATTCAACTCTGCTATATGGCCTTCACTCCTGGAAGAAGGGCTTTATAAAATCTCTGACACTTGCAATAATATTTCTCCCAGGCACATCCAGTTTATCCTATCAAC
The DNA here is from genome assembly GCA_026402145.1 of Polypterus bichir lapradei. Lineage (NCBI taxonomy): Eukaryota > Metazoa > Chordata > Cladistia > Polypteriformes > Polypteridae > Polypterus > Polypterus bichir. The sequence goes on from JANRMT010027041.1 coordinate 89,471,768, forward strand.
TACGTAAGGGAAAAATCAGTGGTGTTGAAGCCCTTAACCTCTGCCACACCAGTCTTTATTTAGTGATGCATGGTGGTATTGGGCACAATACAAGAACCATCCCAGGAGCAGGAGCCAGTACATCACAGGGAATGCATGCAGACATGGACAAATTTGTTGGTACCCCTCCACGAAAAAAGAAGAACCCACAATTATCTCTGAAATAACTTGAAACTGACAAAAGTAATTGTAATTTTTTCCACATTTAATAAAAATCAGACTTTGCTTTAGAGTTTTGATTCAACAAAATATTTCAAATAATAAATCAAATGAAAATAGAAATGATGGGACCCCTAACCTAATATTTTGTTGCACAACCTATAAAGGCAATCACTGTATCTCTCAATGAGACATCTGCACCACTCACCAGGTAGTTTGGCCCACTTTTCCTGATCAAACTGTTCCAGCTGTGTCAGGTTTGAAGGGTGCCTTCTGCAGACTGCATGTTTCAGTTCTTCCATAGATGTTCAATAGGATTCAAATCAGGGTTAATAGGAGGCCACTTCAGAATAGCCCAATGTTTTGTTCTTAGCCATTCTTGGGTGCTTTTATCTGTGTGTCTTGAGTCATTATCCTGCAGGAGGAACCATGACCTGCAAGTCAGACAGAGCTTTCTCACACTGGGCAGTATATTTCGCTCCAGAATGTCTAGATAGTCTGGAGATTTCATTATTTCCTGTACAGACTCAAGGCACCTCGTGCTAGACGCAGCGAAGCAGCCCCAAAACATAACCAAGCCTTCTCTATATTTCACAGTAGCTATGGTGCTCTTTTCTTTGAAAGCTTAATGTTTTAATCTGTGGACATAAAGCTGATGTAACTTTCCAAAAAGCTCTAGTTTTGTCTCATCTGTCCAAAAGGTATTCTTCTAGAAACATTGTGGCTTGTCAATACCCATTTTAGTAAATCCCATTCACGCTTTTTTATGTTTTTCTTTCAACAGTGGAGTCTTCCTGGATCTTCTTCCACTGAGCCCAGTATCACTCAAAAAGCTACAGATGATGCGACCAGACACTGATAAACCTTGACCTTGAAGTTCAGCTTGTATCTCTTTGGAAGTTGTCCTTGGCTATTTGTCTATTATTCTAACTATCTTTCTGCCTATTCTGGGGTCCAATTTCCTCTTGTGGCTGCATTCAAGGAGGTTGGTTAAAGTCCTATGGACCTTAAACTTCTTAATAACATGCACAACTATTGTCACAGGAACGTCAAGCTACTTGGAGATGGTCTTATAGCTATTTCCTTTAACAAGCTTGTCTATAATTTTCTTTATGATCTCCTTAGAAAATTCTCTCCTTTCCATTCTCTGGTCTATGTTCAGTATAGGACACACAATGACACCTAACAGTACACTGACTTCTTTTCTCCATTTAAATTGGCTAAAATGACTGATTGCACAATTGGAGACATGTGTATTACTAATTAAAGAAAACAGTTTCAAAAATCCCTATACTTCAATTATTTAATATCTTTTCTAGGTTTACCAACAAATGTGTCCAGACCATTTTAGAATATTTTTGTAGAATAAGCAAAACCTTTTTTGAAAACCCAAATTAAGTATCTTTAAAGACAACTCCACTCAAGTCTTGAAAGATCAGGCTCCTCTTAAATAGTCACAGCCCCATAGTCCAGTGATGTCATTTTAAACATGTTTTTACATTGAAGTCCCCTGTAATTTAACATTTTAATGTTTTAGGTGCTTCGGTATATTCTTTCTTGCAGCTGGCTGGGTAAAGACTTACTCTTGGCCTTCAACATTTGCATGCAGACATGTCTCTTTGCAATAGCCACATCCAAGAACATAAGGATTATACACAGCATTGGACAGGAGAGGATTATAAGTGACGACCAGTATTCTGACTTAGATGTGCCAGCTCTTCAAGCCCTCCAAGAATTGCTAAGATATGCTATTAAAACACAAAAAGAAATGCATTCAAACATTAAGACATATTAAGTTTAGGCTTCACTGTCAATCGTGTAGCCCCCCCTTCCTGAATTCAAATCATGCAGCTACCCTGCTTTCAGCTCTAGCTGTATGTCATAATTTTATATTTCACATATTGCTCACCACTTTCATTATTATATAGTGCATTTGGCTGACACTTTTATCCTAAACGACTTACAGAATTAGGATTCAATACAATTGTTTAAATCTGTTTTTTTACAATTGGACCACAGAGTGTGCCAAAGTGAACAGCCCAACCTGCCGCCTTGTGTTTTGAAGTCCAGTGCTGTAACCAACAGGCCACACTGCCTGATTTTTCACATTAACTTGAAGGCAAACCATTTCATCATTCATTCAGCCTTGCAGCCTCCTTTCCTTTGTTCTTCCTAAAGGTGTCTCCCATGCTCTTTTACTTTCAAAGTTATTTTGATTAAAGCAGCTTTTCTGGAGAGCAGAAAAACAAAAGACCTTACCTAGACTTACTTTGTAAAACAGCCTCAAAATAAGCTCACCAATATAAATCACTGTGTATTGGAATTCTAATTAACTGGAAAATCACTTCATATGCTCGGCTTGAACTTTCCTATTGAGAGCAATGGGCTTGAATACTGCAATCTGTACTCCTGCTAACATTTTGTATTAAGTCTCTATTAAGAATGCATGATCAATCAATTCACCTTATTCAGGGGAATGAACCCTATCAGTTATTTCCTTTAAAGTGTAGTTAAATAGCACTAAGTACAATATTTATACTATTTATGCTAAAGTAATTTGTATTTTGTCACTTCATAATAAATCATTCACCCTACTAGCTAAGGCAATCCTCTTGTCATATGAAAAAATTAAGCTCATTGTCATCCACCATGCTAAAACATTTATCGTGTGTATAGTGTACTGCATAAATCATAAATTTGCAAGATGAAGCACCCTTCCTGCTTTTGATTTACTCTATCACATTTAACCACTAGCTGTTGCACACCGTTATCTAAACAAGAACATAAAAATTATCATAAAAATACATTGTTTTTGGCTATAAAGAAAAGTTTCATACAAATTAAAAAAATAATCACCTGTGATAGTAATTCATAGAACTATACAATAAAAAACCCATGAGCAAGTTCGATTAGCATCTTTCAATTAAATAAAAAAGTGGTACTGTTACGGGAAAAGAATTTATCATGAATTTAAAATCATTTGGAATATTTGGGGCTCTCACAGAAGTGCAGTGGTTAGCACTGCAGCCTCACAGATCCAGAATCCTTACAAACTAGAATGGTGTGCTTGCGTCTTGGATTAAAATATGCATAATCCTTAGTCACTGTTATTACACTGCTCAAATTACATAAACCTAAATGTTTAAGTGCATTTTCTTCAAGGTTTATATCCTCATAACTGTGTATTCAAGTAATGAAGATCTTTCTCCAACATGTTAAATGGAGGAATCAATAAAATGCCTGCATTCAATCAAAATGTTATGATGTAAATTAGTCATTTTTAGCTTAATGATCCCAACCAACAAATAAGTAAAGCTGTGTTCAACATTAGTATTTTGTAATTTATTTACACTCCCCATATATAGTAAATCAGCAAATAGCAAATCATTTCTTCTTCTAGCGCTACAGTAATATGACAAAAATGAGTATCACTGACAGCAATCCCACAACCAGCTCTTAAAACAACCCAAATTGCCTGATAGTGTGCATTAAGGCATCGTGAATCAGACGACTATACATGATGTTGATATTTTACCTTAATACATAAAATCCAAATAGTATTGTTTCAACTGATTTGATAATTTATCAGTCAGTTATTTATGCATTATTTGCCTAATCTGAGCAGAGCAGTGACAAAGTTCTAATACAATCAATTTTCATACAGTAAGCTGAACCGAACCTCTTTTACATTACCCAGGCACACAAAATTAGTACACTCACTGAGCAGATTATGAGTGTGGTCCATGGCCGGCTTTGTATCCCGGCCAATACCCCCAGGCCGTCAGAGGGAGCCCTCCCAGCGGCATGGGAGGTCTTCGAATTCCAGCAGAGCCTCATGGACATTGTAGGTTTTTATGGACAGCCCTGCTGGATACAATGGGGGCCACCAGGAGCCGCTCTAGGGAGGCTTGGGGAGTGTTATTTGCCCTATGCCCTGGAAGTACTTCCAAGTCACATGAACGGAAGGAATGATGTACTTCCGGGGTGAGAATAAAGGACTTTTATCTGACCCGGAAGTTATAAGGAATTTTGGACTAAAGGATGAGAACACTTCCGGGTCAGGAACTATAAAAGGACCATGGGAACTCCCAGACAATGAGCTGAGCTGGGTGGTAGGAGGGCAACGCGTCTGGGAGTGGAGGATTGATTTATTATTGTTATTGTATTGATTAATGAATAGTGTAGAGTGGAGGGTGCTTAGTGCACATTATTATAATAAAAATAATTATTGTGGCACTTTTACCTGGTGTTTGGCGTGGTACCTGAGGGTTCAAGAGAGCGATAGTGCCCCCTACTGCTACACGAAGAACACCTCCATAACTGATTATCCATGTGATTATCTAATCAGCCAATCATGTGGCAGCCCAATGCATAAAATCATAAAGATACAGGTCAGGAGCTTCAGTTAATATTCACATAAACACCAGAATGTTGAAAAAATGTAATCTCAGTGATTTCAACTGTGGCTTGATTGCTGGTGCCAGACAGTCTGGTTTGAGTATTTCTGTAACTGCTGACTCATGAGATTTTTCACGCACAACAATATCTAAGATTTATTGAGAATGGTGAAATTGGATACAATTTAAGGACCAAATGCTGCAGAAATAAGGTGAATTGAAATAAAAATTAAAAGAGGTAAAAGAGAGGTAAGTGTTTAAAACTGTGTCAAAGAAAACACATTTCTGAATTTCTTCTAAATGCAAATATCATAGCAGAACACTTTTCTGAATGCAGAATAAGAAAACAAAAAAGGACAGCTAAAAATTAATCAGATGCTCCCAACCTCTTTTGACTCGTTTAACCTTTGGCAACTTTTCTAAAGTAAATTCCACCCCAACTCTGATTTAATCAGTAATTTGAACTTGTATTTCTACCATAAATAGCAATCAACAAAGGGGATATTTTAAGATACTGTTCTTAACATTTTTTTATTTTAAGTTCAAATAACAATAATAATAGCACATAATAATACTATTTCACAAAATAGGCCTAATTCAAATTTTCTTTTCAACTTCACATATGGGCGGCACAGGTCCTCCCTGCATGGAGTTTGCATGTTCTCCCCATGTCTGTGTGGGTACTCCGGTTTCCTCCCACAGTCCAAAGACATGCAGGTTAGGTGCATTGGCGATTCTAAATTGTCCCTGGTGTGTGTGTGTGCCCTGCGGTGGGCTGGCGCCCTGCCCGGGGTTTGTTTCCTGCCTTGCACCCTGTGTTGGCTGGGATTGGCTCCAGCAGACCCCCGTGACCCTGTAGTTAGGATATAGTGGGTTGGATAATGAATGGATGGATGAACTTCATATATTTTCTGAGCAAATCTACCCCCTTTACCCCTGATTGGGAACCTCTGAATTAGATTAATGAGACTTCAGTCAGAATGAAACCTGTAGCCAAAGTAGTACACCAGGGCTGAACTTGGGAACCTTGATCTAGAACTAATAAAGCACATGTAAAGCCTGAATATCAAGTGTCTCGTATGTATAGATATAAATATATATATATATATATAGTGCTAGCACATTGGTCATACAGTACATGCAAGTAAGAATTTCACTATACTGTGTTCATGTGACAGTACTACTACTGCTACTACATTTGAGGGTCAGAATTTTCCAAGTTCTAGCAATAGTGTGATGTAAATCAAGGGTTCCCAGCTCCAGTCCTGGAGGACCACAGTAGTTGCAGGTTATTCATTCTAACCCCTTTCTTAATTAGTGACCAGTTTTTTTGCTGCTAATTAACTTCTTTTGAATTCATTTTAATTGACTTGCTCTTGAAGACTCAGACCTCTTAATTGCTTCTTTTCCCTTAATTTGCAGTCAAACAATAAAGAGATACAAAATAAGCCAAAACATGACCAGCAAACTTTGTCCATTATACAATATCTGAAAGTAAAGAAAGATGAGGTTTAGGAATGTTGATTTGCCCAGATCCATAAAACATTTTAACAGTGCTCTTAGAAAAGAGAAAATCAATTTTGGAAATCTATACTATTGCACAGTGAGAGCAGCAACAAGCCATGGAAATAAAGAACGGGTTTAATTAACAACAAGACTCTGCGTCTAATTAAGCAACTAGCTGGAGTGAAATTGGTTAGAGTTTGAGGCCCTCACTTAGTTGGTCTTTTGTTGGCTCACTCACTTTTCATTTCATTTCTGTCTAGGTGCCATTTAAGGAAAGAAATGAAGCAATTCATATGAATGATGAAGAAGTTCTGGGGAACAAATATTAAAAAAAGAAGTCAATTAATTCAAAAGAAGTTAATTAGTAGAAAATTTACTAATTATTAATTAAGAAAAGGGTTAGAATGAAAACCTGCGGCCTCTGTGGTTCTCCAGGACCGGAGTTGAGGACCTCCAATGTAGATAACAGAGGTAGTTTTTCAGTGTTTGCCAGTACTATTATGTAGTTGACTCCTAAGCGTGGATACTTGTTCTTAATTTTTCTTCCTGTCACACCCCAAAGAGGCCCAGATTTGGTTTAGTAAATTGCCCTCCACTACCTCAGACAAGACCTCTACGGCAAGAAGACTGAGATCAAAAGGTAAGATAAAGTTAATAAGTAAGAAAAAGAAAGTGTGCTGTGTTGAATTGGGAAGTAGGCATGCTTCCTCTGAAGACAAAAAGGGTGATTGGCAGGCCTGTATTGGACAGGCAAGAATCTTATCGTTTTGGTCAGATGTGTTTTTCACTCATTATTAACTCATATTTTTTTCAAGGTTTTAGCAATAAAATATAGCTTGATAAATAATGAATTAAGTATGCTGTGCATTATCCTCACACTTTTTAATTTTTCCTATCTCAGTAGCTTTGGTGAAAAAGCCAATGCATTTGTTTTGTGCAACTTTTCTTACATTTCTGATATTCTTTTTGTTTTTGAAACATTTTTGATGAGAATACACACAAGCTCCTGTTTCCAAAAGATTATGTAAACACAATGTAAATAATGTTTTCAACTTCATGATCTTTCACGAAAATCATATAAGAAGATAAGAACAGATTATATACAGTACGTTTGTATAAGCTCATTTCTAAATTGGTTTATAGTGGAACAGCACTTGAAAACCTTTAGGTTTTCTTTGCCTCCTATTAGCCAACTTAATTAATGCAAAGCACATCAATCCGCAAGTGCTATTATGTGCTTACATTTTAAACTTTGAAGAAACTATGAGAATTTGAATCCTTATAAAGATTAAAAAAAAGGTTAAAGGACTTCTGTTTTTTGACTCCAAGGAATGCCTCAATGTCTCAACGTGAATTTAATTAGATGGCAAATTGTAGGGATGTTTAGCTGACAATATCTGTTCAGTAATTAACCAGTTGATTTCCTTTAGATAAAATGGGTTTAGCATTGATTAAGTTGTTGAGTACATTTGGGGCCTGAAATGTTCTGGGTCATAAGAGGAATACAGGTGAAACAAAATCATTTAGTTAAAATAAAGCTTAAGGAACATGTGTTGTAAATTATCATAAATTGTGAACATTCATTAAGGAGACAATGGTTTCTTTCTGAGGTATAACAATCCAATGATTCGAGAGGCTGTCACTGAATTTTACTAATTAAATGGAACTCTTTACCTGATCGGTTTCTCCTCATTCCCTCCTCTGTTGCTAGTGGGCAGGTGTCACTCTGAATGCTGTTTCGAGAAGAGTTTGCCTCTGACTTGATGAAGGTAGGTGACTCTAATTGGGCATTTGGATTTGGGTTGTGCTTCTTTTTTTTCTTGGGCAATTTCTGCTTTGCCATTGCCAGAGAGTAGTACATCCCAAAGTTGTTCACAATGACAGGCACGGGCATAGCGATAGTCAAAACACCAGCAAGAGCACACAAAGCGCCAACCACCATGCCAGACCAGGTCTGGGGGTACATGTCACCATACCCCAGTGTGGTCATTGTCACAACGGCCCACCAGAAGCTGATGGGGATATTCTTGAAATGTGTATGCATGCTAGCAGTGGGATCATTTGGGCTAGCACCAATCCTTTCAGCATAGTAAATCATGGTGGCAAATATCAAGACTCCCAGTGCCAGAAAGATGATTAAGAGGCAAAACTCATTGATACTTGCCCTCAAAGTGTGGCCAAGCACTCTCAGCCCAACAAAGTGACGAGTTAGTTTAAAGATCCGCAGGATCCGGACAAAACGTACCACACGCAAGAAACCTAGCACGTCCCTGGCAGCTTTTGAAGACAGTCCACTCAGTCCCACCTCCAGGTAGAAGGGAAGGATTGCTACAAAGTCAATGATATTGAGCAAGTTCTTAATGAACAATAGCTTATCTGGGCAGCAAATGATGCGGATTAGAAATTCAAAGGTGAACCAGACAACACAGATGCCTTCAACAAGTGTCAGGGTGGGCTCTGTCACCACCTCCATAGTAATCACCATTTGGGTGTAGTTCAGTATGTGCTGCTCCTCTGTTCTGTTGACCAACAAGTTAAAGGCTTCATGAGTCTCCAAGCAGAAGGTGGTAATAGAGACAAGGATGAAGAATAAGGAGACAAAGGCAGTGACCTAAAAGAAATAGAGAAAGAAAATATCAGTAAAATGGCTCTCAGGTGAAATTATAAATCAAATTGTTCTGCTTGGTAGGATCATTATACTGACTAACTGAATACTTTGATCAACTGATAAACCAAACCAATGTGGAAAAAGTTATTTAATGCAGGCTTCATGTATCTGCCCTTCAATCATTTGCTTACCTCTCTACTAACCTTAGCTGCTGTCTTCATGAAAAACATTAAATTGAAGCAACTCCTTGAACAAACAGCTAGATAGATCCCATAAAACTGTTAAGCTAAGACGTTATTCAGATGTTCACAAACTGTCAGGTGATTTAACTGTATGTTTGGGATGAGGCTCAAGGAGGACACAATGCTTTCAAAGGAGCTCTGTGTTTAAACCTAGAACCAATGCCTGTAAAAAGTCACTTGAGCTGGTCAACAGGAAACTCGGTCTCACGTTACCAAGACCAGACACCAGCAACTGTGGCTTCACTGGCTCCATCTTTCCAGTTCTCAGTGTCCAACTGTGTTCATGTTCTTTCTATACTTATTAAACATATAATCACATATTTCATTTCATCAATGTTCTAAACCTACTTTAATCAATAAAGGGTAGTGGGAGAACTCCACACTCTTCCCACAGGATTGGGCACAACAGAGGAACCAACTCTGAATGGAATGTAAATATCCATACTAAATCATACCAAATTAGGTACTTTACTGATTATTAAAGTGTAGTCAGTCAAAAAACAGGAGTGAGGAACAGCATAAAAAACAAAAAAGAAAGAGTGTTAGAGCCAAATTGTGAGTTAAATATCAATCAAAAGGCTAAGCTTTGTTTCAGTGATCAGTAATCAAAATAAAACTAAAGTGGTCCTATCTTGGATAGAAGTGATTGCTTTGGGGGAGTTTTTATACTGGCACACTGATGATATCACAACTGGTGCAGCCTCAGTGCATCATGGGAGAATCCCCATGGAAACAGATGACACAAATGTCATAAAATGGTGGCACCCACTGTCAAACCTAAACAGTGTCCAAAAAAAAAAACAGTAAAAATTAATCAACATCAAAATGGAAGCTCTAATGAAAACTCTGACTGCAGAATTTGATTCCTTGGATTTTAAAACTCTTAAAACAACACCAATATGAATTTTTTCAAGCCTCAGAACAAAACAAGAAAAAATACAAACAAACACAAATCATAATATTCAACAATTCTTGAAAAATTAACATCTTTGTGATATGGAAGGAAATGGAAGTACCAAAAAAGGTTACGAAGATCCAATTGATTGGCTGTTGAGCAAGACCACCATAAATAACTTGATCAGTGACTGCAATTTAGTAACTTAGTTGCAATGCTACAAAGTATTACAGTACTTGAGGAATCACAGGTGTCATTTTGTTGTCGAACGTTCTGTAAACCAAGAGTGGACAGGATGACTTTAGGAGAGAGTGAAGGCAGGAATACTGGCTTTCACATTAAAGAAAGTGGAGTAATCAACTAAGAAAAAGGAATCCAAGGAGACGTTCTGTGCATGGAAAGGAACGGCAGAGGAAGAGAGGTGCGTCTTTGGCAGAAATTAAAAGAGAATAAGTTCAGACCTTTTCATTTTGTCCTGTCTCCTTGTCTGAGTGTGGATGGTAAGCAAGCTTGTGTTTAACTCACATTTTTAATTAGGAAAATTAGAATTCGCCCTTGCTGCTTAGTAAACAATAGGCTTGTCTGCTTAAGAGCAAAATGAGTTGGCTTTACCTAACTTTCAATTTTATTACTGGGCGGCGAATATACAAGCTATAAAAACCAGGACAATGACACAAATAGATGAAGAGGCACAGACTTGGTCCACAATAGAAATAAAATCCTGCAGTACTACTTTATATGCACTACTATGCTCCTCAATAAATACAAATTATCACCAATATACTAACAACCCAATTGTGCTTCGCTTGCTCAGAATATGGAACCAATGTAGGAAGTATTTTAAGATAGAGAAGCTTTTATCTGTGGCACCTCTTCACAAGAACCACCTTTTTCCACCCTCTCAAACGTACACAGTCTTTAATGTTTGGAAAACATTCAGGATTAAATCACTTAGAGATCTGTCTATAGACAAAGTCTTCGCATCCTACGAACAATTACACTCTAAATTTAACTTTCCAGCAACAGATTTCTTTTACTACCTTCAAATCAGAAATGTTGTCAAACAAAACCTACCCAGTTTTCCTCACCTCCCACCAACCTCTATGCCGGACAAAATATTGGTCAGCCTTGAGGACTCAGACAGCATTTCTGCAATATATAAAAACATTTTAAAGTCCCTCCCTTACAAAGATCCCAGAGTACAGTAGGAAAAAGAATCAATTACTCAACATTTCAGAAAAGGAATTCACAGAATTCACTCGAGCTGCATATGTGCAAAGCATGCAATTATTCAACTCAAAATTATATATTGACTGCATTTGTCTCTTTTAAAATTGTCCAAAATGTTACCAGGGAAAGATCCAACCTGCAAATGTTGTAATCGAGCTCCAACCTCATTGGGTCATATGTTTTGGCCATACACCAACAATCCTTCCTAATCCATTAACAATTGTGTTTGGTGTACCTACAGAAGGGCTTAAAGTGGAGAAGGACAAACAAACTGTAATTGCCTTTACTTCACTATTGTCACGTAGACTTATTTTGCTCATATGGAAGAATTCTAACTCATCTTTTTTAGTCAGTGGGTAACTGGTGTTATATATTATCTAAAATTGAAAAAAATCTAATTCTCACTTAGAGGATCTGTACAAAACTTTTACAAAACCTGGTAGGATCTGATCAATAAAATTTTAGAATAAGCATTTAAAGCATTGAGGAAGCAGATTCTCTCTCCTCTTTTTTAATCTATTTATTTTTATTCATTTATTTATCTACATATTTTTACTATTAATAATGTTTTACTCTGCTGACCTAGATCTTTTTCACATGGGTGGGGTCGATTTGTTCTGAACCTAGTTTCGTTAAACTTCACTTGCTTGTATGGAATATTATTTGATTTTAATAAAATTAATTTAATGTTTTTAAAAAATGAGTTGATTTTTTTGTGCAAACTTTAAACTAAATATAAAATAAATATGAAGATTTTCTTAGAAGTATGACTAATTATGCTAATCATTTTTATTTTCTTTTAAGATGTGTGTATTATGGGTAAATATTTTTGTCATGTTTTATTCTATGTATAAAGGGGATTTTATTTATTATAGTATTTTCCGTGGTCACTGAACAATACAACTACAGAGTTTGTAAATAATAAATGAATAGGTAACAATTGTGCCCTGCAGTTTAATTATAAAAGTATCACTTTAATGCAGAACATAAGACTTCTACATTGCTGGTTATGCAGAAGCTTCATGTAAAAAAAAACAACTTTAAAGGATAAAGAAAACAAATTGGAATCACCCAATTCTATTAAAATAAAATCTGCATTGGTCCTACAAAACCTAAAAACACAAAGACTAGGAAAGGACACAATCTAGAAATTAGGGCTGGGCGATTTTGCCTAAAAAAAAAATCTTCGATTTTTAAAGAAAAATTCGAGTTTCGATTCGATTTTCGATTTTTTTTTTCCAATGCACTTAAAAAATGGCTGCAGACATCAGATATAGTGTCAAAAGTGCAACTTTATTGCTATGATTGTCCTCAAGAGTTAAAATGCGTAGAATCCCAAAACAAAAAGTAAATGAGGCTCTGTCATTCAACAATTTCAAGCTTTAACCCAGGTTTAAGCAAAAGTGCAACAGCTTCACAGTAGCTTAAATTTTCTGTTCAAGAAATCAGATAATTACAAATGTTGTAACATATAACATTACAATTAAAAAAAATAAACTCTTCTCAGTATAGTGTGAATATAAAAAATGAAACATGCCTGTGGCAGACATATAGCCTGCTCAAAGAATGAACAAATGTAAACTTTTATCTATAACAACAAAACACGTGCTTGTTAGATCTCTGAAACATTGTGCATGCTCATTCTAAACATTTTTTGCAAGAAAGATGAGCCTGTCCACAACCTCTGGCTTAAGGCAGGCCCGGTTGCAGGTAACTATTCCCCCACCCACACTAAATACCCTCTCTGAGGGGGCACTAGTGGCTGGAATAGAAAGATATTTTTTAGCCAGTAAGCTTAGCCTTGGAAAGTTGGGCTGATGCAGCTTCCACCATTCAAGAGGATCTGTGTCTGTCTCTATGTCTGGAATAAGGAAATACGTTGCAAGCTCAGTCTCAATTTTTGTTTTCTCAGATTGTGGGTGTGGCGTGGTGGATGGTGCACTGTTTTTAAAGAAGGCACCCAGAGTCATTTTCTTTTTTGGTGGGGTGTTCTCTTGAACAGCTGAGGGACCAGCTTCCTCTGTGGTAGAGTTGCAGAGAGCAGAGATCTCAGACACCGCTCTTTTTTTGACAACTTCCAGTTTGCTTGCATCAATGTAGGTTGTACGGAACCTCGGGTCTAAAAGTGTGGCCATGTCCAAAAGTTCCTCTTTCTCCAAATCACAGTATTTACTTTCGAGGTAACGCATGATGTTAGCTTTGATTGTTTTTGTTAGCTCCAAATCTTCCTCCTCTGGCAGGAGGAGACTTGTTTTAAACAAATGCAGCACTGGTTTGATGCATGACACACTGACATATGATTCCCCTGACAGTGCATCAGTGAAGTCCTGGAGAGGTTTTACTGCTTTGTTGGTGGCTTCTAATACTTCCAAATCTTGCCACGTGGGAACAAGATGACGCGTTTTCTTGTCCGCACCCAGGACACGAGTTATTGCCTTCTCTTGCTCAAGAAAGCGCTCAATCATCTTTTGACGAGACCCCCAACGTGTTGGGGATTCTGAGATCAAAAGATGCTGGGGAAGTCCAAGCTCAGCCTGCACCTCTGTCATGTCTCGCCTTTTTTTCCAGCTGTAGGAGAAGGCTGATACAGCTTTTTTGCAGACCCCTATGGCCCGATCGATCCTTGGATCCTTCACACCATTCTCTAATAAATGTGAAAAGATATTTAGTATATTTTTTGTCACTCCAAGCTTAAACTATATATTTAATTATGTGAGTTTTCAAAATTGTTTTGTACTTTTATCACAATTTTAATAGCTGTAACAGTTTAATACATAATGTATAATGAATGCAGATTAAGGAAAAGTCAGGTTTATTTATGTAACCCAGTCTATGTGTGTAAACCAGTTGAAATATATACCATGTTCTGGCTATTAAATTATAAGCAAACAGTACTTTACAATGTGCAAGTATGTGCACCTATTTATTCTTACACCAACTCTTACCTATAGCGTTGTGGAGTCTGTGGCCAAAACACTGCAAGCTGGGCCAGTTGTTGTCCTTAAGGGCTTTTATGATGTTGGTGCCACTATCAGTTGTCATGCAGACGAGTCGTTCCTCCGAAAGTCCCCAGGAGCTGAGAGCGTCTTTTAAGCCATGGCCAATTATGTCACCAGTGTGGTTGTCGGGGAAATACGCTGTCTGAAGGCAGATGCTCCGCAGAGTCCAACTAGTGTTGATGTAGTGAACCGTCAGACTCAGATATGGCTGCATCGTCCGGCTGGACCACAGGTCCGTTGTGGCTGAGTAAAACTGCATCTCCTCCAGCTCACTGCGGATCTTTTCCTGAGTTGTATTGTACAGGTGAGGCAGCGCTACATCGGTGAAATACTTGCGACTGGGGACAACGTACCTCGCATCTAATACTTTCAGCATGTGATTAAAGCCTCGCTTTTCGACAGAATAAATTGGCAGCATGTCTGTGGCAATATAAAACGTGATCGCCTCTGTAATCGCTTTCCATCGCGCTCCGTTCTTATCATAAGGTACACAGTTTGTAAAGCTCTCTGGAAGTGTAGTTTGCTTTTTAGCAGGTGTGCTAGAGGAGCCGTTTTCGCTACGGAGTCGGCTGCACTTCTCCCATTCTTCGGGATGTTTATTCCTCAGGTGCTGGAAAAGATTTGTTGTACTGCTGCTTCCAGTAGCAACAGCCTTGAAACATATTTTGCAGCAAGGCTTCGTCTGTGTTTCGTCTGCTGCATCAAAACCAAACCAGTTCCAAATTACGGAATTACCTGTGCCTTTCTTTGGAAGTAGTTCTCTGCTACACGCTGCCATGTTTTGACTGTGTTAGGCGGGGCGGGGGCTGGCTCATATCGCGCTACGGTAACCAACAAGGACGAAACGCAGAAAAGTCCGAAAAAACTATTGTGGCAAAAAACTCGAGTTTGCAAAATAAAAATCGCTTTAAACTACAAAATCGATAAATCGATGAAATCGATTTTTTTCCCAGCCCTACTAGAAATAAAATCCAAGTCCCCGGTGAAAGTTCAATCCTATTTATTCTTGTATAGACGAGCATTTCTCACTAAGAAGCGCTGAGCATGATATACATTTGCTCCAAATCACATTCAACACTATTTGTAATCCTTTTTTTGTTATTATTGTCAATGGTTTTCTTTGTAATTAGTTATTTTATTTGGTGTATGTCCTGTTGTAGTTAAAGGGCTTCCTAATTATTCAGGTGCACTGCCATTAAGACAGGAAGTTCTATTTAAAGTTAAGCTACCAGACTCAGCCTAACTGCAGGGACATTGAGTTCCCTCCTTGTCCTTTGGCCCCTTTACTCTAAACACAAGTTATTTTGTTCTCACATTGTTGACTTTTGTGAAAATTTGAGGGATTTTTCTTCCAGTAGTTTAGAAGCTACAGTATGGTAATAGTATAGAGACCCTTGCATTTAATATCCTTATAATTCCTTTGAGTCTAAGCTTATGCCAGTTTTATATTTAGTTTAAACCTTTAGGGTTTTTTCATATTTGAATCACTAAATATTTCAAATTTTGTGTGTTTTCTGCCTTTTTATTTTGTGCTTTGTTAGCCATTTGGAAAGTTTACCAATTGTATTTATTTGAACAGGTCCTTTTGTTGTTGATTTCTTGTTAAACAATTTAAGTTCCTTGCGTGAATTAGTTGGTTTCTTAAATAAACCAATTAATACATTAACTGATAGATAGATAGATAGATAGATAGATAGATAGATAGATAGATAGATAGATAGATACTTCTACAGTCATGTGATCTTAAATCACAAGCTGATGTTTATCCCACCTGTTACTATACTGAAGCTGTTACCCAAAATCCCTGTTGTGGGGCATCCAGCAAATTTAGTCTTGATACGAACCTTAAATTAATTGATTACGAAAAAATAAGGTGTATAATTAGACCAAGGGATAAAACCAGATCCTCCACCAAGGGTATCTGTAATAGAAATTTACTTCAAATTAAAACAAAAAATATATCACCAGTTCAGAAAGAATCATGCAGTTTTAAATGCTGCTGATTGAACATTCACTCTCTTGGCAATAAAGCTGTTTTGGTAAATAATATTATATTAAGTACAAAATCTGATCTGTGTCTTCACACTGAAACCTGGCTTAGTAAATATGACACTGTTCCCCTAGCTGAGGTGTCACCAGATGGATACTCGTTCCATCATAAGTCTAGAGATTCTGGTCGAGGAGGAGGCCTTGGAATATTTCATTGTAACAAAATGCAAATCACATCTAAAAATCTAGGCAACTTTACATCCTTTGAGGCATTCATTTTAAATGTTAAAACAGATTTCAACACAATTATAGTGCTAGTCTACAGACCACAGGGCCATATTCATTGTTCATGACTGAATTTAGCAACCTTCTATCTGATTTGGCTATAAATTATAACCACGTAGTACTGATGGGGGATTTTAATATACACATTGATGTGGAAACTGACACTTTTAGCAAATGTTTTACTTATTTGTTAAATTCAGTAGGATTTTGTCAGATTGTCAAAGGTCCAACTCATAATCATAACCACACATTAGATCTATACTAATAAACGGCAAAGCCCTCACTCACTCACTCACTCACTCACTGACTGACTCATCACTAATTCTCCAACTTCCCGTGTAGGTAGAAGGCTGAAATTTGGCAGGCTCATTCCTTACAGCTTCCTTACAAAAGTTGGGCAGGTTTCATTTCGAAATTCTACGCGTAATGGTCATAACTGGAAGTTGTTTTTCTCCATTTACTGTAATGGAGTTCAGCTGGAGGGGCGGAGTTTCGTATGACATCATCACGCCTCTCACGTAATCACGCATTACGTAGAAAGCCAGGAAGAGCTACAAAACGCGCTTTAGAAAACATGCATTATATAATTAAGAAGGCAGCGAAACAATTAGAAGCGAGCGACTGACATATAAAACCATATTCAGCGGCTCACGTGAACTGACGCAGTGCGCAGACAAAAAGTAACAGTTCCAAAGAGTGCTGAACAAAAACCGAATTACACTGCTACGCTCAAATAGATAAACCACACGCAGTGGCGCGATAGCAAAGCATTCGCCTGTAGCGCCCACGTCCGAGGTTCGATTCCCGAGAGGGGATGCACTAAGTATGTACGCGTGCTTCTCGATTTATTTTAACCTCGCATCCCCTTAGTTTGAGACGTAT
>JANRMT010027041.1:89489398-89503789 GCA_026402145.1 Polypterus bichir lapradei
GGCAGTGCTACACAATCGCCTGAAGTGGCTCCTTTACAAGGGCTGTAACGCTCTCCTTTGTTGTGCAGTAAAATTAAACTCATTGTTATCGGACAAGTCATCGTGTCATTGTTGGTGAGTAACCATAAATAATTAATACATTTACTGTATACTATTTTTCTTGCAATGTACGTATTTATTGCTGGTGACCTGTCTATCGTAATGGCTGTAACATATGTGATATCGGAGACACTCAATATCTTTAAAATAATATTTAGGTTTTACTGTATATAAACAGTGTGTGTTTATATACATAATTTCAATGAATCTTACCTAATATCTAAGAGAATACAAAGGGATTATGCTGTATAACGCTGCGGGGAATATTTATAAACAGTGCGGGAGAGTTTATAAGGGCTTAAAATATATAAAAATAACCATACAAACATATCTACTTCGCGGATTTTCACCTATCGCGGGGGGGTCTGGAACGCAACCCCCGCGATGGAGGAGGGATTACTGTATTGACAATCATGTTACGTTATTTCTAAAATGTTCCCTTTTCTTTTTCATAGCTTCCTTAACACACTACGTCTCCGCTGCGAATATATATATATATATATATATACCTCGATCTACATACTCTCAAATACTGTAGATAAGCCACACACCGTGGCGCAATTGTAGAGGCTTTGCCTCTATCGCCTACGTCCGAGGTTCGATATGCCCACGGGTAATGCGGGATACAAGTTTAATGAGAGGACGCAGGATATAAACGAGAGTTTTGATCACTTTGTAACTAAGTTAAAATTGCAGGTGAAGCGGTGTGCTTATGCAAATTCCGAGAGACTGTGTTTGTGGGGGATTGACAGTTAAGGCGGGTGGGGGAGTCACGTCATCATATCCCCTCCCATTTACCTCATTTCGCTCTGAGCTGAGCTCCGCGGCTAACGCCGTCTTCCGAATCAACTTCGTCACACTGCCACCAACTACACACAGAAAAATCCACAAGTTAATACACACGCTGTCTCTAGAGTTTCTCCACACTGAATCCTCCAGGCACTACTTACAAAAGGTTACACTGATAATCGCACAGCTGAGAAGCTTCGATGCATGTGCTCCATAACGCGTTAAAAATATAAAGTCACTGTTGGAATAAAAGTCAATACTTAAAGTCAAAACTTTTTTCTGAATATATAAAGTAAAAACTTTAATATATAAACTTAGCGCTGGAATATATAAAGTCAAATCTTGAATATATAAAGTCAGCATCGGAATATATTGTCACGCTTGGGTCACAGATTTGCACCGAAACACAGGAGGTCGTAGAAACAAGAAGGGTTTTTATTCAAACACTGCAAACACATGAGCTTAAACGTGCTCCATGACAAGTCAGAGATGACAGTTCCGCTAGGAGCAGAGAGAGAGAGCGATAAAAGCAAGCAAACAATCAATTTTCAACTGACAGGCGCTGCACAAGGCTTTTAAGTTAGCGGAGTATCGCGCAAGGTTTGCATTACGCGTTATGGCGCAAGTGAGAAACTAAGGAGCAATGTGAGGGTAGTCTGTGTTTCAGGGGTTGTGGTTTTCCCAGAGGCGTCTATCTTCTTGGGGTGCGATCAGCCCTCCAGCTCACACCCTCCCCCTCAGCTTTATTCACATTTCCGTGAATCAAGCGACTCTCTGTACCAGGTTCATTTAGTCTTGATAATACGTCTGCGTTGACGTGTTCAGAACCTGGTCGATGTTTTACTGGGAAACGGTAAGGTTGTAAGCCCAGAAACCATCTCATGAGGCGAGAGTTTGTATCTTTCTGTCGGTATGACCATTGAAGTGGAGCATGATCAGTTACCAAAGTGAAGTTTCATCACCACACGTAATAGCGAAGCCCTCCAGCTCACAATATAAAGTCATCGTTGGAATATACAAAGTCAGTGCTGCAATATCCATCCATTTCCCAACCCATTGAATCCGACCACAGGGTCACGGGGGTCTGCTGGAGCCAATCCCAGCCAACACTGGGTGCAAGGCAGGAACCAATCCTGGGCAGGGCAAATGCATCATTTTCAAAACATTAACCGAACAGTGTTTTTTTAATTTATTTTTCTGAATACGTTTTTGTTAACTTACTTCAGTTCAGAGTCATTTCAATCAATATATTTTGACTTTGACTTTATATAATCAGGAATGACTTTATAAATTCCGACGCTGACTTTATATATTCAGATTTTCACTTTATATATTCCAGCGCTGACTTTATATATTCTGACGCTGACTTTATATATTCAAGTTTTGAATTTATATATTCCAGCAATGACTTTATTTATTCAAGTTTTGACTTTATATATTTAGAAAAAAAGTTTTGACTTTATATATACCGACGCTGACTTTATGTATTCGGGAATGACTTTATATATTCCGACAGTGACTTTATATATTCGGGAATGACTTTATATATTCAAGTTTTGACTTTATATATTCTGACGCCGACTTTATATATTCAGAAAATCAATGTATTTGCCTGTTTCGCACCCCATAGTATATGTGTGTGTGTATATATGTACACATGTATGTATGTATATATATATATATATAAATATGACAACAACACTCATATCAATGAGAAAACAATTACATTAACAATTATGTTACGTTATTTTTAAAATTTTTCCTTTTCTTTTTCATAACTTCTTTTATACACTACTTCTCCGCTGCGAAGCGCGGGTATTCTGCTAGTTTAATTATAACCTATAAAGTTGAAATTCAAAATTTAAATATTACTCCATTAAATTAAGTTATTTCCGATCACTACTTAATTACATTTGATTTAGTTCTGCCCTTGCCAACGAACTCACAGATTAAAACAAAGACAGTGCGACATCTAGATTGTAATTCTGCTTCAAAATTTGTAGATACTTTCAGTAAGTCGAGTGTAATTGTGGAAAATCATTTAGATCAGTTAACATCACATTATAATTTGACTTTGAGAGATGCTCGGGACACAGTGGCTCCCCTTAAAACAAAAGTGATCAAAGCACATTGAAACTCTCCCTGGTTTAATGAAAACACTCGTGCTCTTAAATTAGAGTGTTGAAAACTGGAGCGCAGATGGAGGACAACAAAACTACATGTCTTTCAAATTGCATGGAGAAAAACTGTTAAAAAATATAAAAAAGCTCTCTTTAAAGCTCGCTCAGAATACTATTCTACAATAATAGATAGTAATAATAAAAATCCTCGGGTACTGCTTAGAACAGTGGCTAAATTAACAAATGGGAATTCAGATCTACAGCGCAAAATACCAACAGACATTACCAGTACAGACTTGATGAACTTCTTCAATGAGAAAATTAAAAATAGAAGATCCCAGATCTCAGCATCACAGTACAAACCAAATACTAGCTTAGCAGACCCTGCCACACATTGCATTCAGCACTTTAGTTAATCCTGTAACAGAGCAGGAAGTCTTAACTTTAATTTCTAAAATGAAGCCCACTACTTGTTCCCTAGATCCAGTGCCAACAAAACTAGTAAAAAGTGCCATGGATGTTCTTGCAGCACCTATTCTAAACATTATCAATAGTTCATTATTACATGGTACAGTACCTGAAGCACTAAAAGTGTCAGTCATTAAACCATTACTTAAAAATTCAGACCTAGACCCATACATACTTAATAATTATAGGCCTATTTCAAATTTACCCTTTCTCTCTAAAATACTAGAAAAAGTAGTTGCCAATCAGCTTCAGTCACATCTTACGCATTACAATTTATTTGAGAAATTCTAGTTTGGTTTCCGCACTGGTCATAGTACAGAAACGGCACTAACGCAGGTTGTAAATGACATTCTGATATCCTCTGATGAAGGAAACTCCACTGTAATTATGTTGTTAGACTTAAGTGCAGCATTTGACACCATTGGCCATTCTATTTTACTGCACAGGCTAGAAAATGATGTTGGGCTTACAGGCACTGTGCTCGCTTGGTTTAGTTCTTATTTATCAAATCGATTCCAATATGTACAGAAATGTGCTGACAGTACTCCATCATTATACACAGAAGTTCAATATGGTGTCCCGCAGGGCTCAGTACTGGGACCTTTACTGTTTTCACTTTACATGCTTCCACTGGGATCTCTCATTAGGAAACATAATGTTAATTTTCACTCGTATGCAGATGACACCCAGTTATACCTTTCATTTTGATCAAATGAAGTTTTTCCGATGTTGTCTTTAATTAGTTGTGTTAGTGAATTAAAGGACTGGATGGATGAGAACTATGTGTCTTTAAACACAGAATAAACAGAGATGTTAATTGTTGGAGGGAATGATGTTGATCACAACAATATTCTGTCAACGTTTAACTCAGTTGGAATCACCATTAATTTTACCGAATCAGCCCGAAATCTCTGAGTTATCTTTGACTCTAGCATGTCATTTAAAGCGCATATTACAAAGTTATCCAAATCATGTTTCTTCCATCTTAAAAATGTTAGGAAATTAAGGCGCTTTCTAAATAAACAGGATTCTGAGAAATTAATTCATGCATTTCTTTCTAGTAGGATTGACTACTGCAATGTGGTGTTCACTGGATGTTCAAACTGTTCTTTATACAGCCTTCAGGTAATCCAAAATGCTGCTTTAAGAATTATCACAAGAACAAGAAAATACAAACATATAACTCCAGTTCTTAAATCCTTACACTGGCTCCCGGTTAAGTTTAGGGCAGATTTCAAAATCCTCCTCTTAACATATAAAGCATTAAATGGCCAAGGTCCGGCTTACTTGTCTGAACTTATCATGACTTACAAACCAGAGCGCACATTAAGATCTCAAGATGCTGGTCTGCTTATGATTCTAAGAATTAATAAAATAACAGTGGGAGGTCGAGCTTTTAGTTACAGGGCCCCTAAACTGTGGAATGGTCTGCCTGCTACAATAAGAGATGCCCCTTCTGTCTCAGCTTTTAAATCCCGGCTGAAGACTCACTACTTCAGTTTAGCATATCCTGACTAGAGCTGCTGATTTACTGTACATACTGCATCTCTTTTGTCAGTCATTAGCACTAAAACATAAGTAACATGATAGTTATAATTTGATACTAACCCTCACCTATTCTGTTTCTCTTCTCGGTACTCAAATGTGGCACTTGGTGCCATGGCCCACCTGCCAAGTTGTTGTGCCTGCTTATGGTAAAGTCATCCCTGATGGAGGATCGCTGGAATCATGGGAAAGAGAGGTCCTTTCATCGGATTGGCTGGCCTAGCACTGTTTCAGTTGTGGAATGGCCAAATGGGGGAGGCAGCTTGATGGATGAGGTCTCCCGGACTATAAACAAATGTCATCTATTGTTAAATTCTGCTACGTATTTCTAAAAGTTTTATTTTTATACTATATTGAGGATTTGTTCTGTTCTATTTATTGTATTGTATTGACCCCCTTCTTTTTGACACCCACTGCACGCCCAACCTACCTGGAAAGGGGTCTCTCTTTGAACTACCTTTCCTGAGGTTTCTTCCATTTTTTCCCTACTGGGGTTTTTTTTTTGGGAGTTGTTCCTTGTCTTCTTAGAGAGTCAAGGCTGGGGGGCTGTCAAGAGGCAGGGCCTGTTAAAGCCCATTGTGGCACTCCTTGTGTGATTTTGGGCTATACAAAAATAAATTGTATTGTATTGTGTATACTTTATTAATCCCAAGGGGAAATTCACATAAAAAAAGGTAGAAAAATAAAGTCATACACGGAGCTCCTGGAAAGGCTACCACTCACGGTGGCGCCTGAGTCAATAACGTAACTGTGCTCATTATGTGATTTTTCTCAGCTCCTGTCTCTTTTCCCACCCCTTGACCTTAACAATGAGAAGGCAGCACTACACGTTGCACCACCCTGCCACCCCCAATAAAATATAATCATGTGAAAGCTAAGGTCGGCTATTCACTTCATGGCATCTCAGCAAACCAAGTAATTGTAACTATAGACTGCCTTCTTCATGAAGAGTTGTCCATTACAACTTTTTACCATTTTTTAAAACAAATTCTGTTTTATTCCAACCAGTAACTTCTCTCAAAGAGAGTTTCCAAATCAGTGGAAGTTACATTAGAGAATATGGCCTGTGGCTGCCTGACTTTAGGCATTTGCTCAGTGGATCTTTCAGATCAAAGCTGGCAAGTATTTACATTGGAAATAAATATAATTTAAAATAATGTGTTTTTTAAGTGCATGGTGTTTATTACATTTTTAAAGAATTGCCTTAAAGATGGGTTTGTTAATTTAGTTTATGTTGACCAAATTCTTCTGTGAGCCGTCAGAAAGTCACTTTTGTGTTGCTATTGCTCTGGCTTTTTATTTCAATGGCAGTGTGACGAAATTACAAAGTATGTTTAGTTTCTTTTTTTTTTTTTTTAGCTCCAGCTTCATTGACAGACTAAAATCAGCAAATGAGGTAAAAAACAAATACAATCTAAATAGGACAGGACAGAACACACTATAAATCATGCAAAATCAGACAGGTTCACTTGTGCACTTATTGCAAATTGGACCTTCCTCCTGCCATGATTTAAATATACCTGTCTCCAAGTATAATGTTCAGTGACATTATTAGATTTCAATATCTAATAGAAAAGCAATTTAACTCAGAACACGATTACATTGCAATTGCAGGAAATAAATTTATACAAGCAGCAACCAATTTGCAAGTTATTTCACCGGGTAGCAATGCGATGGTGAAGCTGAGGAAGATTTAAAAATTCATAAATTGAAAAGCAACTATCCATTAGTTTAAATGCTAAAAAATATAGTTTGGTTCCAAGTGCTATTATCTGAGCTGCCATGAGTAATCAGTTTGGCTAAAATTCCAATT
Source organism: Polypterus bichir lapradei (assembly GCA_026402145.1). Taxonomy (NCBI): domain Eukaryota; kingdom Metazoa; phylum Chordata; class Cladistia; order Polypteriformes; family Polypteridae; genus Polypterus; species Polypterus bichir. The sequence goes on from JANRMT010027041.1 coordinate 89,496,233, forward strand.
AAGATGTTTTACATCAATACATTTAAAATTCAACCATCCGCTTTTAAACTACTCAAGAGGTCATTAGGTCAGTAGCTAAGGCTTATAGCAACTAACTCTGGATGGGAAGCCAGTTCATCATATAACACGCACTCACACACTCTGCTCCACCCAAACAGTTTGCAGCTGACAACTCACCTAACGTTCTGTCTTTGAGAGAAAACTGTGATGCAAACCTAAGCAAACATTAAAAATCTCGAAATTAGACTTGTGTTAATCACACAGTATAGCGAGGTAAACTTTAAGTGATATTGTGTTATGAGGAAGCACAGCCATTTGTTATCTCACTATGCCACCTCTTTTTAAAAATCAGTCTAAAGTAAAAAGTCTTTGCTAGAGAGTTGTGGTCCATACAGATATTTGGTGGTTACAGATTCTTTATGCCTTCCAGACACATACATCTTATAAAGTGTGAGTGTGTATGTGTGGACAGTCTTATGTGCTGCCCTGTCACTTTAAGAATGAGAAATAGACTGACATGGTTAGATGGACTAAATATCAAGTTGCATCATGTTAGTTTTTTCAGCATGCAACAGAAAAAATTAAAAGTTAACTATTCAGCTGTTTACAGACTAGACTTTATAAGAGTATGAAAATACGACTTACTATCTGTAAAGCATTAGCACCTCATAGCACAACAGCTTTAAGAATAGCTTCACGCACAGCTTAACAGTGGTCAAAAAAAGCAAGTCTCAGATTGTACTGTGAAGAGGAGACTTTGTGCTGCAGGTTTTACAGGGTGGGTGGTAGTAAGGACGGCATTCCTTAAAGGACAAAATAGGGCCTTGGAATACCGGCGGTGGACTACTGCAGACTGGACAAGTCTCCTCTTCACAGCAGAACCTGTGTTTGATGCTGTTGCACTGTGAGGCGCCTATCATGCAAGCTGGTGACCCTCAGAAACTTGTCTTCAGATTGGGTTGTGATGAGTCTGCCAGATCTCTTTCTAAAAGAGTTTTTTCCAGTTTCCAATTGCCTTTGAATTTTGTAGGATACCATACTCACTGACACTTTGACATTTTTTTTTATTTTTGCAGTTTTTGTAAATGATAGTCCCACACTGCTAAGGGTAATAATGCTCTGTCTCATTTGATTAGTTGCCGTTTTCTTGCAGTCACCACAGGAGGGTTTACTAACAAAGGCTGCTCCAACTTTGATTTAAGACAGACAGAGGGTTTTTAAGAAATCAACACAAGTTAGGACACCTGCTAAAATTGTTTGGTTGTAACCTAATAATTGTTCCCTGAAGAAAGCCCATGTGTAATATTCTGAAATTTTCTTTTTTTCAGTTTTTGCTAACCTAAACTCTCACCTCTACAAGTTTACTGCTTACCTTGTCACCATTCTAGATTATGCATTTCAACCGATTTAACTGGAAAAACTGAGGTGTTCTAAAGCTTTTGACCAATAGTATACGAGGTGGGACACACAAATAACCAGAATGGGCTTGGGGCTTTCCTAGATGTCAGCAGATTGTGGATCACAGAACTACATCCCCTCCTACATGCCCTCTCAAACCAGGCAAGGGAAAACGTTGTCCAAAGTTTTCTTTCATCATTGGAGGTTTGTTGATCCGCTCTTTGTCTCATCCCTCACCTAGGACCAGTTTGCCTTGGGGCCCCGGACAACATAGCTCCTAGGATCACTGGGACATGCAAACCCCTCCACCACGATAAGGTGACGGTTCAAGGAGGGGTCAAACCGCCAACTGGCTAGGTATATCCTGTGAATAGCACAGTCAGTATTTGCACAACAATCGCTACATGAAATGCCGCTATAAAATCGGTTGAAAAAATCGAACAGCAAATCAACAGCAAATTTCTCGCGAAACTGGACAAAACAGCCACAGAAACTTATGAAATGATAAAAACAGTGTACGGTGATAGCAGTTCGTCTCACACACAAGTTTTTGAGTGGCACAAATGTTTCAAGGAAGGGCAAGAAAATGTGGAAGACGTTCAATGTCCAGGTCACCAACACTCATCTTGGATGGATAAAAACATCAAAACGATGAATCAGATTGTTCGAAATGATCGTACTGCTTTATCCGTAAAGCAGTTTTTGACTGACAAAAACATTCCTGTCCTCGATCGTCCTCTCTATTCGTCAAAATTATCTCCCTGTGATTTTTACTTGTTCCCAAAAATCAAAAGTGACCTATATATATATATATATATAATGGTTTTCATTTGTGGGCTGCATTGGACAAGGTCACATATCAAACAGAAAATAATAATAAGTGCTGGAGCTTAAAAATAATTATGCAAATCATGATCCTTTCTTGCAATTTTAAAATCTAAGGTAAAAGTTAATTTGCGTAGCCTTGTGAAGAGAAAATAAATAAATAAACCAAATATTAAACAAACGCCATCTACTTCTTTAAAATAATACACATTACATCTAGATAAAGAGGATTTTGCCTTTGCAGAACTATAGACAGCAAGAACGTGAACTCTCCCAAGGGTTCTCTCATGGCGTTTCTTGCTTTCTTCTCTCCGAAAACAATTCAGAAGTCAAATAATGTTTGAGTGCTGGAAACCAAGAAGTGTTACACAAGGGGCCTCCATGTGTCTCCTTTAACCTGGCAGCAAAGACTGAACTCTTGGCAGGCAAATTGATTTTCCTTGTAAATCTTTCTGCATGCATAAAGGTCACCAAGGTGGTGCCAAATGTTTCTCATGTTACTCTTTGGATATTGTGTTAAAAATCAACTGATATTTGAAAATATACCTCCTTCTTGGGATTCTAATTGGAAAAGAAAAGTGAAGAGATAACTTTGAGTATTGTGTAACAGGAAGACAATTTATTAAGGTTTTATGGCAGTATTTTGCTTGGCAACCCATCCTTGAAATCTCTGAAATATTGACTCTTTAAAGTGGAAATAATAATTTACTATCAGTAGATTACATTAAGCAACACCAATAAGGATTTACCAAGTCAAGTGTGTGGCAATTGTGCTGCATTTGCTGGGAACACAGGGAGTGACAGGGCGGCCAACAATCTAATGAGTCTTTCCTTTATATCACCTCAAAGAGAGGAAGTGTGATGTGCAATCTTTATTTTGCCTACTACATCTATGAGAAGAGTTCCCCTAAAGAAGATTGCAGTTTGATAACTACCAAGTCACAGTAAAAGGAATGCCCTCATAGAAAAAAGCATGGGAATATGGATCATGTCTTAGACCACAGGTGTCGAACTCCAGTCCTGGAGGGCCGCAGTGGCTACAGGTTTTCATTCTAACCATCTTCTTAATTAGTAACCTGTTTTTGCTGCTAATTCATTTCTTTGGCCTTAATTTGAATTAACTTAAATTCAGGCTCCTTTGTTTCTTTTTCCTTAATTAGCTGCCAAATAATGGTGAGACACAAAACAACCCACCACATGAACAGCTTACCACATTACCTGAAAATAAACAAAGGTGAAGGTTTCAGTAAGGTTGATCTCTCAGGTAACCAAAAACTTTTGACGATATCCTTAGAAAAAACAATAAATCAATAGTTTTGGAAATGTCTGTTGTGGCAGAATGAGATCAACAACAAGCCACGGAATTAAATAACAGGTTTAATTAACAGCAAGAATCGCCTTCTCATTAAAAAAACCGGTTGGAGTGAAATTGGGTGGCATTTGAAGCCCCAATTTAGCTGGTCATCTGTCGGCTCGTTTCAGATCTCATTCCTGTTTGGCTGCCATTTAATGAAGAAAAGAATCATTTCAGAGCACTGAATCCTTAAAAACAGGGCTATTAAAATGATGGGAAACATAATTTAATTAGCAGTGAAAACTGGTCACTGATTAAGAAAAGAGTTAGAATGAAAACCTGCATCCACTGTGGCCCTCCAGGCCTGGAGTTCGACACCCCTGCCCTAGGGGATGATTAAGAAGCTCCGAACTGCAGCATCCATCATCTGGTACAAATTTTGTTGAATAGCAGTTACTCATGTGTGTTCTAGAGATCCCATTAACATGGCAAAAGACAAAAAGCACTATCATCCAACAATAGAAAACTCACCCTCAAATCCCCTATGATTACCTGACCAAGAAAATTCTACAACAAAACAGCAGACAAGAGCAAGATGTACATTTGGTCCAGCTCAAGTTTAGGCTTGAATAAATATCAAGAGTACAGACATTGATTTTACTCTGCATACACAGTGACCAAATTTGCTCAGCAGTAGCCTTGATTGCATATTCCTAATAAATTTCCCCAGAGACACTCCAAGGCACGATGTCATAAGTTCACTAAGCACGTTTAGTCAGGATTACGTGCAGGAAGAATACCTGTTACAGAAAAAAACACCCTCTGATCACACTTTTTAAAAATAGTGACCAGCACTCTAGTGAACCAATGAAGATATGCAGTATTCTGAGTACAAGTAAGCCACTTAACATGCTTGTGCTCCGATTGTAATAATCCAAATGAAAGTGAACAGTTGTATTATGGACCTGTACTTGTATTTTTTTTTTACTTGGGAACACATTCCACACATAAAATGTATTATTATGGACAAGGCAATACTTTGTCTTTTAGTATCTCTGATCACATTTTTTAATAGCCAGTCCACTATGCAATTCTATCCGGTTTCCTATACTGTCTGCTACAGGTAGCATGCATCGATTGCATCTAGATCAGGGGTGTCAGACTCCAGTCCTGGAGGGCTGCAGTGGCTGCAGGTTTTCATTCTAACCATCTTCTTAATTAGTGACCAGTTTTTGCTGCTAATTACTTCTTTTTAATTAACTTGACTAAGGCCCTTTAGTTGTTTCTTGTTCCTTAATTAGCAGCAAAACAATAATGAGACACAAAACAGGCCGCCACATCACACAATATCTGAAAATAAAGAAAGGTGAAGGTCTCAGTAAGGTTGATCTCTCAACTCATCAAAACACTTTGACAATGTTCTTATGAAAAACAGAAAAGTCAACAGTTTTGGAAATGTCTGCTGTGGCAGAACGAGACCAACAACAAGCCGTGGAATTAAGTAAAAAGTTTAATTAACAGCAAGCATCGGCTTCTCATTAAGAAACTGGTTGGAGTTTGAAGCCCCAGTTTAGCTGGTCATCTGTTGGCACGTTTCAAGTCTAATTTCTGTTTGGCTGTCATTTTAATGAGAAAAAGAATCAATTCAGAGGACTGAATCCTTAAAAACAGGACTATTAAAATGTGAATTAGCACTGAAAACAGGTTACTGATTAGAAAAAGGGTCTGAATGAAAACCTGTAGCCGCTACGGCCCTCCAGGCCTGGAGTTCGACACCAATGTCTTAGACTGAGTTGGCAGTGGGCTCTCATGCTACCTTATCATAGTCATCTTTTTCAGATAAACAGGAATCCCAAATAGTACTCCAAATCTTTATCCTATTCTTCAATATTATACGGTCTCCTTACCTAATGATTACTGACCAATGGCCCTTATGTCAAATATCACAAAATCTTCAAGAGACTGGTCTTGGCCTTTGTAAGCCTTCTTGTGAAAAACCACCTGGAGCCAAAACAGTTTGCCTACTGGAGAAAAATTTCAGTAGAAGATACAATATTCTGTCTGCTTCATAAGGCTTATTCCCATTTGGACAAAGCTGGCAACACTGTGATGATTGTGCTTTTGTGATTTCTCCAGTGCCTTCAATAGCATCCAGCCATCCCTGTTAAGAGGTAAACTCAGAGGTAACTAGCCGGCTGAGCCTATGGTGTCTTGGATAACAGACTGTCCAGAAGACTGTAAGACTCAATAACTGTCACCTCATCCTGCACAACTCTGGCAATAAATATCACACCAGGACTTGTCACTTGCAGAAATAGGCTGCATTGACAAGTGAGTTGAGATGGAGCATAGATCTTGGTTTCTTGGCGCAAAAAGAATATTCTGCACCTCTACAGTAAAAGCAAGGAACTGGTGATTCACTTTCACCACACCAAAGAGCATCTACACCCAATGTGGAGGTGGTACATTGCTAAAAGTACTTGGGGATCCACATAAGTGACAGACTGGGCTGGTCTCATAACTCAGGGGAACTAAGGACAGAACAGACTATTTATCTAAGGAGACTGTGCTCCTTCAAGTGGGCTTTAACATTCTTTACATTTTCTATAACTTTGTAATGGCCAGGGCAATTTCTTATGCTGTATTGCTCTCAGCTAGTAACATCACTTCAAAAGACAACATCCTTCAATGAATTTCAGTAGGTTTCACTCTGACTGCCCAAAGAAATCTCAGAGTCCACACAAATAGGATTCCAGGGCTTTGAAGCAGCAGGGCCAGTGTCAGCTGTGTCAGCTACATATAAATTGAAAATGACACAATCAAGTGTGGAATACTGGAGCCACCCTACAACCACCCTAACCTGACACGCAACACATCTTTATTTTCGTTTCTTCTTCACTCCCCAAAGTACAGTACAGTACATCCAGCACCACAACATAGTCCTTTCTTCAGCTGTCAATACCCAGTCCTTCCGCCTCCCCTTCCCTCCCTCCCTCCCTCACAAGCTTTGTCCTTCTTCCTCCAGACTCTGGCTCGTTGAATGGATTGAGGCGGCTCCTTTTATGATGGTCCTAGAACTGTTCCTGGTAGCTCATTAATTGGACCTGGAATCACCCCCAGGTGTGGTGGGAGTCCAGTGTAGGGCTCTGCAGCTACCCCTTACCAGCCCCCATGGAACCCATCACAGCTGTGCTAAACTCCAAATCCCAGCATGCCCTGTAGGAATCTATGGTGACACAGCTGCCCAGAAGAGCTGCCCTCTAGTGTCTCAGGGAAGGTATTGTGCTGCTGATGCTCTCCTTCCATGCAGTTGGCTTCCTGGCCAAGTAATGGCTGTGGCCGCCCGTCATACAAGTTTCTGGATTATAAATCATGCGGAGGCTGATTCATTCACTAACACTGACTGAATGTGTGACACATATTGAGAAACTTAAACTGCCTGTGTTTTAATTTTTAAAAATATGGAATTGGTTACACTATGCACTTGTGAGGTATATGCCCCATATTTACAATGAAGCTGTGGAGTGAATCTGAGCTCTTAATGGTCAGCATTTTGTAGCGTAATGCATTCTAGACATAAGGAAGTGAGTTGAAGAATGAAAATACTCCCCTGGGAATAGTGTAGGATATCACGTCAGGAAAAGTGGTTTTAAAAAGATGACTCAAAAGGTGCCCTATGAACTCATTTGTGATTTTCTGTAATTGTCTGAAAACCATGATTGGATGGTCAAGCCTGATGCCAGCTTTCATTCATTGCTTCTAGGAAAGTACCCAGATGCCATCAGGTGCACAGATATATACAGAAAATATTACAATACCAAGCAGAATGAAAGGAAAGCGTCTTCTTAACAACTCTTCCTCACCCCTTCTTTCACACTGTTACTGCTCTCTTGCGACCTCACTTCTTAGTCACTGAGTGCCTGAAATGGCACACATGAAACCCAAGAGATTTGAGGGCTACCTTTTTATAGCTATTTGCAATAACACTTGCCAGTATAATGATTTCCTTAACTATAACTTCCTTTGTATGGTTGTGTAAA
>JANRMT010027041.1:89517643-89562286 GCA_026402145.1 Polypterus bichir lapradei
AGATAGATAGATAGATAGATAGATAGATAGATAGATAGATAGATAGAAAAAGGCAGCAGAAATAAATATTTTCAGATCACTGCACATACTTCTTATTTTGGATTTTGTTCACTATCTTCCTTTCCAGTTTTTTATTCACTGATAGTTTTCACAAGCCGGGTGCTGCTAATGTCATCAGAGACCCATAATCTGAATATTTAGGATCCGTCAGTCTTCTGCATTTGCATCTTATTATTGCCAACTCCTTACAATCCCAAACTGGAATGTAAAATATTGCCAGAGTTTGCTGACATGTGATCTCTTCTGCTGCTGGTTTGTATTCAAGTATTTAAATGTACATATAATTTCACACAATAACAAGTTAAGATAGTAAGAGAATGCGGAAAAGCTGTAGTCCAAAAATCTATATGTGTTGATTTTTGAACTGACTTGCCTTAAGTGTTGAATTATGCTATAGAATTAAGTTAACGTAAACCCAAAACCAACATAACTCCAGGGATTTAGGTTTGGCTCACAGTTCCCTACTGTGTGCAGTTTTTCACATCTCACTCTATGCTCACACTTGCTGTTTCTTCTGGTATTCTGGCTTTTTCCATATTCCAAAGAAGAGCATATCAGGTTAACTACTTGAAATGAGCAGTAAATGGGCGTTACATATGTTCAAAGCACTTTCCATAAATTGCACCACTATGCCAATAAAAGAGAGGCAAATGAAGAGGTAAGGTGGAGGCTGGCTAGAGAAGGATGTACAAAGACTAGTGTGCGTCATTCCATTCACAACTGTAAATGTTATATAGACACAGCAACCTTTATTAGAGATTATAAATATTCCCCTTTGAGGTGGAAAGCTCATTCCTACAGCTTTTTATTCACATCCCAAACTCTAAAGAGAACTACTAGGCTGTTTTAGACTTGAAGATCCCTTATACATAACCAGGAGTATTTCTTTCACATACTGCCATAAGTGAACACTTATTAGGCCCCCAATGAAGTAGAACAAGTTAGTTTAGGGCTGATAGATGTGAGCCAGATGTAAGAATTTGGGTTTTGAAATGATAATGTTAGAACCTTGGGGTGTAATTAACTTGGTGCCATCAGAAGGGACTGTTCACTCAGAACGGACACTCTCATCTTGTTCGGCTTACCTAATTTCATATCAGCTTTTAAATGTTTCTTCTTACTTGGGCATTTGAGTGTTTTCATTTACAATACTGTAGCTCTTTAGATATTTTTTGATGTGGCCATGTGATGTGAGGGGCTGTGTCTAGACTGGAAATAAATAATTGTGTTAAAATAAGAAGAAAAGTTGTCTTATATTTAGCAGGTAGAAATTTTAAAAAATCTGGATAGTTCAGTCACACAGGGCATGAAGGACTTTATATGTAATATTATTACTTTTAAATTTTTGTACCTTATGGCACTTTCCATTTTTAACAGCCAGATGTCTCTGCATACATTTCAGTCAGCTAGTGGTTCAATTATCAGGGACATCACTTTATGATAATGTTGAAATTTTTCATGTGAAATACTAAGATTCATTTCTGTATTATATTATTATTTGTTCCTCTTATATTGATGGACTTAAAATTGAATTCAGATCCCTATCTGAGTATATATTGAATACACATGTAGCATGCATGACAAGAATTGAATTGATGTTACAGGCCTCTATCCATCCATCTTCTGAACTCACTTATACAAGGCAGGGTAAGCAGCATCACATCAGCACCAGCAAGCATCGGGTGCAAGGAAGGAACAATCCCCAGTGCATCAGTTCATCACAGGATGGACACACACACATACACACATTAGGGCCACTTTGCCAATGCCAATTCACCTAAGTTTAATCAGGCTGAAGTTTAATCAGTTTTGTACAGATGTTTTATCATAGGGTGGTAGCATGGAGCTGTCATTTCTGCCTCACAGCACCAGGTTCTACATGAAGTCTGCAGGTCTGCATGTTCTCCCCATGTATTAGTGAATTAATTAGCATCAGAGAGCATCAGTGAATTTTGAATCCAAAACAATGTTTTTACTTATTATACAGTATTGCCAAATCTTCAGCGAGAACAACCCATTTTGCATTAACAAATTTGATAATTGCTTTTTAATGCTTCAATCTGCTCAATGGCACACTCCACCTTTTTAATTTTCTGATTTTATCGCAAAGTGAGATGTGCAGGTAGTTCAGTTCTTTCAAAATTTTAAGGCTTTTATTAAAGATACAATGTAATATGATCAGTTCAGATTTATTGTTATGTATATAAAGTACAATCAAACTCATATGTGCTCTTTTTACCACACTGCCAATCAGTGTGCATCTTACTCTGGGGAGGGGGCCGTGTGGGTGTGTAATAATTCCACCCACAATGGCCGGTGCAAGCAGAGACACAAGCAAGAAATGTATCTGCAGTGGTCTGCTCAATATACCAGACACAAAAGAACTGGTGAAGCTACTTCTAACACTTAGGTCCCTAAATTGTGGAATGCACTGCTGATTGAGTTTTGCCAGGCTGGTTATGGAAAAAAATTTTTAAAGACCCATGTAATTAATCTGGCCTTTCCTTATTCTAACATACATGCATGCTTTAATAGATTAAAATTGGCAGCTCAATGTTTTGTTTTAGTTTCATTTTATCAGTAACTAATCCATTTTCTTTTTTCCTGTTCTCTACAGGTGGTACATTGCACAGATGCAGATGCAGATAAAGATGGAGGCTATACATGTCTTCATAACTGGACATGGACTTCACTGGATGGACTTTAATTCTAACATTCTAATGTACTGTATTACATTCTTACAGCGCTGTCCTTTTATTATGTCACTATTATATTATTGACTATGAGTACTACTATACTGAAAATAATAAGGAACAACTTCATTTATGTTAAGTAGAATGCTCACTGGGGGCTAGGTGGTCTTTAGGCCTTGTAACAAACCCCCGCAGGTTTTTTTTTTTTTGCAGTTTTTTCCCTCTCCTTCCCAGCCATCTGAGCTTATCATTAGACTCATCCTCAGAGACATGGGTTGAATTTATACTTCACACAATTCTATACATCATCCAGCAGACGCTACTTCTAAGCAAGTGGTGTACTGTTTATACTTGCGCATGTACTTTATGTAAATCTAGAAGATTCCACCAGGTGGCAGCAGTGGCGTAGCTAGAGGCGGGCGGAGGGGGCGGTCCACCATGGGCGGCACATTTTAAGGGCGCCATTAATGGCCAAAAGGTTCAGTACAATTCATGTGTAAGCAGCAGGGTTTGGAAAAATATCAATCATGAATGAAAAAACTATTATTCTCTGATTTTTATCCACAAATGCTTCAAAAATAATTTTCATGCTGTCCTTCTGTGACGGCATCAGATACAGCAGTTGAAATTTATGAGGCAATAACAAAAATAAACATAAACATTACACCGATAATAATCTTCTAGAAGATAAACAACTAATTTACAATTTATAATTTAATTTCGTTATCAATCTGAATGTGTTCCTGCTCTGCACAGAAAACATCCCCACCTATCACTTGTACACTACACTGGTTCTGGTTTTCGCCGCGTAATTATATTAAACTAATAATCTGCACATGGCTTATTAGTGCGTCTATACTATATTCTTTTCTAGTTGATGCTTATAAATAATTATATGTGAAAAATTATTCCTATTTCTATATATATGAATAAATCTATACAAAATGTATCTTAATTTTTCTCTATACGTCATTTTAATTTTCTACTTAAATAGGTTAACATATTCAAATATGTTGGAGGGCGGCAAATTGAAGCCACGCCCCGAGCGGCACAAATTCTAGCTACGCCACTGGGTGGCAGCATGAGATAGCATCAAGGTGAGATTCCCAGTGTTGTTAATTGCCTGAAACATCCATTAAATTCCGAGGACACCTTCCCACAATACCTCTGAAAAGGATGTTTAATGATTACATCCATCCATCCAGGGATGTGCCCATTCCAGCAAGCATCAGGTGTGAGAAATAAACAAAATCCCTGGACGGGGCATCAGCTCATCGCAAAGTGCATACAAGCACACACATACAATAGCATCATTTTAGCATCACCAAATCCCCATAATCTTCATGTCCTTGGAAGGAAATGGTAGCACACTTTGGAAACCCCCAGAAGCACACAGCGATTAACAACTGGGTCAGTTTTACATTTTACAACAGTCTACTTTAATGATAAAATAAACTACGTGATTAAAGTGGACATTTCAAGATTAAAGCAGAAATTTCCACTTTAATCACAAAATTTTTACAGTATCCATAATTTTTTTCTCTGTGGCTACGTGTTGTGAAGGTGCACAAAAAAAAAAAAAAAAGACGGCACAGAAGATGGTAAGTGACACTTTTAAAATGTATTGTGTCATTTTTTTAGGGAGTATGCAATCCATGAATATCTAAGCACCGCGAATGCACTTGTATGTCGGCATTTTGCTTTGAAGCACGCACATCAATCCTGCAGGATCCGCAAAGTGACTTTCTGTCATATGTAGATAGTAAACAAATACTGTGCCCAATCCCCCCCCCCCCCCGACTTTTTACTGGTACTGCAACTCGTGCAGAGGATGTGCAAAGTGGATGCGTTAAATGAATGCTGGGAACGTATGGCAGCCATGAGGCGTGCGCATACGTGTTCTGAGCATGAAGTATAAACGAGCCCTTAGAATACGATAATGTATATAAGGACTCCACCGATATACTCATTTTTATCTATTTTATGTAAGATTTGTATTTATTTATTCTTTATTATTCTTAATTAATTTATATTTGTTTTTCTTTTCTTGGGTCTTTTTCTTTCACTTTTTGTGAAGCACTTTGAGCAACATCTTACTGTAGAAATAAAATTATGTTGTTGATGTTGTTATCATTACCTTGAGAAAATAGTACCAGGAATCTGCAACAGAGTGTGATTGCAGACCGCAGTACCTATGAGGTCAGTCATGTACCCCGACATCATGAAACGCCCACAACGTCAGTCACGTAACACTCATCATATTAGACTATGATTAACATTACGGCCCTGTTACACTATGGTTATGATTAGGGTTATAGGAGGGTTATCTCAGTCAAAGGGTGTTTTGTGACTGACGTTGTGGGCATTACCTGATCTTTTTTATAGAAATTGCAAACTGCAACTAGACCCTACTTGGAATCTGCAATCAAATTTATAATTTCCATTTTACTTTTGTTGTCAGAAAAGTAGAATGCATGTTTTCTTAAACTGAATCGTTTGCCACTTCATAGTGTACGGTTTCAGTAAGTTTGAAGGCTTTTCTTTACAATTAGACCGTGGCACCCATTAGCTCCATTATAAAATGCAAGAGTGGGCTACTAATTTTGTTCAATTTATAAAATACGCTGCACTTTACTACACAATTTCATGTGGCAAACTAATAAATAACATGATTCTCTGGAACAAACTACCAAGACACATAGTTGAAGCAGAAACCTTGACAATTTTTAAGAAGAATCTGGATGAGATATTGGGACATCTTAGCTATTAACTAAACAAACAGGATCGATGGACTGAATGGTCTCCTTTCATTTGTCAAATTTCTTATGTTCTTATGATTTTGTAAAAATAACTTCAACTTGAAAAATACCAAACCTACCTTTCGAGTAGTTCAGAACTATACAGACTGGAGAATACAGCATTCAGACACTATGGTCGTCTGTATGTAAAACATTGTCCTAGTTTGTAGTGCACCAAAGCATTTCATTTTACTAATCTGGCAATATTTCTTCTCTGAAAAATGGTGATAACCAAAATGAACACAAAAAACTATTAAAATATGGAGAGGACATTTTGTATTAGAAACTCAGCAGCAGCGCTAACACTAGTGAATTATCATCTATGGGAATTTAGAGGCAATGCAGTTTCATAATTATATACCATTTATTGGAATACAGAAGTGATTAAGTTTGATAACAATAATAATGTATGGAATTTTAGTTGTGGAAGTAATAATAGAATGCATTGCTTCTATAAGTGCATAAAATGGTGATACTTGTCATCAGTGTATTGATGATGTACTGTATTGTTTTGTAAAATATGGTACTAAACACAGTCAGTATTCTTCTACCTGTAGGTGCAACTAAGGAGTTAATCTGACCCCCAAACACTTACAGCCTTTGTGAGTCCAAAGCCTCCATTTTGGAGATATTTGCTAGAAGGGCTTATGCTGTTCAAAAAATGTATTAGGATTCATTCATTTAAACAAAACAGAACATAGCTGATGACAAAAATTTAAGAACATTATTGGAAACAGACATTTTTGCATTGCACTATCAAACAGCACCCACACAATCCAGTTGGCCCTTTTATTTGAATAAATCATCTCCTTGAATGTCACACGTCATTTTGTTCAGTGAAAAGCATAGAATTGCACAACATACCAAACAAGCACACAAAGCTAAATAGGGGTAGTCCAAGGCCGAGCAGAATTAATCTTTGAGGTTCACTGGAAGATTTTAATTACTGCATTGGCCCCTGGTGCAATTGCTTGGAAAGGCTTTGAGAAAAACAACAGTCCACATGGGCATACCAGGAATTTCTCTCTGGAAGCGACAGCCATGCTCTAAAAATAGCAGCCACTCAGATTCACCCTCTAAAGGTAAAAAAAATAAATAAATAACAGACTAAATCAACTCATTGGATACAAATTAAATAAATTAGCATCTAATTATAAAAAATAACACAAAGTAAATGGAAATATTCCATGCTAGTAAATTTGTATCATTCTTTAACCCTTTGTGTAACTATAAATGCAAAATTACTTTATTATGTAATGTAAACTACATTAATCTTGTGTCTTTTTATTATGGTGATCACTACATTAAATTCACTTGTAGCATGGTCTGCTGTAGCATTCTGTGCAGAAAGTGTTCTAAGTAAAGGAGTTTTAATGACTGCTTTGAACAGCACTTTATGGTGGAGCTCATCAAAGGTGATGCATACCACTTGGTTAAAAAAACTCTTAAGTGAGCACTATAAAAGAAAAAGGGTTTCACATAAAAGATTCCCTATCTAGTAAAAAAAATAATTGTATAAAATTAGTTTTACATAGCAGTGGATTTTACATCAAAATTTGAGTTATGTTTTAATTTAAGACTCACAGCTGCATATACTGTATATAATTGCACCATTGATCAATCTTTTAACCCCTTGAATGGTGTATAACACCGCATAATGCATAATGAGATTCATTCACAGTGTTTATATAAAAAATTAAATAACTAAATTGAAAACAACTTACGAATTGATAACACTTTAGGTACAACAAAAATACATCTATTATTCAGTTACTATTATGTGACTCAACCTTAACAAACTGAGATAGATAGATAGATAGATAGATAGATAGATAGATAGATAGATAGATAGATAGATAGATAGATAGATACTTTATTGATCCTGAGGGAAATTTAAGCATTTTTTAGTTGTTTTTCTTTTAGATAGACTGAAGAACACTTCATAACATTTACAAACCATCAGAAAAGTGTTTATTTGTCTCTGCAATACGACCTGGTAACAAAACATGACATGGCTTAAAAGGCACATTTCTCTTGATATTACATACTCGTATTTAGTTTAAGACCTGTGAATCTTTCTTAACAAGTGATTTTGCCATCATGTGCTTATGTCACACTCCACAGAAACAAATGAGTCATTCATTCAGAATGACCTATCTGCTGGTGTTTCGTAAGTGTTAGGAAGACCGAAAGAAGCCTTTGTTATGGTCTTGTTACATAAGAGGAAATGAGTAACAGATGCATTTTTTCACTACCTAAACTAAAGTGTTACCAAAAATTTATTTAAAATTTGATTTTCACAGTACTGAATTAGATCATTGAATTAAGTTGAGTTTTAATGTAAGACTCTTTAAGACTCACAGACTGCTTAGAAAAGCTATCTAATGAAGGGCACGGTCTGTCCATATTTTACTTCTGCAGAGGAAAATTTTGGACAACATTAGATAAGTAAATAAATGTACTGTGTAAATAATGAATAACAATATTAAACTACATACTAGTACAAATAATTAAATGTATCACAAAATACATACTGTATGTGTTACTTATTTATTCATTTATTTATTTTACTGACATGCACACAACATGAAATAAACCCTGAAATGAAAACTGCCATTTTCACTCGTCAAAGTTGAGAGGGCAGGTCCTACCGAGTACTGTTTTTTGATTGGTAAATCATCAGTAAAGTGGGCGTAAACATTTGGCTATTAAGTGCTACATCTACAGCAGACACTTCAGATGCAAAATCCTAAAGTTGAATATGGATCGTCTTGAATTAAAAGTGTGGCATACAGCTGGGGTCCTTGCCCAGCTGGAATGCCTCTATGCTGGAAGGCTCGAGGAAGGAAGTGTATCCAGAGCATCACTTCCCCCAGAGCACTAAGTGGCAGCCCCCCCGGGTTGCAGTGGTGCCTCAGACACCCAGAGGGCTCCATGGGAACTGGAGATTGGTGTAGCCCTGTTGGGGTCCATGGGTGCCACCAGGGGGTTGCAGCACTTCCGCTTGCTACAGGAAGATGGTAAATCAGCACTGCTTTATAAAAGGGGCCAGCAACCACTACTCTGGGAGCCAGAGTCGGGTGGAAAAGGATGAAGCTTGCTGGAGGAGGAATGAAGGCAAAGAAAGAGAAAGAAAAAGAAAGTGGAAGAAAAAGATGAAGAAAACTGTGTTTGGTGTACTGTGCTTGTGCCTGAACTGTGCTGTACAGGTGTGAAATAAGGAAAGACATTTGCCACATGGAAAAGCTAAAAAAATAAAAGCGTATGTTTGCACATGTATCCCATGTCTGTCTGTGTTGGAGTTTAGGTGGCTGGTGCACCCCCTGGTGGTCCACAGTAGCTACTTTGCACACTAATTCTGGGCAATATTTTCTTACACTTGTATCTTACAGTCACAACTGAGCGTGAGCATACAAGTCACGCCAAGCACATTATATGCAATCTACTGGTGATTTACAGATCTATGAAGAATACTTGCTAGAGCCCACCTTCTCTCGCTGAATGAAAGGGGCAGGTTTTCATGTTACATGTGGTTATCAAATAATAATATAAATACATAAAGACATAAGCATCCATCCATTATCCAACCCGCTATATACTACCTACAGGGTCATGGGGAGCCAATCCCAGACAACACAAGGCGCAAGGCAGGAAACAAACCCTGGGCACTGCCCCAGCTCACCGCAGGGCACCCACACACACACACCAAGCTTTGGTGCTGACGTGTGCTTTGCAAACGCTAGAGGATGTTGAGAGTTTTTGGTCTGTTCTGTGGTGTGAGATTTAAATAAAAAAAAAATTTCGCTCTTAAAAACTAGGGTTTTGGTTGCCACTAAGAAACCGTGTAGGAATTTTTAAAGCTTATTTCCCTTTAGAAGGGTTTTTTTTTTTTTTTTTGCCTCTTTTTCGCCCCCACAAGAGCTAAAGTAGTTGGGTGTTTGGAGGTGCGCTTGGGAAAGTTATTTGTACTTGTTCTTGTTAACAGTATTTGAATTAGCATTGAGGAGGTAGGGTAGAAAGCAGCAGTAATTGATATCGGCATTTGTAAGCAAATAACCGCGTCGTCGTAACAGCGATTCCTTAGTTTAAAGAAAAAGAAAAAAAGGCGGCGGCTGACTTCAAAGCAGTAAAAGGGGAAGGCTCAGCAGCGCGCAGGTAAGCAGCCAGCGTTAAGACGCCAATCAGGCACAAGGGGCTATAGCAGCAAATAAGGTAGTAAAGTTTTATTTATTTGTTTATTTTAGATTAAACAGTCCTTAGCGGTCCTAGGGTAGAACAGTTAAGTGGGCGACAGCATAAGGGTTCATTAATACGGGGGAATACAAACGGTGCAAATGGAGAGCTTATAAGTAAGAGGAGCGCAAAGTTAGGAGAAGAGACAGAGAAAAGTAAAGGTAACCTCATAGAAAGACAAATAGCAGGCAGCTGAGAGGGAGAACAGTACAGAAGCTTAAGGGGAAAAGGTGTAAAATATCTGTAGCAGTTCTTAGTGTTACCATTTAAGTTAAGGAGCGGCCGAAAGAAGAAGAAATTTAATTTTAAGAAAAAAAAAAGTTAAGGCAGTTTAGTAATCCCAAATCAAATTTTAATAATGTGACCAGTGCAATGCAAGTCCTGCTGGATGTTGAACTTTTTAGATGACAGTTTGGAAAAGCCAGTTGTCTATGAAGGCTACATCTGCAAGAAATGCCAGCTGATCCGGCACCTTGAGCTCAGGGTCGCTGAACTGGAGGAAGAGTTGGCTGATCTGCGTTCTAATTGAGAATTGGCGGACTAGGCCCAGGTGTCCTTTAGAAAGATATTGTGCACCCCCAAGTTGGCGCGGGAGGAGATTCCAGACCAGACACGTAGAAATAGGTGGGTCATGGTCACAAGGCATAAGGTAAAGGGTGCACACTGTCCGGGGGCATCAACCCCAGAATTAGAATTGTCAAACCGTTATGTCATGCGGAGCCCCAACGGGCCACCTCAAAACCAGTTCCTAAAAAGAGAGAGGTAGTGATAGTTGGGGACTCAATCATTACGGGTATTGAAGTGCAGGTGTGCTCCAGAGAGAGAGAGAGAGAGACTCGCACAGTGTGTTGCTTTCCGGGAAGGGTGGATAGGCTCTTGGCCAGAGCGGGGGTGGATCCAGTTGTCATTGTCCACGCAGGAACAAATGACATACATAGGGGTAGTCTGTCAGTTCTGCGATCCAAATTCAAAGAGTTAGGTGCCAAGCTGAGGAGCAGAACTGACAAGGTAGTCTTCTCCGAAGTTCTGCCTGTGCCACGCACCAGTCCAGGTAAGACTGAAGAGATTAGAAGGCTTAATGCGTGGCTCAAATCTTGGTGCAGGGTAGAAGAGTATAGGTTCATGGGACATTGGGATTCCTTTTGGAACAGATAGGACCTGCTCCGCTGTGATGGGTTACATCTGAACTGGAGGGGCACCAATGTACTGGGGAAACATATGAGTAAGTTAGTCAAGGATTGTTTAAACTAGGGAATGGGGGGCAGGGAGTTTAGGACAGGCCAGGTTTAGATCTGTACATGGAAGAACAAACAATGATGCAGAAATAAAAATACACAGTAATGTAAATTCTAAGCAAACATTTAAATATAGAAGGAGTAACACATTAAAAATAGCTTGCCTTAATGCTAGAAGTATCAAAAATAAGGTAAGTGAATTGGAGTTGTATGTAGCAGAGCATAATTATGATATTATAGCAATAACGGAAACCTGGCTAAATAACAAAGATGGGGATGAGTGTAACATAGAGGGATACACATTTTTTAGGAAGGATAGACAGAACAGAAAGGGAGGTGGGGTTGCTGTTTAAGCCAAACAGGATTTAAATGTAAGTCCTCTTCAGTTGGATGATGAGCCCCATCTTAGTGAGGACATATGGCTTCGCCTGGAAAATATTAGGGAAAGAGGTCTTATTTTAGGAGTGTGTTATAGACCACCCAATTCAGACAGTAATTTCAACACACATCTTTTTAGTAATATCAAAAAGGCAAGTTTACAGAGAGATATTATAGTCACGTGGGACTTAATTATCCAAATATTAACTGGGATAACCTTGCAGATGGAGGAGCACAAGAGCAGGAGTTTTTAGAAGTAATCAGTGACTGTTTTTTAACACAGCATGTTAAAGCACCAACATGGGGTGAAGCCTGTCTGAATTTAGTATTTTGTAATAGTCAGGATAGAATTGAGGGTGTAGAGGTAATTGAACCACTAAGGTCAAGTGACCATAATGTAATACAATTCTCAGTATTTTGTAAGAGTGTAGATGCAAAGACTAAAATTATTAAGTTGAACTTTGGTAAGGCTAATTTTGAGCAGATGTGACAAAGTCTAAGTAGGATACACTGGGATAAGCTTTTAAATGTGGAGACAGTCGAGGAGCAGTGCAACAGATTTAAAAATATTTTACATGTAATGCAGGACAGATACATACCTAAACTTGGAATTAATAGGAAACTAAAAAAAACTCCACTTGGATTAATAAAGATTTAAAAAAGAAGTTGAAAAGGAAAAAGCTGCTTTATAAGGCATATAAGACTAATGACTGCAGAGTGAATCATAGAGCATATGAGAGCAACCATTAAGAAGAAAATCAGGAAGGCTAAAAGACAGTTGGAGAGGAATATAGCAGATAAGGTGAAACATGACCCAAAGAGATTCTTTCATTATTTTAGTAGTAAAGGAACAGTCAAGGAGGAGGTCAAGTGCATCAGAAATAGTAAAGGGGAATTAAAAGATACAGACAATAAATAGCGGATGCCCTAAACTTACATTTTTCTGAGGTGTTTACAAGTGAGCAAGTGGATAACCTCCCAGAGGTAAACGCGACTACTAAGGAGGTACTGAGGGATTTGGAAATTGTAGAGGGAGAAGTGCTGCTCAGATTAAATAAGCTGAAATCAAACAAATCACCAGGACCAGATAATGTTTACCCTCAAGTTCTTAAGGAGGCTAGTGAGTACATATATAAACCCTTGACACATATTTTTAGGAAGTCACTGCACACTGGAGAGATTCCGAAGGACTGGAAAATGGCAAATTTCATCCCATTATATAAAAAGGGTGACAGGGCAAATCCAAGCATCTATAGGCCAGTAATCTTAACATGCATCACAGGAAAATTAATGGAAGGAATTATTAAGGATAAGATTGACCAACATCTGGCAAGGACAGGAGTTATTCTGAACAGTCAGCATGGGTTCAGAAGAGGGAGGTCGTGTTTTGCTAACATGCTGGATTTCAATGAGGAGGCAACAAAAGGATACGATCAAAGTGGTACTTATGCTATTATTTATCTGGACTTTCAGAAAGCATTTGATAAGGTGCCACATGAGAGGTTCAGCATCAAATTAAAAGAAGTGGGAGTTCAGGGTGATGTTTTTAGATGGGTGTAGAATTGGCTCAGACACAGGAAGCAGAGGGTGATGGTGCGAGGAACCTCATCAGAACTGGCCGATATTAAGAGTGGTGTTCCACAGGAGTCAGTGCTAGGGCCACTGCTATTTTTAATATATATAAATGATTTAGAAAGGAATATAAATAACAAGCTGGTTAAGTTTGCAGATGATACCAAGATAGGTGGATTAGCAGATAATTTGGAATCCGTTATATCATTACAGAAGGACTTGGATAGCATACAGGCTTGGGAAGATTTGTGGCAGATGAAATTTAATGTCAGTAAATGTAAAGTATTACACATATGAAGTAAAAATGTTAGGTTTGAATACACAATGGGCGGTCAGAAAATCGAGAGTACACCTTATGAGAAGGACTTAGAAGTCATAGTGGACTTTAAGCTATAGACTTCCCAACAGTGTTCAGAAGCCATTAAGAAGGGAAACAGAATGTTAGGTTATACAGCACGATGTGTGGAGTACAAATCCAAGGAGAATATGCTCAACATTTATAATGCACTGGTGAGGCCTCATCTTGAGTACTGTGTGCAGTTTTGGTCTCCAGGCTACAAAAAGGACATAGCAGCGCTAGGAAAGGTCCAGAGAAGAGCGACTAGGCTGATTCCAGTGCTACAGGGGTTGAATTATGAGGAAAGATTAAAAGAGCTGAGCCTATACAGTTTAAACAAAAGAAGATTAAGAGGTGACATGATTGAAGTATTTATAATTACGAAGGGAATTAGTACAGTTGATCGAGACTGTTATTTTAAAATGAGTTCATCAAGAACACGGGACACAGTTGGAAACTTGTTAATGGTAAATTTCGCATATTTCACATTAGGAAGATTTTCTTTACACAAAGAAACATAGACACTTGGAATAAGCTACCAAGTAGTGTGGTAGACAGTAAGACGTTAGGGACTTTTAAAACTTGACTTGATGTTTTTTTGGAAGAAATAAGCGGATAGGACTGGCGAGCTTTGTTGGGCTGAATGGCCTGTTCTTGTCTAGAGTGTTCTAATGTTCTAGGGACAATTTAGAATCTGCAATGCACCTAACCTGCATGTCTTTGGACTGTGGGAGGAAACCAGAGGAAACCCACGCAGGCACGGGGAGAACATGCAAACTCCACGCAGGGAGGACCCAGGAAGCAAATCCAAGTCTCCTAACTGCGAGGCAGCAGCGCTACCACTGTGCCGCCCTAAAGAAATAAGCAACAAAAATAAATACTTTGTGACACATTTAAATATTTATACTCATATTTCATGTTGTTATTATTTACTTATTTATTTATTTGTGCATGTATTACTTTTTAAAATTTTGTCAGAAATGCAGTGAGCTAGAATGGCATACAATGCCAAATAACACATTATCCTTAACCCAATTGGTCGAGGCAGTATGGCCACAAGGCTAGAATGAAAACTGTATGGGTCAATAGTGCACACTCTCTTGCTAATTAATCTTACACAAACAAATTTGGGATGTGGGATGAAAGCCGAACTCTGGAGAAAGAAAACCAACAGAAGTAAATGGAGTACATGCAAGTGCCACATTCTCGTGACAGTAAAACAAGTATGGGCTTTGAACTATGGCGAATGTTGTCATTCTAAACATCATAATTTAAAATATGAAATGCAAAAAATCTGTTATTTTTTTATGCTTCTGCAGGTAACATAACAGGTAAGAACTAATCAATATGCTTACTGACTGACTCTTCTTTGAACTTGCCTCTTTACATTTGAGCTCCACTTTAATAATTCTCCAGGACAAACATTCCTTTTTTGTGAAACATGAGCCAGTCTTTTTATCAATTGTGTTGTACATGTAGAGACCTTTGACACTGATCAGCAATATGTGATGTACAAAACAGCAGTCAGATGTGAGATTATATGAAATTTGACCTCTGCTTCCCACAAATGATTGCCATATGTTTTTAAGCAACTCTAAACTTGGCCAATATAGGACTGTGTGTCATTGTGCCCTGCAATGTACTGGCACATTGTCCAGAGCAGATTCCTGCCTTGTGCATAGTTTTGGCGAGTTTGGCACTTATTATAAGTGACTTTGGACTAGATCAATGTAACAGAGGTTACATTTAGCATTTAGAAAGTAATGAATTATTGAACAACAGGAAAATGTCCGTTTCACTTTTGAAACTCATTCTGGTATCTTTGGTGCCCTGTGTGACCTTGCCACTCCTTGTTGCTTGTTTCTTCCCCAGACATTTGATAGGCATTCTCCAACTAATAGAAAATCACCTTCTATTTACTATCATATCCAGGCACTAAGTCCATTTGGACATCATTGACCACAAGGCAGGACTTAACCACAAATGGAGCGCCAGTCCAGTACAGACACAGAGCACATTCACTAAGGGCCGATTCCGACTTGGAAATAAGGCCAATACATTATGTTATGTGAAAGTAAAAAGAGGACCTGAAAACAAGTCATCGACCCAGATTTGGATGCAGTTCTCTAGTGCTGTGATAGAATTGCATCAACATGATTAAAAAAAAAAAAGAGAGAACCCTAAGCCTAACCCTAACTGATTATTAAAAGATAATATTTATTTTTTTGTTTTTGGAGTGCTCTATTCAGAGCTGGGGCCTCATGTATGAACGGTGCGTATGCACAGAAATGTTGCGTAAGAACTTTTCCACGTTCAAATCGCGATGTATAAAACCTACACTTGGCGTAAAGCCACGCACTTTTCCACGGTACCTCATACCCTGTCGTACGCAAGTTCTCTGCTCGGTTTTGCAGGCTGGCGGCACCCAGCGTTAAAGCAGTGCTACTGTTCCTGTGTGGTTACTCTTTATTTTCCTGACGTGGCTTTATAAATACACTGAAACTAACCGCATATTGTTTATTAGTGTAATGCATCTGATTGTAATTAACTTGTAACAATATAATGGTCCAGGGAATAGCCATAGTATTCCAAATACCATAACTGCTTACTCTCACTGCACCTTCTTCTTTTTCTTCTTTCAGCTGCTCCCTTTAAGGGTTGCCACAGTGGATCATCTTTTTTCATATTACTCACTTCACCACTTGGAGTATTTATATCACTGTATCTGAGTAGGGAATCACAGCAGTAGCTGATTGGAAAGAGAATTATCGGTATACAGCATCAAGCCCACGCTGCCTCAGCCACGGCAAAACGTTTCAAAGCCTTTCAAACTGCCTTGCAGTTCAGAAACAGATTCATCCCAAGAACTATAAACACACTCAATCAATAGAACGAGTTGTACTTATAAGTACAATTACCCCACTGTAAACTTGAACTACAGTTATAATATTACATAACCTGCGCCACTTTATAAAGCGCGTATTTACATATGATGACGGTATCATTTGTAAGATGAAATGCAGCAAAATATGTTGATTAGATTATACAGATAAAACTTTAACTTCATTTAAATAATCTGTATTGTTAATAATTAAACATGTGAGAACACGGTGCCGCAGAGCTTGCATGTTCACGTATTGTTCCTGCCTCGCACTGTATATTTGCTGAGACTGGCGCGACACTGGAAGGATAGATGGATAGAATAATTAAACACGTACTATGAAGATATTTCAATGTTCCTTAAAAGTTTTGAAGAATCGTCGTTGTATGCTTACAGATGGCTTAACGTCTATTACAGAGCTGATCGTGTGGCGATTGGGTATTTGGGGAAAGAAAAGTAAGGACAAGAATTGAAGGTTAGTACATTTGAAAGAGACAGTACTGCTACAATAAATTATTTCATCGGTCGCACATGGCGCAGCAGCATTTGTATAAGACATGAACAATCACTGCGCCATCGTGTTCTTAATAACACGCTTTCATTCCAATCATCATGAAAATGATATAATGTATATATCTGAGTATTTTAATTATTCAGAGAGCTGTAATATCATGAATGTAATGGATTCTGTGTCCTGTCGGAGAAAGAGAAAGAACGGAAGCACGTAGTGATTCACACACATACAGCGCATTGAAGATCAAATACAAAACAAAGCATTTAACATGCTACTTTAGTTACGATGGGATTTGAGAAACTAGTAAATTAAATGATTTTAAGATGAAGTTTATGTTCTACTTCAATGACAAAATAAACTACGTGATTAAAGTGGATATTTCGAGATTGAAGTTAACATTTCGTGCTTTTTTCCTACTCTGTGCCTTTTTTTCTCACTGTACCCTAATAAGCTTCCATATGACATGGTGGGCTACGTCTCGCCTTTTCACGGAGACTTTGATATGTGACAACTTCTTTTTTATGTCGGGCACTGTGAGACTTTGTGAACTTGAGCTTGTTTCTCCAACATGCTATGTCACTCGATCAGCTTCCTTTTGTTGATTATACCACTGTATAAACCAACAAATAGTACGTTTTTCTTTGCCTCCACTTGGTATTCGCTGAAATTCTTATATTTTCCCTCTTGGTTTTGCCATTGCCTTTTCACAGAACGCTGAGCTTAAGGGCTATTTATATTGATTTGCCTATTCAAAGAGGCGTAATTCTGGGAGGAGACGGGGAGGGACAGAAGGCGCGTGCATGTGCGTTAATTTTCACGCTGATCGGGATTTATGGAGTGGAAGAACTCGGAAGTTGGAGTACGCACAGATTCCTGCATCTGGAATTTTCTGTGCGTAAGCACATTTCGGCTTTTGTGCTTACGTCATGTTACAGTGAAATTCTACGAACGGCGTTATACATGAGGCCCCTGGTCAGTGGCTTAAGTTCATGGATTTAGAATTCCGAAGCCCTGAATTGCAGTGTTTACTATATTCAGTCCTGTCTTATGTTTTTTGTTGAAACCAATTTGTGAATCAAAGGATAATTTCTGCCTATAGTTGGAGTCATAATGTAATTGAACGTCTTATTTTTTCATTCTACATATAAAGGAATACTTCAACCAAAAAATATATTTTTTACATATTACTCATGTTGCATAATACACATATATGCTCACAATGAGCAAAATGCATGCATTTTTCATAAAGCATTGTTAAATAATTACATCATAAACAGAAAACTAATGTGTCATAGGTTTTACTTTTGAAAATTGCAGACAAGACTCTTGACCAAAGGATGATGTGGAGAAGTGGGCCTTCAACAATATTTTAGCAAAAAAGTATGAGCTTGTGTATGCGAATAGATAACTGATATGTTGATTATATGACACAAGTAATGTGCATTTTTTTTCATGGACATTTTTCACCTCATTTAACATTGTACAACATTGATCTCTATTGTCTTATCATATATCATTTTTTTTCTCTCTATTCTGCATTAAAATATGAAATTAAAAATATTCTTAGCCATAACTACAAACTACATGGGGTAGCTAACATAAAAAAATATCATTCTTGGGTGGAGTATTCCTTTAATGTGACAAAATGGAAACTTCTTATCTTGAGTCTATTTTCCTTTAACATGGGATTTACCAAAAAGTTCTATATTTTACCACAGGAACAGATTTTAACATAAAATGTTTAAACCGGCTTAATCCAATTTAAAAGCCAGATCTTATCCCAACAGCATTGGCACAGGATGAAGTGCCAGTTCACTGCAGGGCACACACACTAGGGGTCAATTTGGATTTGACAATTAACCTAAAAAAATGTCTTTGAGATTGTGGAAGAACCAGAGTACCCAGAGGAAAACATATTCACACATGACAACATGTAAACTCAACACAAGCACCTGGCAAAGGAAATCACACACAAAACACTTTGGAGCACTAAAACAAGTCCACTTAAAAATGAAGTTTTGAATAGGAACAGGCATGCAGGCTATTGGGGGGGGGTGTTAGTATAAATCTACTCTCTCTCTCTCTCTATATATATATATATATATAAAATCCTAAACTTAAAAGTGCAATGATTTTGTGCAACAATTTCATGTGACATTTTTATGTCACTTTTTTGTCACACTTTAAATCGGGCTTATTTTAAAATCTACATATACAGGTATATGTTTGGTATCATTCTTTTCAGAATTTATCGAACTTTAATGTGATGATGTTAGATTTTCAGATTCTTACTCCATTTTTAAATTATAAACTAACAAAATATCAAGAAGTCATGACCAACGAGACAAGAATTTGTGCCACGAGATTTAACCACGCCCGGAGCCGGAAATAAAAGACAAATAGTAGGACAGCTGCTGTACAGGCTTTTAAATGTTTGAAGTGCCGCGCACGATGCAGATCATGCAGCACGGCAGCAGCAGCAACAGCAGCCACCGCAAGCCAGCAGCTGATCGAGCAAAGAGGAGGTAAAAAAAAAACTGTATTTGCGAACCCCCTAGTACATGTAATAAAATCTTAAATGTATTGAAGGCTTTACATGATCTTTTTTTATCAATATTAACAGAGCTAAACAGAATCAAGATTTGTCCAACTCTTGATAAATATATAGTTTTACTTTGTGCTCAGCCCAAGAGTGGAGTCTTCTGGCCCTTTCTTTCCTCGCTTTCCCTCTCCATCTGAAGTGGCATCTGTGCTAATGTACCAGTATCTCCTTTTGTCTACAAGTTTCCTGTGGTGGAATCTTATGTTAAAAAACAATCTCATTCACAGCTGATGATGCTACCATTGTTGCTCCTTATATTTTGACTTAAACTTGCATAGCTGCATGAAACACAAAAATCTTGAAATGGTGATCACTGCCTTAAAGTAGTGAACACCACTCAAAGGTGCTTTAGAATTATATAACATTTTGTAGGTGTAACACAGGTAGGGTAACTGAGGGGCGTACAGTGAGTCAGAGGTGGGGACCGAACTAGCATGTTTGCTGTTTCAAGTTCAATGTCAAGCATCACCCCATCTACTTTTACAAGAGATTACATATTAAGTCTAGATACCAAATGAATGCTTGGCTGACTTTAAGAAATGTGTGTGTGTATTTGTTGCAGTGAGACTGGCCATTGGCCATGGTTTTCTGATCAAATTAATGCTATGGTGATTATGCAATAAACTCAAGTTCTCTTCCTCTATCAACCTCTCTGTCTTTGTCACTGATTGTTACAGATTTAATTTTTACCTTAATACAATATTCCATTACTTAGGTTCTACTGGGAAAATGTTCATAATAGCCAGAGAAAAAATAACAGTCAATTCCTTCACAGCAAAAACACATCACTGGATGGATGTTTTCCTTTTCTTGATATAAATTTGTTCTGTAAGCTTAAAACTGACACTGTGCTGTCATTCCCACTTTTGACAAGCCATTATTCACTGAGTATAATAATATTTTTTGTACTTAAAGAGAGGTAAGCTTGCCTCTGGCTACTATTGTTTATGTATTATTATGTTCTACGGTGGCATTACCCTGAAGAGATGGACACACATGTCGATCCATTAGTTTGACTTGACATTATAAGATGTGCTCCCTTGTCCCCCTTTCTCTCCCACACAGTTATAGAAGCAATATGCTTCAGGGAAGGAGAAGGCAGAGCAGACACTTTGCACCTTCTGCCTGAGTTACCCTAGGATTGGTTTGCTTTTTCATGCTACTGGTCTCCATTTCATTAAAATCGTGGTTCAGCCTTGGTGGGATAGGAACAATTTTGTTGTGGGAACAACTAGCTCTCATTGCACAGTGACATAAGTTTGCACAAGTTTTCTCACACTGGGGTGACTTAAAGTCAACTATCAGACTGTCGGTATACTTATGGAGTGTGGCAGGAAATATATATGAAAACAGGAAGTACAGGCAAAATTCATACCAAAGGTCATGTAGTCTACAAACTGAACTTGCTGAACACTGCTGGCACATTTCATCCTATCCATGTACCTAAATCTGCAACTTCTAATGTCAATAATATTTAAAGTTAGACATTTATGCTTTTTAATAGCCTCCCTAGCATTACTTTTAGCCCTGGAAAAACTAGCCAAAAAGTTTGATTTTTTTAACAGCAAAAAATATGTATATACCAAACAGTAGGAAAGGTATTACTAGTCCCCCTGCTGTACTGATGCAGATTTACTACACATACACATGCTTCATGTGATATGTTTTGAAACAGTTAGGCATTGTTGCAGATGCTAGAAGACTTTTTTGTAATATTTCTTCTGTTGCTTATTCATGAAAGGGTAGAATGTCAGTGATCCATAATCGACACCGCCCATTGGGCTACTGTAGCTTACTACAGTGCAATGCATAGAGACTTTCACATTTCCCCGACATACACATTGACAGTTGCTGCATTGTGAAGAGTGCTTAGCAGGTAGACATCTTTTTTGTTGTTCCACTTGATTACAATCATTTTGCCTTTTTGCCATACAGCTACTGCACCAAGCTGCATCTTAACACATTTACATGACAAGCATATCACTGTGGTTCTGTCAGACAGTGCGGTATGATTCACTTTTCTTTTGAAGTCAAATCTCAAGCAATTCAGGTGAGGTATAGAAAATGTTCATCTTTATACAGTAACCTTGGTCAAGTAAAGGGTCAGCCAATGACAGCACAGATGATATAGGGATGGCTTATTGAATGGTCCCCCTATCAGAGTAAAGTATTGAATTCCAGATGTACCCAGAGCTTGCTTTGCACAACATGTAGAACTTGATACCATTTTATGCCTGTTTAAGTGCAATGTACTGTGTCCACAACAACCTTCCCCTGTAACACAAGACTTTCATTAATATTTATGTCAAAATCGGAAACATACTGTACACCGTGTTCATATTTTTGATGATCGGCTGATACATAGCCCACAGTTCGTATAGTTTCAGTACTGGGTGATCGGCTCCACAACAGTCATCATTATCAGTGAAAGGCAGGCATTTCATAATGAGTGAAAAACAACACTCACTCATAACTTCGGCAAAAATGGTTTGTGGACCTGTAATAGTCCAGATAATCATGATCAACAGATATCTTTAGATCAGGGTTACCTGTAAATGGGCAACAAGGAGGTTCAGAATTGTCAGCAGTAGCATGAAGCCAACACCAAACACCAACATCACTGAAAAGTGGTAGGTCGGCATCTACCAAATAGGCATCAGTTTCATTGTCCATATCAATATCTGATGACCAATTCACAACATTGACACTATTGCTCGCTTCAAGCAATGGTTTGTTTTCAGTCTGTTCAAAAACAGGTTTTAAAGATTTTTGTTTGCCATTGTGTTGCCCCCCTGATGAATATTGATGAGTTACAACAAAGGTATTTTAAAGTGGCAGAGCACATAGAAATATTTATGATTTTTTGGATTTTTTTTAGTGTTATTTCATTCATTAGATGGTAGTAAAACACTTTCTTCGAGAGTTTTTCACCCTCAGCACTGTAAAGCAGACCATTACAAATCTGATTTAAAGTTAACCGTATTTACATAGTATTTCAAGCCTGAATCATGCTTGAGGTTAAAGTTAAGGAGGTTAAGCATAAACTATTTTCCACCGATCAGCATCCATCATTATAGAGATGTAACTAATGAATGTTGAAATCCATCATGCAATAGATTTTATGGGTTACATTGATACTTTTAGGTCCAGGTGTAGCACAAACACAAAGCAGGGACTTTGGCCTGAACAATAACCAATGGAACACACTAAACTGATGCTCAATTACAGTGCATCTGGAAAGTATTCACAGCGCATCACTTTTTCCACATTTTGTTATGTTACAGCCTTATTCTAAAATGGATTAAATTCATTTTTTTCCTCAGAATTCTACACACAACACCCCATAATGACAACATGAAAAAAGTTTACTTCAGATTTTTGCAAATTTATTAAAAATAAAAAAATTGAGAAAGCACATGTACATAAGTATTCACAGCCTTTGCCATGAAGCTCAAAATTGAGCTCAGGTGCATCCTGTTCACCCCTGATCATCCTTCAGATTTTTCTGCAGCTTAATTGGAGTCCACCTGTGGTAAATTCAGTTGATTGGACATGATTTGGAAAGGCACACACCTGTCTATATGAGGTCCCACAGTTGACAGTTCATGTCAGAGCACAAACCAAGCATGAAGTCAAAGGAATTGTCTGTAGACCTCTGAGACAGGATTGTCTCGAGGCACAAATCTGGGGAAGGTTACAAAAAAAATTTCTGCTGCTTTGAAGGTCCCAATGAGCACAGTGGCCTCCATCATCCGTAAGTGGAAGAAGTTTGAAACCATCAGGACTCTACCTAGAGCTGGCTAGCCATCTAAACTGAGCGATCGGGGGAGAAGGGCCTTAGTCAGGGAGGTGACCAAGAATCCGATGGTCACTCTGTCAGAGCTCCAGAGGTCCTCTGTGGAGAGAGGAGAACCTTCCAGAAGGACAACCATCTCTGCAGCAATCCAGCAATCAGGCCTGTATGGTAGAGTGGCCAGACGGAAGCCACTCCTTAGTAAAAGGCACATGGCAGCCCACCTGGAGTTTGCCAAAAGGCATCTGAAGGACTCTCAGACCATGAGAAACAAAATTCTCTGGTCTGATGAGACAAAGATTGAACTCTTTGGTGGGAATGCTAGGCGTCACTTTTGGAGGAAACCAGGCACCGCTCATCACCAGGCCAATACCATCCCTACAGTGAAGCATGGTGGTGGCAGCATCATGCTGTGGGATGTTTTTCAGCGGCAGGAACTGGGAGACTAGTCAGGATAAAGGGAAAGATGACTGCAACAATGTACAGAGACATCCTGGATGAAAACCTGCTCCAGAGCGCTCTTGACCTCAGACTGGGACGACGGTTCATCTTTCAGCAGGGCAACAACCCTAAGAACACAGCCAAGATATCAAAGGAGTGGCTTCAGGACAACTCTGTGAATGTCCTTGAGTGGCCCAGCCAGAGCCCAGACTTGAATCCGATTGAACATCTCTGGAGAGATTGTAAAATGGCTTTGCACCGACGCTTCCCATCCAACCTGATGGAGCTTGAGAGGTGCTGCAAAGAGGAATGGACGAAACTGGCCAAGGATAGGTGTGCCAAGCTTGTGGCATCATATTCAAAAAGACTTGAGGCTGTAATTGCTGCCAAAGGTGCAGTGACAAAGTATTGAGCAAAGGCTGTGAATACTTATGTATATGTGATTTCTCAGTTTTTTTATTTTTAAAAAAGTTGCAATAACCTCAAGTAAACGTTTTTCACGTTGTCATTATGGGGTGTTGTGTGTAGAATTCTGAGGAAAAAAATGAATTTAATCCATTTTGGAATAAGGCTGTAACATAACAAAATGTGGAAAAAGTGATGCGCTGTGAATACTTTCCAGATGCACTGTAAAAAGTCCAGTGTGGGCCAATAAAATATTTACCTACACCATTTCACTATCATCACAGTGTGTCACGTTGACACAAGGCAGGATGGATCCATGGATTCATGATGGTTTTTTTTTCACAGCAGAAATCAATATTTGTTAAATATTTCATATGTGCAGTCATCCATATTTGGTGAACACATACCCACTGTACCCCCATCTTCAATTTATTAGCTCACTGGAGCAGAGCCTGGCATGATCATCTGCTGCTATAACCCATCTGTTTCAAGGTCTGATACACTGTGTGTTCTTCAGTAAACAACTAATGTGAAAAGCTGCTACTGGAGAATTTGTGCCCCTTATCTTAGCCTGAATGAGTTCTCTGACCTCTGAAATTAAGGAGACTTTTTGCCCACAGATTTGACAATCACTAGATGAATTTTATTTTTCACACCATTTTCAATGGACCCTAAAGAAGTCACTTAGACTTTAGATGTTCTCTATTCCTATATGTTGTTAAACACTCTATCTTGCTACAAACTGAGTGGCAGCTATGATAAGTGGTCTGTGACGGTGGGAAACATTTTAATAAATAATCACATGCAAGGCTTCAATCGGATGCAGGTGTGTGCAGGCACGCTTTGCTCTGTGGTTAATTGAGGTACCTGGCTGACTGGTGCCGAATAGGTTAATTTTTGTTTATCTTGACAGAAGCATTAATATAAAGAATCCTCTCAGGTTGGATGCTTCCTTTAGATTCATTGTAATACTTAGTCAAAAACATTTCTGACACTCTCATAGCAATATGTCAGCAGAGCTTCCCACCCAAGATAATAAAGCCACACATTTATCCTTAAAATAAAAGTCATAGGCCATAGGCTATTTAATGATTGCACTTTCAGTGTTGCTCTAATCCAGGTAAATCTCAATTCAGTAACCTCTATTTCTAACAATTAAAAGACATGCATACCAATGATGTTTACCTCATTCATATTTTAATTTCTATTTATCAGTTATCCTACCTCTTCCTCAATGTTTACAAATACACTACTGAAAAAATTAATGGAACATTCAAATCAAACATTGGATCTTGATGAATAAAACATTCAAGTGGAAAATCTTTACTGTAGAGTAATACTGTGCAATTTGTTGAAAACAAAATGATGTAACAACAGTCAATGGAAACCAAAATCACCTACCCACCGAGGGCTGGATTCAACATGACAATGAAAATTAAAGTCAAAAATTGAAATCACAGACTGATCCAACTTGTGTGAATTTCATCAAGGCAACTCATATTGTGACTCAGAAGTGTGTATGGCCACCACATGCCTGTATGCACTCCAGACAATGTCTGGGCATGCTCCTGATGAGACAGTGGATGGTGTCCTGGGGGATCTCCTCCCAGACCTGGATCAGGGCATTAGTGAGCACAGGTCTCAATAGAGGACATTGAGCCGTCATGGAGTCTGTTTATGACAGTTTGGTCAGAATCATGCACAACAGTAGCTACCTGGAGGTCATTTTATA
The DNA here is from genome assembly GCA_026402145.1 of Polypterus bichir lapradei. Taxonomy (NCBI): domain Eukaryota; kingdom Metazoa; phylum Chordata; class Cladistia; order Polypteriformes; family Polypteridae; genus Polypterus; species Polypterus bichir. The sequence goes on from JANRMT010027041.1 coordinate 89,543,318, forward strand.
GTGAGCTCCTGGATAGTCTGTGGTGCTACTTGGCAGCGTCAGATGCATCAATACCTCTCAGAAGTTCTCAATTAGATTCAGGTGTGGGGAACATGCAGGCCAGTCAATGGCATCAATGCTTTAGTCATTCTTGAACTGTCTACACACTCTGGCCAGATGAGGCAGGGCATTGTTCTGCACCAGGAGGAACCCAGGGCCCATTACAGCAGCGTAAAGTCTGAGAATGGAACAATGATTTCATCAGCAGTCAAAGTACCTTTGCCTAGCACATGGAGGTCTGTGCAACCCTCCAAGGATATCCCTCCCCAGACCATCACTGACCCACCACCAAACCGGTCATGTTGGATGAGGTTGCAGGCTGCATAATGTTCACTGTGGCATCTCTGGACTGTTTCATGTCTGTCAGATTTGCTCAATGTGAAACTGCTCTCATCTGTGAAGAATGCAGAGCTGCCAATTGTGTATTCTCTGGCGAATTGAGCACAGGTCCTAGTAGAGGATGTCGGGTCCCTCATGGAGTCTGTTTCTGACAGTTTGGTCAGAAACATGCACACCAGTAGCCAGCTGGATGTCATTTTGCAGGATTCTGGCAGTGTCCCTCCTGTTCCTTCTCATACAAAGGAGCAGATACTGGTCCTGCTACTGGGCTGATGCCCTTCTACGGCCCTGTCCAGCTTTCTTCATGTAATGGTCCATCTCTTTGTTTCTGGATTTTCATCATTGAGGAAGAAGTTGTTTAAAGTAACAGCACCTATGAAACCTAATGTTTTTATATCTTTCCCATTTTATTACAAAATCCCAGGAACTGGGCCCAGGTCCCTGGATGGGCTCCAGCATAGCTAAATGTAGAGCCACTGAGTCACCCTGTTTATTATGCCAACTACTGTGTGTAATTACAAAACAAATAAAAAGAAAAACATCTATAGGAAAGCAAATTCTAATCTACCTATCCAGGTTCAGAATCAAATTTCCAATTACATGAATCCAAAGCCTAGCCTAGCTGCACTGGATTCAAAGGAACGGCACCTATACAGGACACCAGGGGCTTCATGTATAAATGGTGAGTACGCACAAAAATGTTGCGTAAGAACGTTTCCACGTTCAAATCATGATGTATAAAACCTAAACTTGGCCTAAAGCAATGCACATTTCCACGGTACCTCATACCTTGTCGTACGCAAGCTCTGTGCTCGGTTTTGCAGGCTGGTGGCACCCAGCGTCAAAGCAGTGCTACTGTTCCTGTGTGGTTATCCTTTCTTTTTTTAGATCAACATCCCTGACACGGCTTTATAAATACACTGAAATTAACTGCATTTTGTTTATTAGTTTAATGCATCTGATTGTAATTAACCAGTAACAATATAATGGTCCACAGAATGGTCAAACTAAATACCATAGCTGCTTTAGCGTTGTTACTCTCACTGCACCTTCTTCTTCTTTCAGTTGCTCCCGTTAGGGGTTGCCACAGCGGATCATCTTTTTCCATATTACTCTCACTACACCACTCAGAGTATTTATATCACTGTATCTGAGTGAGGAATCAAAGATCTACAGAAGCTGAGAAAGAGAATTATCGGTATACAGCATCAAGCATACGCTGCATCAGCCATGCTGTCTATTGAACTGCTTTCACACGGCAAATGTTTCAAAGCCTTTCCTGTAAGGACCTCGCGGTTCAGAAACAGTTTCATCCCAAGGACTATAAACGCACTCAATCAGTCCATCAAGTGCTCCTTGTAGAATGCTTTGTACTTATAAGTAAAATTACCTCACTGTAAACTTGCGCTACAGTTACAATATTGCACAACCTGAGGCACATAAAGCGCATATTTGCATGTGATGACAATATCATTTTTAAGATGAAATGCAGTAAAATATGTTTATTATATTATACAGATAAAACTTTAACTTCATTTACATACTCTATATTGTCAATAATGAATCATGCCAGGACACAGTGCGGCAGCACTAGCTATTAGCTTGCGCTCCATTCACGGATTGTTCCTGCCTAGCGCTGTATTCTAACTGGGACTGGCGCGACACTGGAAGGATAGTACTATGAAGATATTTCAATGTTCCTTAAATGTTTTGAAGAATCGGAGTTCTAAGCTTACAGATGGCTTAACATCTATTACAGAGCTGATTGTGTGGCGATTGGGTATTTGGAGAAACAAAAGTAAGGACAGGAATTGGAGGTTAGTATGTTTGAAAGACACAGTACTTCTGTACTAAAGCATTTCATCAAAGGTTGCACATGGCGCAGCAAGCATCTGAGACATGAACAATCACTGCACCACCGTGTTCCCATGTTTATTAACATGATTTAACTCCTATCATCATGAAAATGATATCACGTATACTGTACATCTCAGTATTTTAATTATTCAGAGAGCTGTAATATCATGAATGTAATGGATTCTGTGTCCTGTCGGAGGAAGAGAAAGCCGGTTTAAGAAGCATGTAGTGATTCACACACATAGAGCACATAGAAGATCCAATACAAAACAAAGCATTTAACGTGCTACTTTAGTTTTGATGAAATTTGAGAAAGTAATAAATTAAACAATTTTAAGATGAAGTTTATAATGTTCTACTTTAACGACAAAATAAACTATGCGATTAAAGTGGAAATTTCATGCTTTTTCGCCCACCGTATGTCTATTTTTTTTTCTCTGTACCCTAATAAGCTTTAAAATGACACACAGCCGGTGGGCTACAACTCGCCTTTTCACAGCGACTTTGATATGTGACTTCTTTTTTATTTCGGGCACTGTGCGACTTTGTGAACTTGAGCTTTCGAGTTTCTCCGACACTCTGTCATTCGATCAACTTCCTTTTGTTGTTTATACCACTGTTCAAAGCAACAAATAGTATGTATTTCCTTGCCTCCACTTGGTATTCACTGAAATTCTTTTATTTTCCCCCGTGCTTTTCCCATTGTCTTTTCACAGAAGGCTGATCTTAATGGCTATTTATATTGATTTGCATATTCAAAGAGGCGTAATTCTGGGAGGAGTTGGGGCAGGACAGCAGGCGCGTGCACGAGCGTTACTTTTCACGCTGACCAGGATTTATGTAGCGGAAGAACGTGGAAGATGGCAAATGCACAGACTCCTGCATCTGGAATTTTTTGTGCGTAAGCACATTTCGGCTTTTGTGCTTACGTCATGTTATAGTGCAAATTCTACGCACAGTGTTATGCATGATGCCGAAGAACTTCACAAAAACCAAAAGCAAACCATTTGACTTGTATCTTGCCACAGAGACGGACAGACAGCTGCCATTCTGTCAAGTAGCTTGTGATTGTGTTCCCTGTGAGAGCACTAAATAAAATAAAAAGTTAGAAAATGTGTGCATTGAGTAACATTCTGTTTGGGGATTTGGTTAACTGTATTGACAGTTGGAGACTTTTACATTTTTGTTAATTTATTTCATTAAAGACAGATATAACATGTGTTTAGATTTTTTTGTAGCAATAAGTGAGTAAAATCTAATTACATGTATTAGTAGAGTACATGAAATACATATTCTTTAACAGAATTTTAGAACATAATGCAGTTCTGAACTCGATTTTGGTTTATTTTTCAATTATTTGTATTGAGGATGTCTTTTGCTGTCAGAAACAGCTATCAGAAGAGCAAGAGAGCAATATAAACAAGCTGAAATAATTGATGTCAAATAACATTTGAAAGAGTAAATAAATCAGTAATTGACGCTGCACCAAATGTTTCTTTGTTTTAAGATAGATTGCTTGCTCTACCTGACATATCTCATTGAAAATGGAACTTTTCCAACAAATTTCATTGAAGAATAAGTATAACAAGTTTCAACGAAATCAGTGTGCTAGGTGTTGAGTTGGTTCATGCATTCAGACAGATGGACAGACAGACCATATTCACAGCACTCAAGTGGAGAGGATGGAGAGGACACATCACAGAGGAGCTAACTTGGTCAAAACTACTGACACCTGTGATGGATGGGCGGCAGCTCAACCCAGCCAGGATGCCCAAAGAATGGAAGGATGGGGGAAGGCAGCTGCTTTGGGACACTGCCTCACCCAGGACTCTAGATGGTAGCTTTCCTGCGACATAACGGTGCCCTGGATTCCCATAGGGCACCATGGGATCTGAAGTTTGGCTTCACAGCCCTGCTGGGGACCATAGGTGCCACCAGAAGACGCTGCAGGGAGACCTGGGAGTCGCAAGTTTCTACATAGCCTGGAAGTACTCCAAAGTCACGGGGCTGGAACTCCCAAAGCACTTCTGGATCAAGGACTATGTAAAGGACTGCTGTAAACACAGCAAGTGAGCCGGAGTTAGGGGGTAGAAGACAGGACTTCGATGAAATAATTTATTGCAACAGTACTCGGGGGCGGCTCTAGGCTTGTGGCGGCCCTGGGCACAGGAAGAATCGGTGGCTCCTTTGCCCGTCTATGTCAATATGGTATCTTATGCATGGCGGATGGTCACGTCCATTGCGGACACTGCATTGCTGCCTTGTGCTCATGACACAAGTGTTTAACTTTTGCCGAAATTTGCCGCTGCACTTTTAGCTGTGTCGTTATTTTCTCTTTCTGTTTTATATTCAACTAGCAAAATACCCGCGCTTCACAGCGGAGAAGTAGTGTGTTAATGAAGTAATGAAAAAGAAAAGGAAACATTTTGAAAATAACGTAACATGATTGTCAATGTAATTGTTTTGTCACTTATTTATACACATATTTATATACACACACACATATATACATACATATATATATCTACATATATACACATACATATACATACACACATACATACATACACACACATATATATACATACATATATATATCTACATATATACACATACATATACATACACACATACATACATACACACACATATATACACACAAATACATATATATATACATACACACACACATATATAAACATATATATACATATACATACATATCTACATATATACACACACAGCTATTTCGTATCAGTGCAATACGCTGCTTGTTAAAACGGATAACTCCCGCTCTTACGTGCAAGTCTGTGTGGATATTATGAACTATCGTATCTGTTCAAGTTCTATTTAAATTTTAAATAGAAGGAATTTTTATTTAGTCGACAGAAATATCTTTGGTAGGAATGGTAAAAACAGACAGGAATATTATTCCTGAATAAATCAACTCAAACCTTAAACAAATTATAATATTTTGCTCTCCATAAAAATATATCCTGTCTAAATTATACAAGTTAGAAATAAAGTAAACGTTAAAAGAACAAACATTCATATTTCTTTACTCTTATGTAATTTTATATAAAAAATAAACTTAGATTTTAAATATCCCAAAAGATTTTGCTCTCCATAAAAATATATCCTGTCAAAATTATACAAATTCAAATATGAACATGCTGCATAACAAAACCTGGAAATATAAATAAAATGTGTTCCTTTCAGCAATAACAAATCAAATCATTCAGTTGTCTTTGCTCATATGTAATTTTAGAGCTGGATGCCTGGCATCTTTTTTTGGCAACAAGTTCGTTTATGTTTGGTGTGAGGTTCTGTGTTGTGGAGATTCTCAGGATGGACTGCAGGTGCTCATGAGTGAGGCGACTCCTGTGTGCTGTTTTGTTAGTCTTCATCACTGAGAAGAGCTTCTCACACAGATATGTGCTACCAAACATGCACAAGGTTCGAGCCGCATGTAGACGGACTTTTTTTGTTCTTCAAAGTCACCAACGCGCCGTGCGCTCAGTTTATCAGCAAAGTGCAAAGTCCCGGTACTTAAAACTTTCTCTCGCAGTTTCGCTGAGTTTGTGCCAAACACCACCCTGACCATCTCATCTTCCTCTGCATAAGCACAGTCCTTCACCCGTGAATATTTACCCGCGGCAGTTTGCTATTGGATTGCCGCTGACGGACGGCCTTATATGGGCAGGCACTAAATTACAAACGCCAGCGGCAGCCTGTCTATGAACTTAATTTAAAGTGTAGGTTTACACTGTGCTTTGTTTCCGAAGTAGCAGAACTCATGAATATGGTTGTATATATCACTCGCTCGCTTCTTATTGTTTCGCTGCCTTCTCAATTATATAATGCATGTTTTCTAAAGCGCTTTTTGGGCCTCTTCCTGGTTTTCTACGTACTGCGTGATTACGTAGGAGGCGTGATGATGTCAGACAAATCTCCGCCCCCACGGGTTTCAAGCTCATCTCCATTACAGTAAATGGAGAAAAACAGCTTCCAGTTATGACCATTACGCGTAGAATTTCGAAATGAAACCTGCCCAACTTTTGTAAGGAAGCTGTAAGGAATAAGCCTGCCAAATTTCAGCCTTCTACCTACATGGGAAGTTGGAGAATTAGAGATGAGTGAGTGAGTGAGTGAGTGAGTGAGTGAGTGAGGGCTTTGCCGTTTATTAGTATAGATATATATATTGGTGTGGGGGCCCCTGGGATTTGGTGGCCCTGTGCAGGTGCACAGTTTGCACATGCCTAAGGCCGCCTGTGCAGTACTGTCTCTTTCAAACGTACTAACCTCCAATTCCTGTCCTTACTTTTCTTTCTCCAAATAACCGATCGTCAAACAATCAGCTCTGTTAAGCCATCTGTAAGCTTATAACGCCAATTCTTCAGAACATTTAAGGAACATTGAAATATCTTCGTAGTACATGTTTAATTATTCTATCCTTCACGCCAGTCCCAGTGAAGCATACAGTGCAAACGGAGCGGAGCGCCAGATCCTTGCTAGCGTAGCAACACTGTGTCCTTTAATTATTAACAATATAGATTATTTAAATGAAGTTAAAGTTTTACCTGTATAATATAATAAACATGTTTTGCTGCATTTCATCTTAAAAATGATATCATCATCATATGTAAATACACTCTTTATAAAGTGGCTCAGGTTGTGCAATATTATAACTGTACTGTAAGTTTACAGTGAGGTAACTGTACTAATAAGTACTAACAGTTCTGAAATGAGCACTTGATGGACTGATTGAGTGCATTTAGAGTTCTTGAGATGAAACTATTTCTGAACTGCGAGGTCCGTACAGGAAAGGTTTGAAGCATTTGTCATATGAGAAGTAGGAAGAAATAGGAAGCATGGCTGAGGTAGCGTGTGCTTGATGCTATACACCGATAATTCTCTTTCCGATCAGCTTCTCCGAGTGTTGCAGTGAGAGTAATATGGAAAAAGATGATCCGCTGTGGCAACCCCTAACGGGAGCAGCTGAAAGAAGAAGAAGAAGGTACAGTGAGAGTAACAACGTTAAAGCAGCTATGGTATTTAGAATAGTTTGACCATTCCGTGGACCATTATATTGTTACTGGTTATTTACAATCAGATGCATTAAACTAATAACCAATATGTGGTTAATTTCAGTGTATTTATAAAGCCGCTTCAGGAAAAGAAAGAATAACCACACAGGAAAAGTAGCACTGCTTTGATGCTGGGTGCCGCCAGTCTGCAAAACCGAGTGGGGAACTTGTGTACGACAGGGTATGAGGTACCGTGGAAATGTGCATGGCTTTACGCCAAGTTTAGGTTTTATACATTGCGATTTGAACGTGGAAACGTTTTTATGGAACATTTCTGTGCGTACGCACAGTTTATACATGAAGCCCCAGGTGATGTCAGACCAGGGCAAAGGAAATGATCACAGATGCCAGCCATCTCAATAATGGCCTCTTTTTCTGTGCTGTGGCCAGGTAAACATTACTGCCGCCTAAAGTCCACTTCAGACAGACTTAGGAGGACCATTTTCCCAGAGTCCCTTCACATCTTAAAAAAGAAAAGTGTGTAAATCTACACGATACCTATTTAGTTATTTTGAGTTATACACTTGCATTAATGAAGTTTGATATTTTTAAAGCCATGTATTATTATTGTCCTTTTATATTCATCTTAAAGGCACAGTCATTGAAGCTGAGAAAGTAAGCATCTCACTACATATTTTACTGTATGTGTAATTTGTAAGATATAAATACATTTGATTGTCTATAGATGCATATGTGAGTAAAACCAGCAATGGACTGCCAACGTGTATAGGACTGGCTCCTGCTTTGTGTCCAACACTATTAAAATAGACTCCATGCAACTCTGAATTGGATTAAGTTAGAGATTGATCACAAAACACAGAATGAGATGTTACTATCCTTGTGCAAGCACGTACAATAGGTTCAGTTATGCTTGTCTGTGAATGGTGAATGGTAGACTTGGAGAAGTTTGTAGAATATTGGGATGCATCATCAGTAATGTTCCTCTGGCTCATGATATGTTAAAGAGAGAGCTGATTAGCTTAATATGAATTTCAACTGCCTTAATATGGTTAATGAAAATCTTAACTAATGCAGTGTTCATACATGAAAATAGCTGTATTTTTATTATAGCAGTTTTTTAAACTGTAATATACTGTATATCTACAATGTTTTGAAAAATTAATTCATACTCATTTGAACGTTTAAATTTTTCTGTAATGTGCAGAAAAACTACACAACACCAATAATACCTTTATTTTACATTTTTTCTTTCCATAAAAACCAACATCAAGATGCTTTACAGGTGCAATTACCTTTCCTGCAGCCGTCCTGACATTCAATAGTAGAGCCTAACACCCCAGCCAATAAACAGGTAAGTTTATCCTGGTGTCCATATTTCTACAATTAGAGACTTGGCAGCTTGAGTAATTTGTTCAAGGTCACACACAGAGACAGTGCGGGAGACCGAAATGGCAACCTTGCAGTTTACAGTCATTGCCTTAGCCATTAAGACATAGAGCATTTCGTCGTATGTACTCGTACATTATTAATCTTTAGATATCAAGAAACACAAAACTAGGATGTCAGAATGAAGAGTGATCTGAGAGGATGACTCAGACACTTTGCAATAAAAGACAAATAGTATCTCTTGCTTGCTGTTGGGATCGCTGTTGTTATTTCCTGAGCAGAGTTGATTGGAACTGAATGTGACATACTGGAGTTGAAAAGAACATAACAAATAACATAAGAACTTAGACAAATGAGAGAAGACTATTCCATCTAATAGTTAAGCTGTCCCAATCCCTCATCCTGATTTTTCTTAAAGGTTGTCAAGGTTTCTGCTTCAACCATATGTTTTGGTTGTTTGTTCCAGAGTCCTATAATTCTTTGAAGTGCTTCCTGGCTTCAGTCTTAAATACACTTCCCCTTAATTATCACTGATGTCCTTGAGTACGTGATTTATCCTTAAGCTGAAATAATGTCGCTGAAAAAGATTTTCCTTAATGAGAAAGCCATTTGTGGGGTTAGTTGGCATCCCAGAGAAAGAATGGGGTATATATACAGAAACTCAGCTGTAACCAAAAAACTGACAATGTGAAGAAGTGCATCCTTACATTGTGTCCTACAGTATCACTATCTGAAAGTCAATATGTGCTTTAACTGTAGACTCAAAGATGCCACATAAACGTAACATTTTATTTACTAGAATTCACATTTCCACTGTGCCAATGGTGTTTTATTCCAAAATAGCTACTGAATAAGGCCTATGTAAGGTCCACCAAGGCAGCAGTTCAGTTAGGTCCACCCATTGCATATTGCTGAGAAAGTAAGTTATACAAGTGAAATTTCTATGTGCTTCATTACTCACACTGAGCATTCCACCTGCAAGAACATATAAAATATGTTTCTCTGCCCTAGCAAAAAAATATTTGCCTCCTTATAGACTTGTAATTGTTTATTTCAACAACCATTTTACAATACAACAACAATTATTTCTTGTATAGCCCCAAATCATACAAGGAATGCCTCAATGGGCTTTAACAGGCCCTGTTGTTTGACAGCCCAACATCCTCGATTCTCTAAGAAGACAAGAAAAAACTCCCAAAAAAAACTTTTAGGAAAAAGAAAATGGAAGAAATCTTGGGAAGGCCAATTCAGAGAGAGAGAGAGACCCTCCCAGGTAGGTTGGGGTGCAATGGGTGTCATAACATGGGGTAAATACAACATATAGAACAGTACACAAGTTATCCTCTTTACAGAGCTAGATGGTCAATCTATTATTGCTGCCTCAGAAATACAATACAATATTACAAACTACAAGGTAAAATGCAAGAATACTCTATACAGCTCACTAAATCCAGATCTGTTCAAATATAATCAAAAACAAAGTAGAAATGAATTAACATAAAAGAAAAACAACAATATCTGTTCATGTATTATAAGGGAAAAATCAACTTATGCAATGTACTCTTTGAGAGTCAACATGTCAAAATATTGTATACTAGTGATACACGTGGAGCTACTGTAATAAAAAGAAAATGCAAATAAAAACCAAGATAAAGATAAGAAGCTGTTAATACTTCTCATGTTTTCTAAATAGTGATTTCTTTCAGTTTCTCTAGGAGTTAAAATGTATTGTATTCCTGCTGGTGGATCAAATTTAGAAAGCAGACATTTTTCTATTTTGGTTAGGGGTAGGGTTAGGGTTTGTTACACATTCTTTTGTTTTCACAATTAAAATAAATACAGCTTGACATTGATCATATTGCTGATGTACCTTTGCTAAGTGGTGGTCTTTAAAGAAACACCGATCTAAGGATTTAAAAGCAATGCTGTCATATGGTGAAACGTTTCAACAATTTGACAACTTTCTTGATTGTTGCCATGCATTTCTGTCTCTTTCTTGTTCTTGCATCTTGTATCCTGGACTTTGCTTTGCATGCCCATGAGCCACCATCTTTACCTGCTGCTCAATTGCTCTATATTCAGGACTAGCAAAATACCCGTGCTTCGCAGCGGCGAGATACTGCGTTAAAATTTTTATTAAGAAGAAAATTAAACCTTTTTAAACTGAGGGAAAATATACCAATAATTATTTGTTAAGGATCTCTTTGTATACCACATTGTCAGTTCGGCCCTCTGGTTGTAATATGACCAAGCTGTGCGCTGAGCTTACTCTTGAGCATGCAACGTACAGTTGGCCATGTGAAAAGTAATCTTGTCTCAAATCTAACAGCTTGGATTGCTGCTGTCATAATCGGTTTGAGTTTCATGGTTTGTTTCAATTACGACAGTATTTGCAGGACTTGTGTTGAAGTGACATTCGGCATCTGTCAAGCATTGTAAGCATACAACCGGTTTAATCAATAACTTCGCATCCAGCTTTTGAGAGTTTAAACATTCATAAACATCAAAGTGTCCACTACTGCAATCTTCACCTGTGAATCTAAGATGTTTAAGAGGCATTGGCGGTTGTCGAAAGGTGTAAAATATTTGGCCATTTTGGTACACTTGAAAGCGACAACCGAACAATTCAGCGGCAGCCATCAACTCACATGCAGAATCATAGGTGAAGGGCTTAAGCATTTCACTCTTATAGTGCTCCTGTGTAGTATAATTATCTCCTGTACCATCATCAGTCCACACCTAGAACCTGTCCCAGTCATTCAATACATAAGACACAATGTTCCTCCGGATATCAAGAGTGAGCCTGATATGGCCGTGCAATATGTAACAAAGAGAATGGAAATGGCAGGTGCCATCTCCAGGCATGGAAACCACTCGGTAAGTGACAGTTCTTTGATCGATGGTGATCACCTCGATAGACATGTTAATGGGGGTACGGTTGGAACGATAAAGGAAATGGGTACCTGAACAATGTAAAGTAAGTCTAAAATACCTACACAATAACTATAATCGTAATAAACGAACAATAAAACAGCGGAGAAGCCATGGATTAAATAAAAAGGCCGTAGTTATCAGCAGGGAGATGTGAATCCCGTGGCGAAACAAGGAAGAGAATGTAGAGACCAGAGCGATGGACGGCCTTATATAGGCAGGCAGCCAACAACGTGGGAGGCGTTGGGATGGGGGACCCAACGCTGCCTCACACGGTGACTGAGCTGCAGGCTATGGACATATATATGTACATAAGTAGGATTCAGTTAGTGTTGGGAACCCGCGTACCAAATTTCTTGAAGATGGGCCCATAAATAAGAAAGTTCAACATGGCGGACGTTGTCGACTGTTATGACCGTTATGCATATAATTTCTAAATGAAACCTGCTTAATTTTTGTAAGTAAGCTGTAAGGAATAAGCCTGCCAAATTTCAGCCTTCTACCTACACGGGAAGCTGGAGAATAAGTGATGAGTGAGTGAGTGAGGGAGTGAGTCAGTCAGTCGATGAGGGCTTTGCCTTTTATTAGTATAGATTATTTCTTGCTTGTCAATGTGCTTTAGCATCTTGTATTCTTATTCTTTCTTGTTCCTGTTCTTCTTTACTTAATTTACTTAATGTTCAGCAGCTGTCAGCTACTTTTTCTTTCAGCTGTTATGGTGATTATCACTTGTTTTTTTATTTAAATACTTTTATTTCAAAAAAGTGACTTAGAATACAATCAAGCAAATTAAATTGGCAGAACTTATACAACAAATGACTTGCAAACCCTAACAAAGTAACCATTCAACCCCCACCTGAGAGAAAGAAAGGAGGCCTAAGACCATAGGAATAAACTTGGTATTTCTTTGCAATAAATACAGGATTATTTTTCGATCCTTTACGTTTAATAAAGTTCCATGTTTGATAATGCGTAAAATCAATACTCAATCAATACTCTTGATTATGAATTCTGAACATACAGTATATGTACAGTATCTTATCGAGGGGGATTATCAATAGATAGACTTACAGGGACTGTCCTTTAATTAGAATAAACCTTGCTGGCCATTGTTAAAGTGGCCACTAGGTTGGCACTACCTAAACATTTTTGAATTTCTAGAACATATCAGGTCATAACATTTCAAATAAGACCAAGATCAAGGTTCTATCTCTATTAGTTTGCAAGTAATTGTGTGACAGATGGACAGACCATAGTATTTTATATAGAGAGATAGCACCATTTCACAGGGAGCACCATACTGAAGTAATCTCAAGTATATAACCTCAATACACTTATTAATATATCTATTTATTGTTAATGGAACACAGGAAGTTGAAATGATTTGCTGAGGCTTAAAGTATAGTGCCTAGCTCACTACACCACACTGCTAACTCTCTCTCACACTATGATGTTGATCATCTCTCTCCTGACGGAAATGAATGATGCTTTTTTAGTCTTTAAAGCATTTTGTAAGGGATAACAAAATAATTTGGGCACATCAGTTGCCACTATACAATAAGTAAGAAGGCCTTTCTGCCTAGATGACTATATACTCGTATTAAATGCCTAACTCTTGTAAATGAAATTAGTCCGTTTTCTGCAGTGGACTAGGATTGGTATAAAGGGAGAGCCATCTAGTCATAGTGATTTTATTAGGTGATGTGGATGGCCATGTGTCATTGTCCATTCATACAAGACAAAAAATGGAAGTACAAAACTGCTGGTAAGGTGATGCAAACCTCACCACTCTTTGGTAGCATTCTAGCAGGTTACAGACAGGGCTGGTGCCACTGTTAAGGCATTCGCCTAGGGCACAGATCACAAAGGGGGTGAACCAAGCTGCATGGGTTAGCTACCGAACAGTTGTTTGGCACACTAATAAACTTGACCTAATTTGCAAAATAACCTAGCACTGGCACTGGTTACAGATTATGTCTTGGTAAATAGAGGAGAGCACCAGATGATTTTGAGGTGCGGGTAGAGCAGGGTTAGTATTGGATAGCAACCATAAACAATTAGGCTATAAAAGTGCACGGCATTTTAGATGTATTTTAGAGTTAACTTCAAGTTCCTTTGTTTGGTGAAACTCCTTTTACTTAATCTCTGCAATCTCAGGTGCCCTTTTTATGTGACATAGTCCTTACAAATCCTTTGAAATCTTTCTTTTATAGCATTTTTTGTGTCTGGATGTTTAATTCTGCATTGATCTACATCTCAATTAGATGCATGCCCTCTTCCGAAAGCAGAAGCCTGTTTGTGTCTGTTTTTGATGACCAGCCATTGAATACTCTCTTTCTATTCTCTCCATAAAACTGGATTTTAATATATTCTGGTAAATCAGTGTGGAATGGGCTTACAGTAGCATCAGCCTGTTTCTCTACAGCCCTCATGTGGTTAGTAGATCTATTCTGCCGAGTAGTCTCAGCTGCCTGATCAAAAACTTACAAAATACAGTGTGGTGAGCTTGTACTGGAAGCATTCACTGGTGTTAATGTTAACAGCGCTGGACAGTTTAGGTAGTTTTGTAAAACTGAAATTAGCCAGCAAAGTTCCATGATTTCTTTTTTTTCACTTTGTCATTGCTTGAAAGACATGAAACAATAATGAATGTCACGGGTGAGTTTTTATTTATTCTAGATAGACTGGAGAGTTGTGCCATTTTTATGTTAAAATCTGTTTAAAAAGTTCACTGCAGTTTGGGATAGGGCTGCCATTACATTGGCTTAATAGCCAATGCATAAATAGCATAACTCTAATGAAAACGTTACCTACAGCAAAAAAAAAAAAAAAAAAAAATGAAGGTAAAAAACTCACTGTGGGTGTTATTTTTATATCTAAATTAAAAAAAAAAACCATTAAAATATAGAAATTTTAATCTTACTGTGATACTGATGGGGCATGAGTCATCAACCCCACTAGAGGGCATGGGATGTGTTAGAGTTTGTTTTCTTTCTTTTGCATTCATAAGAATTACTTAAGAATGTTTTGAAATCACTTCAGTTTCTTTTTGTCTGGTGCCTCCTGACTCACCACTAGGAAAAAATCCCCACATATGATATACCATTCAACTCGGCTTAATGTCTTGTTATGCAAGATTCTGGGCTTTTTTGGGGGTTCTCCTCATATTTTTTGTCTCTTCACTAATTATTGGAACATATTTTGGCCAGGAAACTACACCCTTATGATAAAGCGTAAACCAATAGGTGCCTTCAGCAAAAATGGTCAGAAGGACTTGAAGTTTGTATATTCCACACCAAGAGACCCCAAGGGTTCATCTCTTAATGGGATATTAGGAGTTCAAAGTTAATCTTTTTCGCAAAACTTCAGTAAAATGGATTCTGGTAATATAGGCATGAAGAGTGTCATTTTATGCTATTTTAAGGTTGCTGATCATAATTATGATACTATTTATGATATTTGATTCTATACTGGTGGTCCTAACCCTCTAAGAGGCACTACCAGAAGGCTAAAAATGACATATTTCAGACATAAGCATATGGGATATCGTTTTTAGACTATTTCAAGGTCAGTGATTATGAATATGTTATTTTTGGTTTTCGCTCCTTTACTGGGAATCCCTCTATGGACCTCCAACAGAAAATGAAAAATAAGTAATTTCTATTACAATTGAGAACATTTAGACTCTACTTCATTTTAATTGAAACACACATTTTAATATTTCAAATATCTGATGCAGCTCTTCCTGTTTATTATGTACTTCCACCGCATGAAGTAAATCATTACATTTCTTGTGAACACCCTTAATTAGGGCAGCTTACGCTAATTCAGACTTAATTTGTTTTCATTTGTTTACCTCTTTTAATAACTTTACTCTTCTTGCCATTCATTTTGGTTTTGAGGATGACTCATGGGTGCCCCCTGCCATTCAACATTTGCAACTTTCAATTCATTATATAGCACCTTTCATAGCAAGTTTAATCCACAAAAGGCTTTGAAAAGTAACATTTAACTGTATATGATTCCTTTATTAATAAATACTAGCACTATGCTAAATTATTTATTTCATATGCTGTCTATAACTAGCAAACGTTACCACCTTATTAAATAATTTCTTTCATACACTGTACACATTCAAACTCAAGCAATGCATACCTTGGGGTCTCTGATGGGCACAAACTCGGAAATACATTCATCCATCTCTTATGCAAATAGGCCCATTTAAGCAGGGGGCAGCAAGAGAATGCCTGTCACGAGAAAATGGATGAGAATGGGCAATCCTGGTCCTGGAGGCAGTGGCTTCAGGCTTTTATTTACAGTAAATTTTGTAATTTGATGTCAATATTGTTAAATGAATTCCTCGTTTAACCAGACAGCTTTCTTTAGCTCTCTGTCTGCTGCCTCAGAAATTGAGAAAGATGCTTACTATTTCCTTCACTTTTAGTGAACAAGAGTCTCTTAATTTTCTAACTCTTTTTTATTTCTTCATTTCAGACCAATGCTTGTCAAGAATATTAAGTTCTTTATTGTTTTATTTATTAACCAGAAAGCAAGAGCACTATGCATTTCAAATAAAATGGGAGACACCTGCTAAATTGGTTATTATGGTTACTAGTAAGTAGCTGGGGCTGCACAGTGGCGCAGTGGGTAGCAGTTAGGAGACCCGGGTTCGCTTCCTGGGTCCTCCCTGCGTGAAGTTTGCATGTTCTCCCTGTGTCTGGGTGGGTTTTCCTCCAGGTGCTTCGGTTTCCTCCCACAGTCCAAAGACATGCAGGTTAGGTGCATTGGCGATTCTATATTGTCCTTGGTGTGTGTGTGTGTGTGTGTGCTCACCCTGCCCGGGGTTTGTTTACTGCCTTGCACCCTGTGTTGGCTGGGATTGGCTCCAGCAAACCCCCGTGACCCTGTAGTTAGGATATAGCGAGTTGGATAATGGATGGATGGATAGTAAGTAGTTCCTTTTATTGAAATATTTTGGGAAAAAAGAAATAGAAAAAAGTTCAAAGATTGAGGAGTTTTCAATCTGCCCAGTGCATTTTCCTTATTTTCTCCGAAAAGTGTTTCCTTCACTTTTTTTATAGATATTAAATTGTACCTCTTACAGTGCTAGGGTGTTGTACCGTGTTAACCCTTATGAATGTTGTGAGAAGTCAAGCAAAATGACACCTTTTATTGGCTAACTAAAAAGATTACAATATGCAAGCTTTCATGGCAACTTGGGCTCCTTCTTCAGGCAAGATGTAATCACTACCTCTTACAGTGTTAAAGTAGCCCAGAAAACTTCATACAGATGGAAAAATGTATGCACTTCAACACTGGCAAATTTCCTGTTTAGGCTGGGAAGAACTTCTGGACACATTAGCAAGATAACAGGTAATGAGACACAGAATATCTGATCAAAATGAATCTTTCATAAACCAAATAATTTGTATCTAATTAAGATGTGGGTCTTAAAGAAAGTCTGTAGTCACTGCAGCCTTAAATGATCACGGCTGCTTATCTCTGAAACAAACCCCCTGTTCACCAAAGAGAAGGTGCGTTTTACTTGAAAAAACATCTCAATTGCCATAAGGCCATTTCTGAGACACATTCTGTAGCAGCTAACCTGGGGCCAGGATCCTAGATACATGGTGTCCATTTCCTCTAATGATAAAGATTGTGTTGACGGTCTATGGTTCGACAATAATCCCTGCACATTTACTTTGGTAACTATAAAAGTCAAGCAAGCCTGAGGGTGGTACTTTAACATATATAAGTGAATGGTGAGTAATAGGGTCTTTCACCTACATATCACCTCAATTCCACAGCATATCAAAAAAGCAGCCGGCCAGACTGCACCTCTGCCATATGATGCCTCCACCTAAATCCTTCGATTGTCTGGTGACTGACATCCACTGATTGCCTAGTTTGTCTGCTGGCTGCTGCTAAAATGAAACTCTTTCTTTCTTGTTAGTGTATAATCTGCACAGTAGCAATGACGTCCTTCTAATTCAATGACCCATGACCTTGCTTAAATTTTTTGCAGTTTTATATATCGATTATCTCCTGATACAGTATCCTGAATTGGAGTGGGGGGGCTCCAAAATTCAGGTGATTTGATCAACTGTCCTATGCAACCAAGCCATACTACATCTGTATAAACTGCCTGTTGCTGCAGGTGGCTCTGGTAATCTACATGGCAAATCTGCAATCACATCCACTGCGGAAGACCCTTCTTGTGACAACCATGCTAAAATAAATGACTGATTCCCATTTTGCCCAGAAGTATTGTACTTTATGCCATGACTAGTTTGTAAAATTAAGAGGGAGTACCAAAAGTTCAACTCTTATGCTTATATTTTTAAACTAAACAGAATTTTATAAACCAATAAAGTTCTAACTACTGATCTTTGAATTAGACAAAGATGTTTCATTTCAGATAAGTGATCCTCAGGATAACCTGTTGATTATAATCATGCACACATGTATGACAGGAATCCAACAGCTAAGCATTTCCACACCAACCCTGAAAGAACTGCAGCTATCAAAAAGTCTCTGGGAGTCCCTTTGGTGGAAAATGTGCTAAATCGACATCAGCATTCTGTAAAGAGTCATCTTAATTTCCTGGGAAGACTGCAAAGGATTAAATATTTTCCACAAGGAATATTGTTCATAAAACAAACCAAACTATTTGTGTACTTTCAGGCAGCACATAAACCTGTAGTTACATTCAATTCAGGATGGAAAAATGCCAGAGAGATCATGCCTTTGTAGGCCTTCTTCTTATTGCCCCCCTCTATCTCCTGGCACACATCCACTTGGAAACTTTCTTTGGCCATTTACCAATGAAAAATCTCATGCACAACCTCTTTCCCAGTTTGGCTTCATTACAGTGTAAATGTAATATTCACACATGAAACATCTCACAGCAACTCAACCCCCAATCTAGCATTTAATAAAATATTATTATTATTATTATTATTAAAACATTTTATTTATATAGCGCCCTTCCCATACTCAGCTTTCTATAGTTCGAAACAAATAAGAAAACAAACCAATTAATTGTTAAATTGTAGTTACATTAACTTCTTAAACACTGCGGTGGGCTGGCACCCCGCCTGGGGTTTGCTTCCTGCCTTGCTCCGTGTTGGCTGGGACTGGCTCCAGCAGACCCCCGTGACCCTGTAGTTAGGATATAGCGGGTTGGATAATGGATGGATAACTTCTTAAACAATTAAACCAGAAAAGTGGCCTAGATGCTGCTTTCTCTATTAATGAAACTCTGGGGGTAGAAATTTGGTTTGTTCAGCTTGCTGACTCTTTATCATTATAAATACAGACAAATAGATAGATAGATAGATAGATAGATAGATAGATAGATAGATAGATA
>JANRMT010027041.1:89562296-89589490 GCA_026402145.1 Polypterus bichir lapradei
ATAGATAGATAGATAGATAGATAGATAGATAGATAGATAGATAGATAGATAGATAGATAGATACTTTATTAATCCCAAGGGAAAATTCACATAATCCAGCAGCAGTATACTGATACAAAAAAAAACAATATTAAATTAAAGAGTAATAAAAATGAATGTAAAAACAGACAATAACTTTGAATAATGTTAGCGTTTATCCCTCCCCCGGGTGGAATTGAAGAGTCTCATAGTGAGGGGGAGGAACGATCTCCTCAGTCTGTCAGTGGAGCAGGACAGTGACAGCAGTCTGTCACTGAAGCTACTCCTCTGCCTGAAGATGACACTATTCAGTGGATGCAGTGGATTCTCCATGATTGACAGGAGCTTGCTCAGCACCCGTCACTCTGCCATAGATGTCAAACTGTCCACCTTTATTCCTACAATAGAGCCTGCCTTCCTAACAAGTTTGTCCAGGTGAGAGGCGTCCTTCATCTTTATGTTGCCTCCCCAGCACACCATTGCGTAGAAGAGGGCACTTGCCACAACTGTCTGGTAGAACATCTGCAGCATCTTATTGTAGATGTTGAAGGATGCCAGTCTTCTAAGGAAGTATAGTCGACTCTGACCTTTCTTACACAGAGCATCAGTATTGGCAGTCCAGTCCAATTTATCATCCAGCTGCACTCCCAAGTATTTATAGGTTTGCACCCTCTGCACACAGTCTCCTCTGATGATCACGGGATCCATGAGGGGCCTGGGCCTCCTAAAATCCACTGCCAGTTTCTTGGTCTTACTGGTGTTCAGGTGTAAGTGGTTTGAGTCACACCATGTAACATAGTCTTTGATTAGCTTCCTATACTCCTCCTCCTGCCCACTCCTAATGCAGCCCACAATAGCAGTGTCGTCAGCGAACTTTTGCACGTGGCAGGACTCCGAGTCATATTGGAAGTCTGATGTATATAGGCTGAACAGGACCGGAGAAAGTACAGTCCCTTGCGGTGCTCCTGAGTTGCTGACCACAATGTCAGACCTGCAGTTCCCAAGACGCACATACTGAGGTCTGTCTGTAAGATAGTCCACGATCCATGCCACCAGGTGTGAATCTACTCCCATCTCAGTCAGCTTGTCCCTAAAGAGCAGAGGTTGGATGGTGTTGAAGGCGCTAGAGAAGTCCAAAAACATAATTCTTACAGCACCACTGCCACTGTCCAAGTGGGAGAGGGATCAGTGTAGCATATAGATGATGGCATCCTCTGCTCCCACCTTCTCCTGGTATGTGAACTGCAGAGGATCGAGGGTGTGACGGACCTGTTGCCTCAGGTGGTGAAGCAGCAGCCGCTCCATGGTCTTCATCACATGTGACGTCAGAGCAACAGGCTGAAAGTCGTTCAGCTCACTAGGACGTGGTACCTTTAGGACTGGGGTGATACAAGATGTTTTCCAAAGCCTCGGGACTCTCCCCTGTTCCAGGCTCAGGTTGAAGATGCGCTGTAGAGGACTCCCCAGTTCCAATGCACAGGCCTTCAGCAGTCGTAGTGATACTCCATCTGGACCCACTGCTTTGCTGGCACGAAGTCTCTTCAGCTCTCTGCTCACCTGCGCTGCTATAAATGTGGGTGGGGATGTCTCTATTATGCTGGTATCAGCAGAAGGATGGTTGGAGGATGCAGTACTCCGAGGTGAGAGTGGGTTAGGGTGGTCAAACCTGTTAAAGAAGTTGTTCATTTGGTTTGCTCTCTCCACGTCTCTTTCGATGGTGGCACCCCACTTCGAGCTGCAGCCAGTGATGATCTTCTTCCCATCCCACACTTCCTTTATGCTGTTACTCTGCAACTTCTGCTCCAGCTTTCTCCTGTACTGCTCCTTCGCCGCCCTGAGCTGGACTCGGAGTTCCTTCTGCACGCGCTTGAGCTCATGCTGATCACCACCTTTAAAAGCCCTTTTCTTCTGGTTCAAAAGGCCATTGATGTCACTTTTAATCCATGGCTTGTTGTTAGCATAGCAGCGTACTGTTCTTACTGGAACTACAATGTCCATACAGAAGTTGATTAATCAGTTGTGCAGTCAACGACCTCTTCAATGTTCTCACTATGTGACCCCTGCAGGATATCTCAGTCAGTGGTTCCAAAGCAGTCTCTCAGAGCCTGCTCTGCCTCAGGGGACCACTTCCTGAAAGATCGTGTGGTTGTAGGTAGCACCTTCACTCTTGGTTTGTAGTGAGGCTGAAGCAGAACCAGGTTATATATTGCTAAATGTTAAATATTGCTCAACTTATATGCTACTGTAGATATGACTCATTTTACCTCTCCACCACATATGTGTATACTTTTGCTGACAAGTTCTTAGGAACACTATATTAATACTAGGTAGGGCCTTCTTCTGCTATCAAAACTGACTAAATATTTTGTGGCATGGATGTTGCAAGCATTCCTTTGAGATTCTGGTCCACATTGACATGACTGCATCATACAGTTTCTGCAGATTTATCATCTGCATATTCATATTCATGCTCTCCCATTCTACCTCATCCCATAACAGGTTCTATTAGATTCTGAAGAACACTGAACTCATTGTCAGATTTATGAAGCCAGTTTGAGATGACGTTTGCTTTCTTACATGGTGCATTATTGTGGCCATAAAGGAATGCACATGATCAACAACAATACTCAAATAGGTCATGGCATTCAAGCAATGATTGATTGGTATTAAAGGGCCCAGACATTGCCAAGAAAACATCACTCACACCATTACAAAACCACCACCAGCCTGAACTGTTGACGCAAGACAGACTGAGTGCATGGATTTGTGCTATTGAAAATTGAGATTCATCAGATCAGGCTACATTTTTCCAGTCTTCAGTTACACCTTCAGATTTCTGTTCTTGGCTGACATGAGCTGAATCCTGTGTGGTTTTCTGCTGTTGTAGCCCATCTACTTTAAGATTGGACATGTTGTGCATTTTGAGATGGATATTCTCCTGTGATCTCTCTCATCTGCAAGGCACTCCATCTGTAGAGCTGCTACTCGCTAGGACTTTTTTTTGTTTCTCGCAGCATTCAACTGTTGTGTGTGAAAGTCCCAGGAGACCAGTAGTTACAGAAATACTCAAACCAGATTATCTGGCACCTGACTGTCTGTCTGGCACCAACAATTTTGCCACAGTTAAAATCACTTAGATAACATTTTTTCCCCCATTTTGGTGTTTGAAGTGAACATTAACTGAAGCACCTGACCCATATCTGCATGGTTTTAATCATTGCACAGCTGCCATTTGATTGGCTGATTAGATAATTGCATTGCATGGATAATCAGGTGAACAGGTGTTACTCAGCGAGTTTGTGTATGTATATATACAAGGGTAGGCAAAAGTAGGTTTACAGTTGTGTGTACCCAAAACACAGAGTTTATTCTTGTAGTAGTATTTATTTACTAAATGTTGAATTATTCACATTAATATGAGAGGTTATTATTACCTTGACAAAACTATTGTAATAATCATAACCTGCATGTCTTTTTCCATATGAATGAACTGTAAACCCATTGTTGCCCACCACTTTAAAAAAAAAAAATATATATATATATACTGTATACACATTGTGGAAGTTGACCCGGACACAGACAGGCAGACACGTTCATGTCACCCACAAACACGTTTATTTACAATATCTACAATAATAAGTGCACCACAAACCCCAAAAGTCCACAAAGTCCTGGCCACACAATGCCTTCCTTTCTTCAGGCCGCCTCCTTGCCTTCTCCAGCTCAGTCCTCTCCGCTCCCGACTCTCGCCCCGAATGAAGGGAGGCGGCCCCTTAAATAGGAACCCAGATGAGCTCCAGGTGCTCCCCGGCAATCTCCCGCTGACATGCCCCATTGTGGCGGAAGTGCCGGTTTTTCTCCCGGAAGCTCTCCAGGTGTCCCTGCTTCTCTTCCCCCCAGCACTTCCTGGTGTGGTGGAAGTGCTGAGGTCCAGGGTCCCCAAGGCATTGGGGCGCCTCCTGGCGGTGACCACGGGCCCCTACAGGGTGGGGCTTCCATGCCCTTAACCCGTGGCCCCCAAAGCAACCAGGAAGGCGGCCACCACGTGATCCCAGATGGGCACACGCCCACTTCCGGTCCTCCAAGGCGTCCCGGCCGGGTCGTGGCCCCTGGCATCCTCGACAACATACATACAAACATACATACATACATTCACACATACACATACACACACATACACAGAGGTTAAATCCTGTTATAGAGAATACCGAAGTAACGAAATTTTCAAAATAATGAATACCTTTTGTGGTCTCAGACAAATGTTCATAGAACATCATGTAGAATCTATTTTTAACGAAATGTAAATCTCAGAAGAAAAATGATGTAGCAAAAGAATTTTAGAATCATGCCCTCATCTTCATCTAATGACTTGTTTTCATTCAATATTCATACTTGTATTACTGTTTAAAAAAATTACATCTAATTTCTCATTTTCAATCTGTGTTCGTACCTGCATTTCTATTAAAAAAAGTTATTTGTAACGTCTCGTTTCCATTCTGTATTCATACTTGTATTTCTATTTAAAAATATATTTATAAAGTCTTGTTTTCATTCTGTATTTGAGCACCTGTATTTCTATATAAAAAAAGTTACATCTAATGTCTCATTTTCAAATAAAATATTTTTTGCAGTTTAAGAAGCACTGTTTTTTTTTTTTTTTAATTCAGGTACAGTATTGTCAAGCTTGGGTCACACAGTTACACAAGTGACAGGAAAGTAAGTCCAAGTTTTCAAAGAAAATACAGGTACTTTATTACTGTATAGAGAAGGCCGGTACAATTTCAAGACTTCGTTCATAATATGAGCTGTTAGGAGCCACAGCATAGGTGATCGTCCTGCTTTAGCTTCCATCTTCAGATTAGAAGAGCACCAGCGGCTCAGAATCACCACTGTGGCAGACGTGGTCTGGAGAAGAGACATAAGAGCAGTTTAAAGCCTGGTGCTAAATGTTAAACATAGTGTGAAAAGCGGTAACCCTGATCCTGCAGAGGACAACCAATTGTTTTGTCCTTGGTTTACTGTTTACCAGAAGCAGCAGAGCAGCTACGGAGCTGTCCTTGCACTGCTGCCGTTAGACATGGTGAATTGCCAGTGGCCCCAGTCACAATACTATACGTATTTGCCCCATTTTCGTTATAACGGAATTTTCCCCAATGGGACAAGGAAAAATATAGTGTCCGAACGGGAGGCCAGAAGAATGACAAATTGACCAGTAGAGTGGAGAAATAACTTTGTATCTGACTTGCAGGAGATAATGGACAGTCAGCAGAAGCTGAGATTCAAGAGAGGTTCCATCCCCCATATACAAGGTGACTGCGGTCCTCATATGGGAACCCAGTTGGGACACCCACAGGGGTGCTTGGGATATGGAGTCCGGAACTGCAGCCCTTTAGGGATCCCTACATTCAAGTAGAGGGTGCTGTCGGGGGAGGACCTCTCTACTTTGATTATGGTCCAGAAGTCCTTCCCAGAAGACATGGCATGACACAATAAGCATTCCCAGGTCCGGCATAAAAGGAAGCCCACTGCCACACGTGGACGAGCCAAAGTTGGGTAAAGGTGGATGAAGCTTGTGAGGATGAGTGGAGGAGGCAGTCAATGACTGAGAGAGAGAAAACAAAGAGTAATTTATTATGCTATTGTCCTTTATTGTACTTGTGGCTGTGATTGTGATGGGAAACACTTATTGGGAAGAGTTTGCCACAAATAAAGACTCTTTGTGCTTTGAGCTTGGGGGAATCTAAGCTGCCTAATTACCAAATCCAGTGGTCAAAATTTTCATTTACAATTTCAATGCAATGAACTTTAATAGTAAACACAGTGCCAACCTGCCACATTCTCTCTATTATAACATGCTCAGTGCAATTAAAGGGGAAATCATTTTGAGTGATTGATAAAATAAGAACATTACAGACACACACTTTATCACAAAAAGAACAAATCTGACCGGCATATACAGTGCTGCTGGTGTCTTCAAACACAGAGTGAAATGTAGGAAATGCAATTAAAAGATAACAAATAATTCAATAAGGAGCAATATTTGCCAGAATGCTGATGAACAAAATTCACACACAAACACATACACAGAAAAAAGCAACTAATGTTTCCTCAGCAGCGCAGCATGAGCTGACCTTAAAGAGCCGCTCTCCAGTAAACGCATACAGCTCGCTTTTGTATGATACCCCAGGCTGCAAGAGATTACACTGTATCCTTTTCATAACTGCAGGAAAGAGCCCACAGAATCAGCATGAAGGTTGATTGTTTAGAAGGAAAAACACATAATGGAAAAGGTTATTCATTAATATAAACTGCTTCTGGCTCTGAAATCCAAGGAATGATTTTTGCCTAATAAAGCCATGCCATGAAAAAAAAATGGAACGATGAACCGAGGGAAAAAAAACTTTTATTACAAGCACATACAGTGATGTGGAAATAAAAGTGTACCCACACTCTCGTTCACTTTTATGGTATTACATATCAGGAGATCTATTCTTCATAAAATCTAAAAATTAGATGCATCTCCCCTTTACTGACAAACAACAGATTACAATTTACCATCATAACTTCAACAAAGCAAAAATGTTGCAAAATATAGGAGTCAAATATTAAAGAATAAGTACCCCCTTCTTTTAATTTTATGGTTTTACATACAAGGACATGATTAACCATCATCTCACCCTCACTATGTCATAAACATTTTATGGATCTAACCTCAAATGACGCATAATACATTACACGTTTTACTTTGTCATTATGTGCTCAACAAAAATGTGTTCTGTATTTGTCAACTGAGATTAGATTTATATACATTTTAAGACCTAATGACAACTAAATGATTGTTAATTATGTCCTGATATGTAAAACCATAAAAGTGAAAGAGATGGCTGACTTTTTCATGTCTATACATAAAACCTGTGTTATTTGAAGATGCCTCACAATTGCTGCAAAAACAGATTTGTATGTTAGACAATATATGTATATAATAGTAATCCAATTATATTATATACTAGGCTGACCCGCCTTTTAAGGCGACCGACTTTTAAGTTGACCACTTCTTAAGGCAATTCAATATGTAGATCAATTTGATATTTTATACAAACTCAGTAATTTGGTTATATTGCATTTGAGCGGTATTACTTTAATACTCGTAGTTTCTGTTATTTTTGTGATGAAATTTAAACTTTTTTTCTATATTGAGGTCGCCCTTTTGAACCCCCCTGATATTTACTACGTGGTGAGGCATTTGTACTCCATCAACATTAATTATTTCTAGAGACATAATTTTGTCTATTTTTCCAGCACATTGCGCACAAAAGCAAGGGAACGATGGGAGCACCAGAACTCTGCTCACATCATGTCGCTTCGTACCGCAAGCTGCAAGTAGTAAGTCTGTGATAAGCAGAATACCGCTACGCTTTCCACTTACGGGACGGAAGGACAATCCCGACCGCTTTTATATAGTAAGGAAGAAGAAGAAGATATCGCACAGTCTGGAGTAGAAAATAATCTTTTACCTGGAAAAACGAAACTACAAATCACATCGTGCATTGCAAAATGGACAGGGTGTGTGTGAAACTCCGCGCCTGCGTATCACTCAAGGGACGGAAGGACAATCCCGACCGCTTTTATATAGAAGGATTATATATATTATATATTATATACAATTATTACCTCTCTGGCAGGGAAGGAGCCCGAACTGGTGCGAGAGGTTGAGAGGTACCGGCTAGATATAGTCGGGCTCACCTCTACACACGGTCTGAGCTCTGGAACCATTCCTCCTGAGAGAGACTGGAATTTGTTCCACTCTGGAGTTGCTATGGGTGAAAGGCGTCGGGCAGGGGCCCCCCGGCTCGAGGCATGCACGTTGGGGTTCTCCCCATTGGACGAGAGGGTTGCTTCCCTGCGCCTTTGTGTTGGGGGAAGGACTCTGACTGTTGTTTGCGCTTATGCGCCGAACGGCAGTTCAGAGTACCCAGCTGTCTTGGAGTCCCTGGAAGAGGCGCTGCAAGGCGCAGCTCCTGGGGACTCTATCATCCTGCTGGGAGACTTAAACACGTCAGCAACGACAGTGAAACCTGGAGAGGTGTGATTGAGAGGAACGGCCTTCCCAATCTAAACTCGAGTGGTGTTCAGTTGTTGGACTTCTGTGCTGGTCATAGATTGTCCATAACGAACACCATACTTGAGCACAAGGGTGTCCAAAAGTGAACTTGGCGCCAGGATGCCCGAGGTCGCAGCTCGATGATCGACTTTGTAATCGTGTCATCGGATCTGCGACCTTATGTCTTGGACACTCGAGTGAAGAGATGGGCTGAGCTGTCAACTGATTACCACCTGGTGGTAAGTTGGATCAGATAGGGGAGAGGCTGCCTGACAGATCAGGCAGACCCAAACGTATAATGAGGGTCTGCTGGGAACGTCTGGCAGAGAAATCAGTCAGAAAAATCTTTAACTGCCACCTCTGGCAGAACTTCAACCTCATTCTGAGGGAGGCGAAGGACATTGAGTCTGAATGGGCCATGTTCCGAGCCTCCATTGTCGAAGCAGCAGAACGGAGCTGTGGCCGCAAGGTTATCAGTGCCTTTTGTGGCAGCAATCCACGAACCCGGTGGTGGACACCTAAGGTTTGAGACCTCGTCAAGTTAAAGAAAGAGTCCTATCAGGTCTGGTTGACCAGTGGGACTCCAGAGGCAGCGGAGGGGTACCGGCGGGCCAAGCGTGTGGCGGCATCGGCTGTTGCAGAGGCAAACCTCAGGCATGGGAGGACTTTGGGGAAGCCATGGAAAATGACTTTTGGTCGGCACAGAGAAGGTTCTGGCAAACCGCCTCAGAAGGGGAAAGCTGTGCTTCACCAACACTGTGGAGATGGGGCCCTGCTGACTTCAACTGCAAATGTTATTGACCAGTGGAAGAAATACTTTGAAGATCTTCTCAATCCCACCAGCATGTCTTCCTTAGAGGAAGCAGAGCTAGAGGACTCCAGGGGGGGCCCATCCATATCAGGGGCCAAGGTCACCGAGGTAGTTAAAAAGTTCCGAGGTGTTGGGGCCCCTGGGGTGGACGAGGTTCACCCTGGGTTCCTCAAGGCTCTGGATGTTGTGGGGCTCTCCTGGTTGACATGTCTTTGCAACATCACATGGACATTGGGGGCAGTGCCTCTGGATTGGCAAACTGGGGTGGTGGTCCCTCTTTTTAAGAAGGGTGATGGAGGATGTGCTCCAACTATAGGGGGATTACACTCCTCAGCCTCCCCAGTAAGGTCTATTCAGGGGTGCTGGAGAAGAGATTTCGGTTGATGGTCGAATCTTGGATTCAAGAGGAACAATGCAGATTCCGTCCCGGCTGTAGAACACTGGACCAGCTCTACACCCTGGCCAGGGTCCTGGAGGGGGCATGGGAATTTGCACAACCAGTCCACATGTGTTTTGTGGATTTGGAGAAGGCATTCGACCGTGTCCCTCGAAGCATCCTGTGGGGTGTGCTCCAAGGGTATGGGGTACAAGACTCATTGTTACGAGCCATTCTTTCTCTGTATAGGAGTAGCAGGAGCCTGATCCGCATTGCCAGTAATAAGTCAAACTTGTTTCCTGTTGAGGTTGGACTCCGCCAGGGCTGCCCTTTGTCACAGATTCTGTTCATAAGTTTTATGGACAGAATTTCTAGGCGCAGCCAAGGAGCGGAGGGGGTCTGGTTCGGGGACCTCAAAATCTCGTCTCTGCTCTTTGCGGATGACGTGGTTCTGTTGGTTTAATCAGACACTGACCTCCAGCTCTCACTGGAGCGGTTCGCAGCCGAGTGTGAAGCGGCAGGGATGAGAGTCAGCACCTCTAAATCTGAAGCCATGGTTCTCTGCCGAAAAAGGGTGGAATGCTCTCCCCGGTTTGGGAACACATTACTGCCTCAAGTGGAGGAGTTCAAGTATCTTGGGGTCCTGTTCACGAGTGAGGGAAGAATAGAGTGGGAAGTTGACAGACGGATCGGTGCGGCATCCGCAATAATGCAGGCTCTGCAACGGTCCGTTGTGGTGAAGAGAGAGCTGAGCCAAAAGGCGAGGCTGTCGTTTTACCAGTCAATCTACGTTACTACCCTCACCTATGGCCAAAAGCTTTGGGTAGTGACCGAAAGAGCAAGATTGCGTATATAAGCAGCCGAAATTAGTTTTCTCCACAGGGTGGCTGGACTTTCCCTTAGAGATAGGGTGAGAAGTTCAGTTATCCAGGAGAAACTCGGAGTAGAGTCGCTGCTCCTCAGCATTGAGAGGAGTCAGTGTAGGTGGTTCGGGCATCTGGTCAGGATGCCCCCTGGACGCCTCCCTGGTGGGGTGTTCTGGGCATGTCCCACTGGGAGAAGGCCACAGGGCAGACCCAGGACACGCTGGAGGGATTATATCTCCCAGCTGGCCTGGGAACGCCTCAGGGTCCCCCCCAAAGGAGCTGGAGGAGGTGGCCGGGAAGAGGGAGGTCTGGGCTTCCCTGCTTAGGCTCCTGCCCCCGCGACCCGACCTCGGATAAGCGGTGGACAATGGATGGATGGATGAAGTAATACAATTATATCCTGGGTATTTAAGGATACATATAGCATACTTGTTTATTAGACAATTATGTAATAGTAATAATAATTATGTCCTGGTACTATGTCCTAGTATAACATTTAAAAAGAAAATGAGTAGTATCTGCATTCAGGTACAAAGCTGACTACAGAAGATGCAAGAAAATACTGAATTACTCACAGAACTACCAAGTTAACTGGTAGGCACAATGGGCCAACACAACACATGACTCACCCAGAATATTTTACAAATAGAACAAATAGAACTTTTTTTGCCCCCGGGGGAAATTTGGCTTGTTACAGAATCCCTTTAAATAAATAAATACATAGGTAGATAAATAAATATATATACAAACACACACACACTGAAGTCTGAATGACCAAAAAGGAAGAAATTTATAAAGAAAGGAAAACGTCTGACGTCCTAGTGAGGTGTAATGCAGACATATTGCGGTTTGTATAAAGGAGACCCAGCAGCATTTCTTGACACACTTATGCAAAATGATCTCTTGGATGAAAGCAGTAGGTGTTAGTGTGTCAGAGAGAGGATGTGAAGAATTGTTCATAATGGCACTTAGTTTTGTTTTAATTCTTTCCTTCACTATTACCTCAAGGGAATGCAGAGTGTGCCCTATAACTGAGTCTGCTCTTATAATTAGCTTGTTGATTCAATGGGCCTCTCGTGAGGTGATGTTACCAGCACAGTACACCACAGCATGGAAAAATCACACTTGCCATCACAGAATTGTAGATGTGAAGGATGTGTGTCACTACCCATATTAAAGTAATGCAGTCTCCTAAGACAAAAGAGCCTGCTCTGCCCTTTCCTATATACTTCCTCGGTGTTACAAGACCAGTTCAACTTGTCAATGATGTGGACCCCCAACTACTTGTGCGAGTGCACCACCTCTAAAGCCACTCCTTGAATAATGACTGGGCGTAGAGGTGTGGCGAATGTCGATAACCACTTCCTCAGTCTTGCTGATGTTAAGTTGCTGACAATTCTTTCTGCAACCAAGAAACCATGTTCTCCATCCAACTCCTATACTCTGTCTCGTCCTCCTTATCAATGCACTCCATTAGTGTAGAATCACCTGAGAATTTCTACATGTGACATAAGCTTGTGTTATATTTATAGTTGGAGGTGTGTGGAATGAAGAGAAAAGGAGACTGGATTGTTCCTTGTAGTACTCCACTGTTGCTCACACTTATATCAGAAATTCTAATAAACACTAATAAAACCTTCCTTAATACAATAAATACATTACAATAATTATAATCAGAAATAAAAAAGCAATAAAAGGAATAAAACTGCAGATGTACCTGATATAAGCACTGGTAAATACTACTTAAAAATTTCATTACAAATAATTTTTAGAAGAAAATTCAAGTACCATTGACTTTAGCACCACTGTCCTTCATGTACAGAAACCCACTCAATGTCTTTGTGAAGTGTGAAAATTCTTCCTTTGGGTTTCTTTCCAGGTACTCTGGGGATCCTGCCACATCCCAAAAATATATGGCTTAGACTTAACTGGTAACTCTAAAATTGCCCTATATGAGTGTTTTGTCTTGGTAGAGAAATATATTGCTCCACTTTCCCCTTTTGTATTATTAATATGTAGCCTTTGTCAGAATGCCTCAAATCTGTTTATAAGGTATTGTACCATATAACTTCTCCCCACCTTCCCTTCTACATCTATAACCTCAGGCAATTAGGTATAGTAAAAGACAAGCAGGAGTTAAGTTACAATTTAAACAATGTACAGTGATCCCTCGCTAAATCGCGCTTCAACTTTCGCGGCTTCACTCTATCACGGATTTTAAATGTAAGCATATCTAAATATATATCACAGATTTTTTGCTGGTTCGCGGATTTCTGCAGACAATGGGTCTTTTAATTTATGGTACATGCTTCCTCTGTTGCTTTGCCTAGTTGATTTCATACAAGGGACACTATTGCAAGATGGCTGAGAAGCTACCCAATCAGAGCACGTATTACATATTAAATAAAACTCCTCAATGATATACGATATGCTTCCCGTACGGCGCTTCGCATACTTGAAAGCCCAAACAGCACATATTGATTTTTGATGTTTGCTTGTCTCTGCCTCTCTCTCTCTCTCTGACATTCTCTGCTCCTGACGCAGGGGGTGTGAGCAAAGGGGCTGTTTACACAGAGGCTGTTTGCCTAAAGGATACGGACGCTCCTCTAAAAAATGCTGAAAGAATACCTTTACATTGCTGCCTTCCTTGTAGCTGCTTTGTCCGGCAGTGCCTCGCATACTTAAAAGCCCAAAAAGCCCTACTGATTTTTGATTGTTTGCTTTTCTCGCACTCTCTCTCTCTGACATTCTCTGCTCCTGACGCACACTTTGAAGAGGAAGATATGTTTGCATTCTTTTAATTGTGAGATGGAACTGTCATCTCTGTCTTGTCATGGAACACAGTTTAAACATTTGACTAAAGGGTGTTATTTCATGTCTAGAGGGCTCTAATAATGTTATAAAATGTATTTAGAAGATCGTAAACAGGTTTTCTATGCTCTAACTGCGAAAATAGTCGATGTATAAATAAAGAATCCTACTTCGCGGAAATTCATTTATCATGGCAGAGTCTGGAATAGATTAACCGCGATAAACGAGGGTTGACTGTATTATTGATAATATTAATAAATAATAACAATATGCAAAGTACATTTGAATATTGGCAATCATACAACCTGATAAATGTTGATGTGTACTTTCAGGTGGCACACAGACTTGTTAGTTACTTAATAATGTCTCTAGCTCATTTGTGGTCAGCTGTCTTCAGAACAGGCCACATGCCTGTCTCAATATGGCTGCCGAGCTATGCTCTTCATTGTGTTGTCCTTTTCAGTTCATGGTGTGAGACGGTCATTCATCAGTTTGGCAAGAGAGAGAGTGAGGGAGTGAGTGATTCTCTGTCCAACCTCTAGAGCCAATAGGACGTTGTGGTACTTAAAGGCTTTTGATACAAGCCAGTCCCAAAAAGCCATACCTTAGACCAGTGGGGGAATAGAACATCTTCACACCTGCCACCCCCCAAAACTATTTGTTGAGCTAAAGTTTGCCAATTAGGCAGCCTGACTTTCCTATGGGGGTTGACTGACAGACTTCAGAGAAACATTAGCCGAACTTGTTTAAGGCACTTCCCCCTAACTCTGTTGTAAAATTCAAAGAGACCCATTCCTAAAAGGCAGGGGTAAACATGAATGCTTCTCACTAAAGTAACACTAATATTAAATTGCTTTGCCTAAATTACAAATAAAGACATACAAAATATTTATCAACTTGTGTGCAAAATCTCACATCACAACAATGGGCAAGTGAGTTATGTGATGGGTTGCCACCCCATCCAGCTTTGGATTCTACAATATGCCCTATGCTGCCAGGATGGGCATTAACCCCCATAACTCGGAACTGGATTTAAGGTTGTTCAGAAATGGATGAAAGGATATTATAGTGCCAGCTGTTTGGGATAAAGAATCATAGCCACGGAGGTCTGATGTACATACACTATGTAGTGTCATGGCAACATGGTGGCACATTTGGCTACACTGCTGCCTCATTAATCCAGTATCCTGGTATTGAATCCTCTTCCTAGCTGTTATTTGTGTGGTGTTCGCATATTGTCCACATATCAGCAATGCTTTACCTCTATGTACACCAATTGTCCACTCGCATACAGAAGACGCTCAAGCTAGGTTAACTGATCACACTGAATTAGCCCCCTGTGTGTGGGTGTGTACCATATGATGGACTAGGACCCTATCCAGGGTTGTTTCTTTACTTGAAATTTGAACTGAATTAAGCAGGTTAGGGAATGTATATAGTGTGTCAGGTAATGCACCTTATAGAACAAAGTCCCAGTAAACTACTGTGGTGGATGGCCGGGGCCCTTACCTGACTGGGATGCCTTGAAAATGGAAGGACCGGGGGAGAGAGCTTCTCCAGGACATTATCTCCCCTGGAACGATAGAAGGCAGCCCACCTGGCTGCAGCAGGTCCACAGGTTTAGAGCATCGAAGCTTAATGCTGCTGGGGCCTGTGGCCACCACTAGGGGGCACCAAGATGTTTACTGGGCCTTGTTTGGCAGCACTTCTGTCAACCCAGAAGTAATGCAAGAAAACGGTCGTTGGACTATAAAAGGGACCAGCCACCACTACTCAGGGGCAGGGTCAGGGGGAAGAAGGATGAAGCTTGTGAGGAGGAGTAGAGACGGAAGGACTGGCAAGAAAAGGACTGTCATTGTCTACTGTGGTGATCTGTTGTGCAGTGATCTGGGGAGCAAAACAAGCGTCTCCCCACTGTGAATAAAGAGTGTTGTGTGTTGCACCTGCGTCTCTACCTGTCAGTGTTGGGGTGGGGCGGATGTACATGCTCCTAGTTTCTACACTACATTTTTACTTATTTTAGGGGTAAAAATAAGCAGATCCCTGCTGCTGGTTATTTGCAAACATGCTACATAAATATGGCCATAGAAGATGTAATTCTATAACTCAACAGAAGATTTTCTCAAGGTTTGGCCCTTCAGCAAAAGAACTGTTATGGCAGAGGACACTCTAAGTCTAGTTAAGGCAATTTTGATGACATAACATGACTTTGCTTAGAACAGCCCATTAAAACTTTTTCATTTCAATCTTATTTTGGTAAACAGTTTAAATCTTTAATTGTGTCTCTTTAAACAATTTTGGAAAGATAAAATAACCATACATAATTATTTTTTTTTTCTTATTAACAATACGTAAAAACCTGACCTGGTAATCAGGGAGTCATTAGTTTGTGTTTTGCAGTCTGACTTATTGCATATGTACAGACACAATTTTACTTCAAGACAGTGGTAAAAAAAAATTGTACTACACCTTCTAAAAAAATTTAATAAACATCCATCTAGAAGTTTTTTTTTCTGTGCAGTAATAAAAAGGGAGTAAGACAAAAGCCAATGAAAACCAAGGATTCATAGTAGTGCCAATCAGCTAGAAAAAAGGTTGACCAACTGCCAGGCCTACTGTATAAACTGTCACCTGCACAAGCTTGTGGGTACAAATTAATGCCACAATGTTAGACTTTCCTTTGCAGCACTGGATCATGATTAAAAGTTGAATAGGTTTTCCTCTGAATGAATGCACAGCTGACTACACTTCTACAGTATACAGGCATCCAGCCATCAATTGTCACAACAGAGTCGGAGATGCTAGAACCCATGATGGCAGCAGTAACCACAAGACATAGAACATATCTGGAGATGATAGAATTGGCAACCCTTACTTTTACAGATGACTCTTGTTTAATGACACCCAAAGAAATTATTCTATAATACAGCTTAGACCCACTGAAATAGTAATGCTCTGGCACTAAACTGAGACAAGAAATGAATCCAGATAATGGCACTCAGAATTCCTGTTGTTTACCAGGATGCCCCACTATCTGTTAAAATGCCCCAATTTTCCAAATAAATAATTAATCAAAGGACAGTTTACTTTATTTAAACACAATATTAGATTTGCTTACCAATAGTTATACAGTATTTACTTAAAAAAAGGCATACTATCAAAAGAACACTCCTTAAGCCACATTTTACATGTCAGTGAACTCAGTCTCACAAGTCTTCATTGGCAATGAGCATTCAGATATCAACTGAAATGTTTGTTAGAAGAATCCTTTGGATCAAACCACCATCTCTGTATCCCATCAGATGAAGCATGGATTGTCTATATCCTTACTTTAACTCCAGATCTGCTTATAGCATTCAGCAAACACATAGATAAAACATTTGTACATTTTTTAAAGGCAATGTATTTCCTAATGTAGGTTAGATTATCAAAGCTGTTGGTTCTTTTTCTCAGTTTTCATCGCTTACTTCTCTTGTCCTTCATCTCCAACCAGAGCCTTAACTGCTGGCAAAGCAGACTGTTATAATTAAACAGCTGAGCTCCCCAGTTACGTCTGTTAAGATGCTAGATGCTCCTTATTCACATTAATTAGTCAATGTGAAAACAGATTGCCCTAGAATGGGCAGCTTACTACAGAGGTATGGAGAAACAGGCAGCACTTCATAATGAATAAAGCTTATTTATACCTTCCTTGGTTTATAAATAGGACAATCCTGCCCTTTTAATATGGCATCTAATGGATTAAAAAGATAAACCATGCAGTGTATATTACTTTCTGACAAATTTTCTTAAGTCTAATACAAGTTTAAGAAGGCATCTTTCTGCCAGTCCTTCACTATGGCATTGACCTATGGTGTCTACTATCAATGATTTACTATAAAGAATGGGATCAAAGCCAGTGATCAGGGTCTATGAAGATGAACCTGGGCAACAGCCTTCCTTCACTACATAAACAAGAGACTTAAGAACTCCTAGACACACCAATAGCAGTCATTTGATTATTAAGCCCTGCAAAAATGTATAATTCCCTTAGAGAAGACAGTCCTCAAAAACATGATCCTTAAAGTCAGCCATTTATACTCAATGTCACTGTAGCAATAACAAATAATAACACCAGACTCTGTTCAGACTAGCAAGGTTTCACCTACACCAACTATATTAACCCTTTCTTCCTCTGCAGTGCTGAGAAACCACACAGTGAGGGCAACTGAGCCTCGTCCAGAAACCCCACCCCTTCCAGTCCTGCACTATAAATATCGATATTCCTAGAAGAAATGGTGTCAGAAACAGAAGCAGAGATCCTGCATGCCAGACGTTCCCAAACTTGACCTGCTCAACAGTGCTTCACCGTCTGAAGAGGCTATTTAGGCAGTGTTTATACGTATTTTCTGTTCTTGCAACAAACACTTGTTTTAGTTCATTTTCTTGGATTTTAACATTAAATTCAGTGGTTGTGTTGGTCCTTTAACTTCTTCTGGGGACTCCTCTGCTCTTTTACACCTTCACAAAGGACACAACTGAAATAAATCAGACTCCATTACAAAATAAATTAAAAAAACTCAAATTAAAAAATAACTCCCCACATTACCTTTCGAAAATAAAAATCCTAAGATGAAAAGAGTCCTGACCAAATATACACCAAAACTAACTTCCATAGACAAAGATGATAAGCTATCAAATCAGAGGTTGTATGATGTTATTAAGTAGAGAAAGACAGAAACAAAAAATGAACTTCATTCTTTCACACCTCAAGTACCAAACTATTAGCAAAAATAACTCTTCAAATGTAAAGAAAAAATATATTAACAGTAAATTAAGATTATTGGATGCCTGCCATCCAGGGAATTTCCAAACGAAATAATGCGTAAAGGGGTGGCTGTTGTTGCCAGGGTTTTATCCCTGGCTCAGTTTCTTTTTGTCTTTTAACTCAGTGTATTGACTGATATAGTTTGTTGTTTACATTTTGATGTGTTTTTTACTATTAATTTGTTGTACTATGTTAATTATGTATTTATGAGTCTTTACTAGTATGCTTCTTGTGTTCTATATGTTTAGACTAAAAGGGCCAGGCCTCCCGATGCCTCATCTGGGCTATTTAAGTTTACAACAGAAGTAAGATGGCTGCAGGTGTATTTATATGTTTCCTTTTTTTTAAATTCTGGTATAATGAACTCTGGCTCATTTTAGGAAAAAGCTATTTGGGACTGTGGACTAGCATTCTTTTGTAGTTAATTTTGGGTTTTGCTTTTGTGATTCTTTTAGAATTTTTTTTCTTAACAAATCTTTCAAATTTGTTGAAGTTTTTGTCATTCTGAACCAGGGGTTATTACAGTTCCCACTCCTCCAATTTTAAAATTCTGCTGGGCCTGTGCAGACTAAAGTCTGCTTGAGTTTGGGGGTACGATTAATCCCTGTTCACTAGGTTGCATTTGAAGCATGGAGTTAAATTTTGGAAGCTAGATCTCATTCTGAGCTTCAGAGCCAGGCAGAATCTTAACAGCAGCATTTTAATATGAAGGGACTGACTTTATTTAGTTGCACAGTTTTTAGCACTGTTGCCTCACAGCTATCCAGTCACTGTTTGTGGTGAGTTTGGATGCTCTAAAGTATAATCTCATCAAATATAATCTACTTGCATCATGGGGAGTTCTTTTCCTATTTTTTTCCATCAGTTTTTTTCTCACATCCTAAAGACATGCTGGTTTGGTCAAATGATAACTAAATAAGGCAGTATGAGAGGTTGTTGGTGACTGCATATGAGAGAGGGCTGTGATAACCTGTATCTGTACTAGAAAGTCAGTCAGTGAGTCAGTCATTCTCAAACCCGCTATATCCTAACACTGGGTCTGCTGGAGCCAATCCCAGCCAACACAGAGTGCAAGGCAGGAACAAACCCCAGGCATGGCGCCAGCCCACCGCAGGGCACACACACCAAGCACACACTAGGGACAATTTAGGATTACCAATGCACCTAACCTGCATGCCTTTGGACTGTGGAAGGAAACCGGAGCACCCGGAGGAAACCCATGCAGACACAGGGAGAACATGTAAACTCCACACAGGGAGGACCTGGGAAGCAAACCTAGGTCTCCTTACTGTGAGGCAGCAGCGCTACCACTGCAACACCGTGCCGCCCATACTGGAAAGTAAGAATTGGTTGCAGAGGTGCCTCGGACTCCTGCAAGATCTGCTGAGCCCTTATGGGCAGTTCTTCCACCAGACCCGGAAGTGCTGCCGGAAATGAGTCATCAAGCATCTAGAGCACTTCTGGGTGCCTTATTAAAGAAGCCAGCAGCCACTACTATGGAGTACGAAGACAAAGCTTGACATGAGAAGTGGAGGAGAAAGGAGAGAAGAGACAGAAGGGAATTGTTCGTTTGCTGTGCTTGTGCTGAGACTGTGTTGTACTTGTGGGAAATGGAAGGAGGCATTTCCCACGAGGTAAAAAGAAAATTAAAACAATCAGTATGTGCCTTGAACTTGTGTCCCACGCTTGCCGGTTCAGTGTTTGTTCTTTATTTCGCCTTATACAATTTCTTGTATTAAGAATTTGTTAGTTTGTTAGTTTTTAGTTTACTACTCTCCAAAATGTTTCCAGGGCAAGATCCAACGTGCGTACGCTGCAATCAAGTCCCAGCCTCACTAGGTCACATGTTTTGGGCCTGCACCAAATTAACATCATTTTGGACCAAAATTTTTAAGTGCCTTTCAGACAGCCTTGGTGTCACAATCCCTCCTAACCCATTAACAGCTATGTTTGGTGTTCTTCCAGGTGGGTTTAAAGTGGAGAAGGACAAACAAACTGTGATTGCATTCACTACACTATTGGCACACAGACTTATTTTGCTAAACTGGAAGAATCCTAACTCTCCTCTTTTAAATCAGTGGGTAACTGATGTTTTATGCTATTTGAAATTGGAAAAAATCAAATACTCAGTTAGAGGATCTGTACAAATTTTTTTCAAAACATGGCAGGATCTAATCAGTAATATTTTAGAATAAGCTCTTAAAGCACAGAGAAAGCAATTATTTCTGCATTCATTTCTTTTTTCTTCTCCATTCATCTCTATTGGCTTATCAAACTCATCAATTAGGTATGTTTACAAGCCTTAAGTTTTACCCTGTTGGCCATGCTCTCTCTCTCAGGGGTGGGGGTCGACTTGTTCTCAATCCTACTTTTGTAAAAATTGATTGATTTGTATGGAATGATTATAATAAAATTAATTTAAAAAAAAAAAAAGAATTTGTTAGTTTTCGCATACCCCTTGGGATCAGAGCGCAGGATCAGCCATTGTACAGCGCCCCTGGAGCAATTACAGGTTAAGGGTCTTGCTCAAGGACCCAGCAGAGTAGGATCTCTTTTGGCAGTGACAGGGATTCGAACCGCCAACCTTCTGGATACCAGCACAGATCCTTAGCCTCAGAGCCACCACTCCATCCCAAATATTAAACTTATAAACATCATTAAACTGAGTCATAATTTTTAATGCAAATTGGTAGCTAACTAGGAAGCAGTAAATCCATCCATCAATACAAACCATTAAGGGAAACACCACTACCCTTAATTCTAAAGTGACAAAATAACTCAATACTTAATTGAAGATTTTTTTTTTATTAAAACAGGAAAACAGACTGAAAAGAAAAAAGAAAACAGGTGATAAAATTGCTAAATGCATGGAACACCAAAACTTACAAAGAAGAAAGCTGTGAAAGAAACTAAGGGAAACTAATAAAGAAAATAAACAAAACCATCAATTGCTACTAAATATTAGCAAAAACATTTAAAACAAGGATATACTGTAGATTCTCACAAAACTCGAATCCAAAAATGCTATCTAATTTTTTGTCCTTAATGTGAAAAGAACACCAACAACTAGAGTTTCTACCCAGGAAAACTCTTAACTAAACAACACTGTAAACTTGTATTTACAGGAGAACTGATAGGAAAATATGGTAACTTTTTCAATTCTTCAGCATAAAATGAAGGATCCCTGATGACTGCCGTAATTGGAATTAACTGTGATTGGTAGGCCCTGCCCATACAATAGGTCTCAATTTCAACAAAAAAGATAGGATGAAAGAAAAAAATAACAAAAAAGGAAGTCAAGGTACAGGGCAAAGCTTCAAACAAGTCATGACATCTGTTTGGACTACTTTAGCCATGTGTGTGGTTTTGTTGTGTCATGCTGTTGTATATTGTATGCTGAGAATTTAAGTCATTAGAATTGATTGTTTTAAAGAAATAAAGATAATTAATATTTTCTTTATTTTTATTTCTGTTTTGTACCTCTATTTTGATTAGGTCTCCATTTTGTGTGTTTGATTTCCTGGTTGGCCAGCATTTTGTTTGTCTTATCGCTATGATGCAGCATGGTTGCTAGGCATATGAGGCACATGTCACATGATCCATGACATCAGTACAGCCTGTTATGACATTATCGCTAGACAGGAGGGTCTAAACTGCAAAAACCCTCCCAGGAACCAATAAACCCACTTAAATATGTTTAAACAAAGAGCCAATTAAAAAAATATATCAAGGTGTTTAATTAGTTTACCAAGCAACAGACAATAAAGTGTAAACTTTACAAAACTAAACCCAGAAAGAAATAAAAGAAAACAAAAGAAGAAGTATTTAGTAAAGGAAAAGATTGGAGCAAAAAGAAAAACAAAAGACAGCTATTGCGTATTACCCAAATCAAAAATACAAATTCCAAAATTCCAATTCTTTGTTCAAAAATTATTCAAAATTCAGACATTTCTCATACACAAAAGTCCGGAATATTGAAATATAATAACTCTAAACAAAAGTCTCAAGAGAAACAAAGGAAAAATAAACCAATTTTAGAGGAAAGCAGCATTTGGGGGAGGGACAGAAAATACTGTGGCTGTGCTTAGTAGCAGACTCATATAGTATTGTTAGGTTTTTCCAACATCTAAGAAAACTAATTCCCCACAAAACCAGAACAATGATGGAAATTAGTATTTAGGGATATACCAACAAAATACAAAATTAAACATGATAAGAAAGAAAATAAAAACACATTATACAAAATATAATATGGAGTCCTGACACAGCCGTATGATTATTGATGGCCACACATATTAAGTTGTGCCCTAACTATGAGAAATATGATAGAAGATTTATAAGAAACTAGTGTTCAGGTAGATAAAGAAAAAAACTGTACATATAATTAATAATTTAGTGTCTTGTTTGGTTTTGACTATTGATTTTTCTTTAGAGTTTTGATTTTAGTAACTATTCCAAACGAAACTAGTATGAGAGACTTTAGCTTTGGCTTTTGAATACTCTTTAACTTTGTCTCTTAAGAAAGTTCATAGCACGTTTCTGTACTTCTGATAAATCCTGATTGATTGAACTCACCATCTGTCCAATTGTATCATAAAATTTGGAGGTCATTGCCAAGTTATGAGCTTCACTGTGCCAGTACCTATAACCAAGTAAAAGATATAAACTCCATCCACCCATCTAGCCATTTTAAACCCCATCTATCCATTTTAGGGACTTGTTTGACCAGATGCCCATTTCATTAGTACTGGCTGCAAGGCTGAAACCAAACATTGACAAGATGTGAATCCATCACAGGTATACACTCATTCACAAAGGGCAAATGCAGAGTTGTCAGAAAACCTAACATACTTACCATTGTGTTATAAGTGGAAAACCTACTCAGACACAAAATGCCAACTCCACACATGCAGTGCCTAGGCCTGGGGATATAACTACATTTATTTGTATTGACTACAGACTCATAATGCTTAAGTATAGCTTAATAATTAGCTTTTAGGCCATATATGATATTTGGCAATGTTCCAGATTTGAAGCACCTTTAATGCGCAGCCTGCTGAAAATACGACATGCCTACTAAACTAGTGAGTACACAATGTATGCTAGTGATGAATGTGCATTTTAAATCAGATCACTGAATGACAGTGTTCACTAAGAAAGTTTCTTTCTTTGATAATTTCCTCATTTAACAGTACATCAGTTTTGTGCTAATTAAACAAAAACACAGAATAATTATGTCATTTTGACTCTTGTATAAGTCATTAGTACAATTGTTATAAGATAATGATAAGGTTTATAAATGTGAAGAGTTTATGCAAAACTGTGATTTCACTTGTACTCTTAATTTGTATAATTTGGTGTGTTAAAGGTAATTCCTGCAGCTTTTACAGTATATAATCAACATACATATTAAAACGTATCTAAGTCAGTGAGATAATGTTCTGTTGATTGTGCCTTTAAAATGTCATTGTAGATGAGGATCACTTTTCAGCTTAATTTAATCATTCACAGCAGTAAAGCTCAAATAGTGCCTATCG
Organism: Polypterus bichir lapradei; assembly: GCA_026402145.1. Classification (NCBI taxonomy): domain Eukaryota; kingdom Metazoa; phylum Chordata; class Cladistia; order Polypteriformes; family Polypteridae; genus Polypterus; species Polypterus bichir. The sequence goes on from JANRMT010027041.1 coordinate 89,585,624, forward strand.
GAGTGCGTTCTTAATAGAAAGGAACATACAAAAAGAAGAGTTCAGAAATCCACGGCTAATTATTGGAATTAAGTGTTAAATTGCTGTGCTTGCTATGCTAGCTTTAAAGCTTGTATAGTTGCTTGCAATCTTTAATTATTATGAAAATGGTTTGCACAATTTTTATGAAAATCTGAAATATCACTCCACATTAATATTATTGAACAATTTATCTAGTCTGGATAAAGTAAAATATGATCAGAATTGTGTAAAATTTGATTTTATCTGTTGTGTGGGTGTGCCCTGTGATGAACTGGTGCCCTACCTAAAGCTGGTTCTTGCTGTGTCTCATGCTGCCAGGATAGGCTCTGGCTCTACATAACCCCATCTTGGAATAGGCTCATTCATAAAAATTATTCATGCTTCCTTAATCTTCATAGCCTTCATTCAAATGTGTTTGCACATTTCAGGGCCAACTTTTTTGGTCAATAATATGACTAACTAGTATCAGTTGTACTTGTTGCTCAATAATATGATCAAGTGCTTTTAATAATCCAGCTATCATATTACATCCAGATAACAATCCTTAAGGAGAACATCTTCATGAAGGAGGGTCTGCCTTTTTTAAAATGTCTGTCAAACTAAAACTACCAGACTTTCTACAGCCCACCCCTGCTTCCTCAAAACTGAATATGATCTAAAAAAAAACTCTTGACATAGAAGGTGTGGCCTGAAGGGGGCGCTGCAACTCGCCAAACATTAGACACATGCACAAGTCCAGCAACACACAGGATGTTATTTTGCTGTGGGAAACACTTCTCTCAAGCGTTTCCCACCACCAAAGCACTATAGCACACAGCAATAAAGCACTCTTCTCTCTTTCTTTGCCTTTTTTCAATCTGCCTCCTCCTGGTAAGCTTCTTCTGGGGCAGCAACTCCTTTTATGTAATGCTCAGGAGTACTTCTGATGTTCTGTAATTGTGGTCTGGAAGCACTTCTGGGAGAGGTGGGCTCAGCGGTCCCTACAGCTCCTCCTGGCAGCACCAACGGGACCCAACAGGACTGAGTAACCAAACTACATCTCCCATGAAGCCCTGTGGGAGACCACAGCTCTGCAGCAATTCAGGGGGGTTGCCATCTAGCATACCAAAAGAGATAATGCCCGATGCACACTCTCTCCCCTGGACTTTCCAATATGAAGGCATCCCGGCTATAAAGGGCAAAGGATAAATATCCAATTCTCAATTTGAATACTCTTCCAACTATCCCTAAGCTCACTTTTAGGAATCTCTAATTGTCATCAGTGTTCTAACCAAACCTACTTACGCTAATTAAGACGGACAAATATTTTTTTCAGCTATGCGATGAACAGCAGGATTGCAGCACCAGTGCTGCATCATGATACTATTTGTTATTCACAGCCAGCCTGTAGAAAATATAAGATGTCAGCAAGTTGTTTCCTGAAAGCTTTGTAGTCTGATGTTTTGCATTTGTATAAACAATCTGGGTCAATGCAATTCAAAATTTGTTATGCTAGTTATAATTTAAGGGGATGGAGTGCGGTTGCCAGAAACATCCACAAGTTGAGTATATGACTCACCATCACGCAGTCAAGTAAGCAGCCATGAAGACTTGCAAATATGTCCATAATGATAACTGAAAAGTAGTTACAAATGCCACCACATGATTGGGGTAGCAATCAGTGGAAATTGTGGAAATAAGTTGCCGTTCACTTACCGTACATGGAACATGTTCCACACAATTACATAAACCGTAACGTAGCTAAACAATAAAGTTTCCTGCACATTAAGTCATAATTGAACTGCATAGCAATTGATCACCAATGGAATGCAGTTCTATAAATGCAATGTGTACATCTCGGCACAATGTTTACACACTGTGAACACACAATCAGTCCTACAAGCATTAATATGGTTGACTACTCTCCACATATGCACAGAATACAGGGAATTCTATTTTTTCACCTGGATGTCATTTTTTTTAATGGATTGAACAAGAGACTTTTTCTTTGTGAAAGAGGAGAAAGGAGCTGGGCAGGAGGATTCATCCTCATTGAAAGAGGAACACAATTCCTTGAAAGGATAATTTGTGAAATACTGTATCAAGAAGTTTCTCTAAAATATTAAAAGATATTTGCATTACAGGTAGTGGTTAACTTACAACCACGTCTGGAACTTCTGACGGACTGGTCACAAGTCAATCTCAATTTAAGACAGATCGATGTATGTATTCCAACCTGACTATATGTATTGTATTGTATAATAAGTCCCTTAAGTCATATTGTTTGTTTTATATCCTTTCTTATCATCATTCTTAGCACATTGTGTAGACTTTTTATCTTTTTTTGTAATTTTTGTTATTTTGTTTCATTATTACTGTTGCTTGCATAGACGCCAAACCTTTAACAGCTTCACAAATTCTTTCTTTGTCTGTGTTAAGTCATCAGTGTGAGCCTCTCCCAATGTTAATTATGTTACCTGTGAGAGGAGGAATTTTACTGGCAGAGCTGGAGCACTCATATGTTTTCTGTTTTAATTTCAGCCTCTTAATGATAAATATTAACAAATAAAGGAGTTCAGTTTGCTTTCATTACTCCTTTGTAGCAGTTTGTAGGAAGCTGCACATTGTGAGATGCAATGCAAAGCCTTAGGAGGCTAACTGGATTCAAAGCAAAAGTGCAGCAGTACAGTGTTGCGGTGAACACTGGTTACAATGTGATAACAAGTCACATGCGATCCAGTCACTTTATTTCCTTACTCATACTGCTTCATCACCTTCATTAATGTGTCAAGATAAATTGCCTTTTTTCCTATAATTGCAAGACAAATGTAACTGAAAGAAGTAAAACTGCTGCAGGTAATAAGCTTAGATTGAGATGAATGAGTCACAGGATACAGAACTGGCGTGGCGAAAACTGTCATGAGACACGTAGCAGTTGTAAGTCGAATAGTCATAAGACGCATAGGTTGTAAGTCGACAACTACCATTATATTAATTCAGAACTACAGTTGTGCTTGAAAGTTTGCTAACCCTTTAGAATTTTCTTTATTTCTGCATAAATATGACCTAAAACATCATCAGGTTTTCATTCAAGTCCTAAAAGTAGATAAAGAGAAACCAGCTAAACAAATGAGACAAAAATATTATACTTGGTCATTTAAACTCAGCAAAAAAAGAAACGTTCCTTTTTCAGGACTGTGTATTTCAACAATAATGTTTTAAAAATCCAGATAACTTTACAGATCTTCATTGTAAAGGGTTTAAACAATGTTTTCCATGCATGTTCAATTAACCATAATCAATTAATTAACATGCACCTGTGGAATGGTCGTTAACACCTTAACAGCTTACAGAAAGTAGGCATTTAAGGTCACAGTTCTAAAAACGCAGGACACTAAAGAGACTTGTCTACCGACTGTGAAAAACACCCAAAGAAAGATGCCCAGGGTCCCTGCTCATCTGCGTGAACGTGCATTAGGCATGCTGCTGGGAGGCATGAGGACTGCAGATGTGGCTAGGGCAATAAATTGCCATGTCCGCACTGTGAGACGCCTAAGACAGCGCTACAGGGAGACAGGAAGGACAGCTGATCATCCTCGCAGTGGAAGACCACGTGTAACAACACCTGCACAGGATCGGTACATCCGAATATCACACCTGCGTGACAGGTACAGGATGGCCACAACAACTGCCCGAGTCACACCAGGAACACACAATCCCTCCATCAGTGCTCAGACTGTCCGCAATAGGCTGAGAGATTCTGGACTGAGGGCTTGTAGGCCTGTTGTAAGGCAGGTCCTTACCAGACATCACCAGCAACAACGCCGCCTATGGGCACAAACCCACCTTCGCTGGACCAGACAGGAG
>JANRMT010027041.1:89589500-89637553 GCA_026402145.1 Polypterus bichir lapradei
GAAGAGTGGGGTAACATCTCACAGCAAGAACTGACAAATCTGGTCCAGTCCATGAGGAGGAGATGCACTGCAGTACTTCAAGCAGCTGGTGGCCACACCAGATACTGACTGGTACTTTTGATTTTGAGCCTCCCTTCATTCAGGGACACATTGTGAAACATTTTTAGTTTATGTCTTATGGTGTTGACTCTTTTAGTGTTCATACAAATATTTACACATTAAGTCTACTGAAAGTAAAAACAGTTGAAAGTCATCGGACGTTTCTTTTTTTGCTGAGTTTATTTATTGAGGAAAATTATCGAATATTACATATTTGTGAGTGGCAAAAGTATGTGAACCTCTAGGATTAGCAGTTAGTTTGAAGGTGAAATTCGAGTCAGGTGTTTTCAATCAATGGGATAACAATCAGGTGTTAGTGGGCACCCTGCATTATTTAAAGAATAGGGATCTATCAAAGTCTGCTCTTCACAACACATATTTGTGGAAGTGTATCATGGCACAAACAAAGGAGATTTCTGAGCACCTAAGAAAAAGAGTTGTTGATGTTCATCAGGCTGGAAAAGGTTACAAAATCATCTCTAAAGAGTTTGGACTCCACCAATCCACAGTCAGATTGTGTACAAATGGAGGAAATTCAAGACCATTGTTACCCTCTCCAGGGGTGTAGGACCAACAAAGATCACTCCAAAAGCAAGGCGTGTAATAGTCGGAGAGGTCACAAATGACCCCAGGGTAACTTCTAAGCAACTGAAGGCCTCTCTCACATTGGCTAATTTTCATGTTCATGAGTCCACCATCAGGAGAACACTGAACAACAATGGTGTGCATGGCAGGGTTGCGAGGAGAAAGCCACTGCTCTCCAAAAAAAACATTGCTGCTCGTCTACAGTTTGCTAAAGATCACCAGAAGGCTATTGGAAGAATGTTTTGTGGACAGATGAGACCAAAATGGAACTTTTTGGCTTAAATGAAAAGTGTTATGTTTGGAGAAAGGAAAACACTGCATTCCAGCATAAGAACCTTATCCCATCTGTGAAACATGGTGGAGGTAGTATCACGGTTTGGGCCTGTTTTGCTGCATCTAGGCCAGGACAGCTTGCCTTCATTGATGGAACAATAAATTCTGAATTATATCAGGGAATTGTTAAGGAAAATGTCAGGACATCTGTCCATGAACTGAATCTCAAGAGAAGGTGGGTCATGTAGCAAAACAATGACCCTAAGCACACAAGTCGTTCTACCAAAGAATGGTTAAAGAAGAATAAAATTAATGTTTTGGAATGGCCAAGTCAAAGTCCTGACCTTAATCCAATCGAAATGTTGTGGAAGGACCTGAAACGAGCAGTTAATGTGGGGAAACCCACCAACATCCCAGAGTTGAAGCTGTTCTGTACGGAGGAATGGGCTAAAATTCCTCCAAGCCGGTGTGCAGGAATGATCAAAAGTTACTGGAAACGTTTAGTTGCAGTTATTGCTGCAAAGGGGGGTCACACCAGATACTGAAAGCAAAGGTTCACATACTTTTGCCACTCACAAATATGTAATATTCAATCATTTTCCTTGATAAATAAATGATCAAGTATAATATTTTTGTCTCATTTGTTTAACTGGTTTCTCTTTATCTACTTTTAGGACTTGAGTGAAAATCTGATGATGTTTTAGGTCATATTTATGCAGAAATGTAGAACACTCTAAAGGGTTCACAAACTTTCAAGCATAACTGTAAACTTTAAAAATAAAAAAGTGTAGGCTGTATGTACAGTATGCATCAGTTATCTGTGCATTTGGAGTAGCAGCACTATCATAAACTAGGAGACATGTTTTAATTTTCACATGAAAAACATACAAACTATCAAGCAAATTTGTGTCATTTTTTGATATCTGGCCCTATACCTTATCAGCCTTTTTGATGTTTTCTGTGATTAAATGCTGACTCTCCATCCATCTCCTCAAAATGCCATTACCTAATCTACATCCCAGGGCGCCAGCCCACCGCAGTTCATTCCATATGCTTTTCCAAATATAACTAAGATACTTAAGGGGGTCTTACGTGTACAATTATATCAAACAGAAGCAACAGATAGTTTATTCATAGGGAAAATATGGAGGAAATTATTACAGTGCAGTTAGTTTAGTTACTTTACAGATTCCATTGGAACAATTTTATACTACACACAGCTCCCATTTCTTTCAACTTCTTTTCACATGGCAGATCAAAAAGTTTCCATGTCACGCAGAATAGATGTCATAATTCTAAACAGCAGTAGGTATACTTAGTCTATGGGCCATGACTTCATATTTCTCAAAACTAAATCAATCCAAACAAAGCCAGTGTTTAAAAGGGGCACAGAGCAAAAAAATATTTGTCATGTGCATAATAACACACATGGAAAAAACCAAGTGATCACCACGGTATGGGCTCCATATACAAAAGCAAAAGCCAGTTATGTGGGTAATTCTAAGAACATTCTGGAAGCAGCTAATGGAAGTCATGCATGACTCATCTTTACACTTGTTCTTCATGCTGGTTGAAAAGCAGCATATTTATGTGTATCAGTCACTTCATGGCTACATGGGGCTTTTGTCCTACTTAGACTGCTTGCTCTCTCTCTCTCTCTTGAAATCTGTCTTTCTCACATGAAAAAATCTCAGAATATACTGCATTTGTCATTAAAAAACAACATAATAATGAATTTGATTATATAACAAGGTCAAAATAAATCCTAAATGAAACAATAGAAGGCTAGTAAATATAAACAGGAAACTACCTGTAATACTGCAATATGTGACATGATGCAGATCAGGTGGATTAACAACACTAAATTGGCCCTAGTGGGTGTGTGGTGTGTGTGTGCGAGTGTGTGCCCCTTCCATGGACCGACTTCCCTGGTATAGGCTTCAACGAATGCCCCCAGTGACCCAGCACAAGATAAAGCAGACTTAGAAAATGTCATGATATGCAAGTACTCTTCATATTCCTGGATTCAAATCCCATGTAGCCCACTGTTGCATTGCAACCGATTCAAAAAGATGCTGGCACAGCCTTATCTTAGAAAAAGCAGTCACTTCTCAATAATTCACCTTGCTTTATTAAACTACTGACCTGTCTACCATGTCTAAAATTCTTTTAGCAACTTACAAAGTCCAACACTTGAAAATCCCAGTCTATGTTACATAATACACACCCTGTATGAGAGACCTTCTAGTTTGAGTCTGTTTAGTGATCCCGAGGAACACTCAGTCAGCGACTTAGGGAAGCATCCCATTAGGTTTGTCCATGAGGCTTCATCAGTCATGATATTCACATTAAGACTGGAAATCTACTGATCTGGCTTGCCATTTAGATCTGTTACCTAAATTTCATTCTTTTCATATGTATTCTACTGTTCTTGATTTGAGGGGCAGCATGGTGGTGCACTGCCTACCACTGTTTCTGTGCTGATCCAGCATTTCCCAAAGAAGTGCATATTAAGTTAATTGGTTCTGTTTGATGAACTGACAACCTGTCCAGGTCTAGTTGCTGCCTTAAATCTGGCGTTGGCAAGATAGGCTGCAGCTCCCCATGAACCAGAACTGGATTAAGTAAGTTTGAGAATGTGTATACTCTTAGCAATGTTAACATTTCTCATTACTTATTTCCTCTGTCTTATTCTGAATTGCTTTATATGCTGAATGGATGTCGGCTTTTTGTAATATTAAATCTGTTTCACAATGTATTCTCTTCAAGGGTCTTATAAATATTCCAGAATTTCTTTCATTATCATTACTATTCCTACAATACAGGGTGGCTTATGTATATTATTGAAAAGGTGCTATTATCAGGAAACTACCAATGTTATTATCAAGTAACATAATGGAAAACAAACATTAAGAACCTTAAATATTTTTTCATCCCCTGTTCTCCATGGCATGGTCCAACAATGTGGCATCCAGATCGATACACACCTGAAGACGAACAGCAATGTTGTCACAGGTGACTTGTCTCATCTGTAATGGTATCCTCTGAAATTCTTCTGTGATAGCTGCACATAGCTCAGCCTTATTGTGGATGCAATGTTGATACACCTTGTCTTTTAGGTAACCCCACAGGAAAACGTCTGGTGGGATCTAACACGTTGTTACTCCCATTCTCAGACTACACAGTGATGCCATTTTCAATACTTTTAACGCAGTAGATTAAATGCTACAGCTTGTGATCTTTTTACTTAAATTGCGAGTGCATGAGTGTGCCATGTAATAAACTGGTGCCTAATCCATTGAAAGTTCCTGCTTTGTGTCCAAAGTTTCATCAAAGGTTTCAGCAAAGACTGTAGCTTCTTGCAAATGACATTTGATAAAATGCCCTGCAACCTGCAGAGAGATATTTCTTGTCTTTCACTGAGTGCAGGTAGGAATGGCTCTGGCCCCCATGATCCTTAACTGGTGCTGGTACCAAAGATGAAGGACAAGCATCCTGGCCAGGATAAAAGAAGGGTACATTCCCAACCAGGAGGCCATAATGGATGGCATGGGAGAATCGGGATCAGTTTATTTACATGACAGGTGGCAGTGTTCCTGAGGACCAAAACCCGATCAGAACACCTTTGGGGACCACCAGAGGGTACTCCCAGGAGAAGACAGCCCAGGTTTCCGCCTGACCCAGTGCTTCAGACGACCTGGACAGGAGACTGGAAGCAGTTCCCATGGTCTAGTTTAAAAGAGAGTCCTCTTCCTCAATGAAATCATGTCAGAGTCGGAAGGCAGTGGGCGACGCTCTCTTGGAGGAGAAAGGAGAAATTGTGACAGGTTTGTTAAATAAAAATAATTTATTTGAACCTGGAATTGATTTGGGCATTGCTGTGTCTGTGATTTGGGGCCTAGTGGAGCACCTGAGTGGTTATATTGGATTAAGCAGGCTAGATAATGGATAAATGATTTAAAATTTTAATTTTCAGAGTATTTACTGGTGGTGCTTATTGACAAAGCTGCACTTGAATATATAGCTGAAAATCTATGTGTGCGTGCATCTTGTATACAAATCCACACTGCTGGACCAATCTCTGTCAGAATTTTCACACCTTCCTTATTTGATCAGGAGAGGACCATCTGTGTGTGTATGTGTGTATGTACAGGTTTTTTCTCAGCACAGGAACTTTGTTTTTCACAACCAATGAGTTCCTGTACAATGTATGCCCGAGCCACTTGTGGTCTCTGGTCACTTTTGTGAGTTGCATTCCCACCACACAGCAGGAACTGTAACCTTTATGCAAAATATGTAACAAGCAAAGAACAGTGATGCATGTGTGAGAGTTCATGGGGAACATCCCAACCTCTATGCTTCTAACTGATCATGACTTCAAATTGGAGATTATTGCTTCGATACAGTGCATAGCATGGCACACCAAGGATAACTGATTACTCTTCAACTCCGAACTGTTTACAGATTTGTATGATGGTCAACCAATCAGCACAATTCATTGTCATGCTTCACCCGTGGTAGTTGCTGGTGGAACGAAAAGCACATACCCTGGAGTATGAGCTAAACAAATGACCAAGATGTACCTACTAGGAAATACAAACGACCAAAGTTCCTGCAGTGGGAATGTTACAGATGTTCCCGAGTTTCTAAAAACTCCCTGGTTTCTGAAAACCTAATGTCTAGTACACAAATCCTAACTGTGGGACCAATCTCTGCAAAAAAATTGCACACCCTCATCATTTGATAAGACCAGTCAAAAGCAAGATTAGCAGACAAACGGACCAGAGCTCAGAATTACTGACTAGTGCAATGCCAAGCGCTGCTTCTAGTATATAATATATTCTTACAGACATTACCATTTCATTTCAGGACATATACTTCTTCAATCAATACAGATGATAAAATTAGTGGTTATGATTCAGAAATATGAGGATTAACATTGCTACTGTAGGTTCTCTCCTTCAATGGTGATCCACCACATTTCCCAGTGTTCCCATTGAACATATCATTGGGTTGAGGAGCAGTACTTCTACAATGATTCTGGTGACATCACCTTTATTGTGTGATAGATGAAAACACTGGAAATTTAACTTATAACAGCATGACCTGATATGGTCTGGGCACCATTTGGCCTTAGGTCGACAAGTCTTTATATTCTTGCACTACTAAAGACCATGAGCCACATTCAGGTCAATCATACATAAACTATCTGTCGTCTTCATCCACTCTTTTTATTTTTCTGCAAGTAAACACTAAGTAACTAAAAGAACCTTCAGAAATATCACTATTTGGCATTTTTATTTAAGCTTGCTGCCCTTATTTTCTAGAAGGCAAGCAGCATGATAGCTGATGGAAAATTAAGATTGACTTTCTCTCCTATGATTGAATTATGCGAGCCTCATGGTGCTCAGTGATGAGCTAACGCAATGTACCTTGCAGCAGTCATGCCTAATGTGGTAACACAATTTGAGACAGTTTGGAAAAAATGTCATCCTCTACAAAACTACCAAATACAAACACTTATAAATTAGCTTGGAAAGAAACAAGATAGATTAGAAAATCAGTGCAATTCGTACTTCCAGCTCTCGGTTTGACCCTGAGCAAATCACTTAACCTGCCTGTGTTCTAATTTTATAAAACAATGTAAACAATTTTACTGCATCCTAAACTTGTGGCCTTTTAAAAAGGAGTTAGCCGAAAACACAAAAATTATGCTAACAAAACATTTCCATATACACTTAATTAAGTTATTCTAACAGCTCTGGGCACAAAGCACAAGGCAGCCCAGGTCAGGTTACCATCTATGATTATTGCCACTCATTCATTGGCCAAGCCAGACTCACCAATTAATGGGATATGTACATCTATGGGAATGTTGGCAGAAGCCCCTTAGAGACACAGAAGAAACATTCAGATTCCATAGAGACTACAACTGGGCATGAGATGTGAACCTATGACATGTGTACCCATAAGGCCAAGCAGTGCTAACCACTATACCACACATAATTATAATGATAACACAAAGAAACATGATTCACAGTAATTTAAAAAGAAGTGAACAAAAATATTATCTAACCACCTTTGTTATGAAGTTATTTACACCCATTCATAGTGGTGAAGAACTGGAACCTGCAATGACAGCATCAGGTGTAGGGTGAGTAGACAACTGTGGGAATGGGCTTGATAGATGGATGTGACAGACACGGCTTACCAGGTAACGGTAAGAACCTAAGAGGTGGAATAATGGACTTGCCAGAAACCATTTGTCTCCATTTCAGACACACTGCAACTCCTGCTTTTGGGGGTTTTGGGCAAAAGTTGTTATCCAATCTCTGACAAAAGTGAATATTTCACCAATAGAGATATATCCAGCAAGGACTATAGCACATTACTGAAAGCTGCTAAAACAAATTTTTCAGTACTGTATTTTCTTACTGCGGTGGGCTGGCGCCCTGCCCAGGGTTTGTTTCCTGCCTTGCGCCCAGTGTTGGCTGGGATTGGCTCCAGCAGACGCCCGTGACCCTGTAGTTAGAATACAGCGGGTTGGATAATGGATGGATGTATTTTCTTAAGTATTATTACTGCTTGATTAAAAAATGCAAAGGTTTACAACTTAGCTTAGCTTAGAGATGGCTTTGCACAGTTCGAATTGTACAGCTGTGTGATGGCTTGTGCTCATGTGACATACAATTTGTCTCATTTAGTGTGGTCAACAATCATTGACTCGATTTCTTTTTCTTCTTCCTTTCATTCCTGCTGTGGCACTATGCACAACCACATCATTATCAAAGCAACTTAGACACCCTACAGAAAGTGTCATCAGCTTGATCAACAATATTCTACACTGTGGTGTAGTAGTTAAGGCGTTGGACTTCAAACCCTGAGGTTGTGTGTTCAGATCCCACTACTGACACTGTGTGTCCATATGCAAGTCAATTTACAAATCTGTGGCCCAATTGGAAAAACAAAAGAAATGCAACTGCTTGTATCTCAAATGTTGTACAATACCTTATATACTGTAACTGCATCAGGGAAACTGAGTTGATTGGACATTGTTTAGAAATATAGTAGACCCTTATCAGACAGACCATGGCAGAGTGGTGGCTGTGAGGCTAGGGATCTGTTTCCAGTTTGAATCCCATAAATGATTCTACTACGTTGGGCCCCTGAGCAAGGCCCATAACCTGCAATTGCTTCACCCTGGGTATGATATTCATCAAAAAACCAGCCCTGCAAGCAGGTCCTCCAACTTACAGGGAAAACTTGGGCGATGGTGGCAGGATTGGCACTCCAGCCACTGTAAAAAAAAAAACTCACATTGTTCAGTGTGGTGCTGAGGTGTCAAGGCTGCACTCTGATGTCAATCCAGGTGGTTGGCCATGTGGTGGGTCCGGCGACGTGCTATAATCAGCGCATGCTCCCAATTTCCTCCACCCCCTTGTCAGACAGCGGTTAAGTCTTTGGACTTTAAACCATGAGGTTGAGGGTTCAAATCCTAACACTGTGTGACCATGAGCAAGTCATGTGACCTGCTTCTGCTCCAACTGGAAAACCAAAGGAAATAGAACTAATTGTATAATAAATGTTGTATGTCACTTTGGATGAAGGTGTCAGCCAAATTTAAATGTACACCAGTATCGCCAGACCTTTATGACAGATAATGACTTTTACAATGTAATATACTATAGAAGTAGCTTAGTTACCCACTATTGCTTAGGTATTGTTTCAAAACATTGTTTTAAATTTTACTTGCCCTCATTTGATGTGATAAAAAAAGGATCCGTTCAAAACTTTTTTAAAACCTGACAGGATCTAATCAATAACATTTTACAATAAGTTTTTATATCGGGAGGAAAGGTTGGCTGTCGGCCTTTCTCTCTTTGTTTTGAGTGGGGATTTAATTGAATTTAGTTTTGTTAAGTTTGACTTTACTATATGGAATGTTTTTAATAATTTCAATAAAAAAATAAAAGTGAAAAGAGCTAAAAGAAGAAGAGATAAGAAAAGACTGTTGATGCTGCAGTTGAGCCCCATCAAAATGCTTATAAGGAAGAACCACTCCACTGCTGACGACATCTCTTCTGTGATTCATCTGGCTCTCACCCACCTGGAGAGAAATGGCTCCTTCGTCAGATTACTCTTCTTGGATTTTAGTTCTGCCTTTAACACCATCATCCCCCAAACACTGGTGAACAAACTGTCCCTACATGGATTAAACACAGTACTTTGCAACTGGATTCTGGATTTTCTAACAAACAGGCCCCAGTCAGTCAGAATCCATGGCATTACATCTTCTACCATCATTCTCAACACCAGCACAACCCAGGGGTGCATTTGGAGCCCCCTACTATATACTCTGATTACTTATGACTGCATATCACACTATCCAAACAATCACATAGTAAAAATTGCAGATGACACAGTGGTGGTAGGACTCATAATGATGAGTCAGTATACAGGATGGAAGTGGCTATACTGGAGGCTTGGTGTAAGGACAACAACCTTTGCATCAGTGTCAAGAAAACTAAGGAAATGATTATGGATTTTTAGTGGACGGTCACTGTCCCTCCTTCCCCTAAATTAATGTCAATGGAGAAGAGGTTGAAATTGTCACCTGCTTCAAATATCTGGGTATACATATTATACATGACCTCTCTTGGAGCTACATTACAGCCTGTCTGGTAAAAAAAGCCCCACCAACACCTCTACTTCTTGAGGAGGCTGAAGCAGGCTGGTCTGTGCCCCTCTGTTCTGAACTCCTTTTTCAGGTGAATTTAGAGAGCATCCTTACATCCTGTGTGGTGCAGCAGCTGCTCGGCCACAGACAGGAGAGCACTCCAATGGGTGGTTAAGTCTGCACAGCAGATCATTGGCAGCCAGTACTGAGGGCGTTTACACCAGCAGGTGCAAAAGTAAAGCCTCCTCCATTATGGAAGATGTCACTCATTCTGCACATGGACTGTTTGCCCCCCTTCCCATCAGGCAGGAGAATGCACAGCTAAGACTACCATGTTGAGGAACAGCTTCTTCTTGGATCATCTTAGACTAATGAATACAACATCACTAAATCTGACTGTACACTCTATGTGACTTACTCAACACTTAGCATTTTGTTTCAGTAGTGTCATGTACTAAACTACTGCTACTACCTTTTAACTTAGTGCTAATTACAGGCATACTGCAAAAATATTTACTTTAGCCATAGTTACCTTACTGTATTTATGTATAAGTGTTATTCCGTTCTATTTATTGTTTACTTGTGATACCTTTATCACAAAGTCTATGGGGTTAAAGGGCTATTTTTTATTGCATAGTTTTTAGTATACTATGCTTTTATGATGTAGTTTTTAATACTTTTTATTATGGAGTTATCGTGGACACTGTTTAATTACTGGGACCTGAGTACTAAATTTTGTTTCTGCACATGAATGCTGGAAGGACAATAAAAGATCCCTAATCCTTGAAAAAGACTGTTAGCGTAACCCACTCTAATTCAGAGTGTTCATAAGAAATGTAGTGATACATTTGTGCATACAAAAAATAGTTTCATGGAATATTTGAAATATAGAAATGTGTGCTTCAGTTTTAATTAGGAAAGCCTAAATATTTTCAATGTAATAGCCATTTGATATTTTCAGCCTCATTCAGCCTCTTCTACAGGTCCATAGAGAGCTATATTCCTAGTATTGCATCAAAAATAACATCATATTTATAATCATTAACCTTGAAATCGCCTTAAACAATACCCCACAAGGTTATGTTTGAAATTTATCATTTTTAATCTTATGGGAGTGGCTCTTAGAGAGCAAGAACCACCAGTAAAGCATCAAATATCTAAATTATTATCGTAATTGTGATCAACAACTTCAAAATTGCATAAAATGATACTCCACATGCCTGTATCACTGATAATATTTTTTTTGAAGTTTTGTGAAAAGAAGTGTTTTTGACCCCTTAGAAGGTGAACCCCTGGGGTTATTTGATATGGTATGAATAACTACAAGTCCTTTTGATCATTTTTGCTGTTGTTGCAGACACTTACTGGTTTACTCTTTATCATAAGGGTGTCATTTCCTGCACAAAATATTGACCAAAAATGGACTAAATATATTTGTGGGGCCTAAAGTGACAGAAATATGGGGATAACTCCAAACAGCTTGACATCTTGTGTAACTACATACCAAAACGAGTCAAATGGTATATCATATGAGGGGGTTTTCTTAAACAAAAAAAAGAAAAACTGAAGTGAGTTCAAAGCATTCATAAAACAGTTAAGTAAAAGACACAAAAAAAATAAAACAGAATCACAGTTGTAATGCAACATCTTCTGATCATAGTACTGCCATCCTTCATGTGCACTTAAAAAAGCTCAGAAGAAATGTGTTAAAACTTTTTGAAGGTAATTTATAAAACCATTTTTGAGTACCAGAATGCTGAATATAAAGAAGTCTATCTACTGTACCACTGTGCTTTAGGACTGTCTGGAGGTCTAATAAATAAAAATGAATGTGCATTGATGTGTTTGTCTCATATGTAAATCCACACCATTGAACGAATCTCCACCAGTTTTTGCAAAGATTCCCCATTTGTACAGGGGGAGACCACAGGCTAGGCTTCATTCCAAAAGGTTTCCCCTTGGGGAACTTTTTTTAGTGACCGCACCCCCGCTTCATTAGGGAAATTCCCCTAGGAGGCATTTTGGGGAGTTGGCACAGGTGTGAAAAGTTCCACCCCATGGTGGGCTTCATCAGTGAAATTTTGGTTTTGGAGCCAAAAGTCCTTCTGGAAAATTCAGTTACTGAATCTGCACTTTATTCCACCCAGTTTATAGTATAGTAATAATTTCAAAATCATTGATTCAATTGATTCTAATTTGTACCGTTTTCTAGTTGGGGAGGTAGCAGTCAATTTATTGCTTCCTCATAACCTACATTTTTTACTTTGTCAGAGGCACTAATAAACACCACCAGTGACCCTTGACCATTAGACATACAGCATGGTGGTCCAACAGAAAATCAGTTTGACCACAGCTTCTTTGCCAGCTATTTGCAGGGTCTGACCTTGCACCTTATTTAATGTTATTAGTCATGACTGAAGTGGAAGAATTAATCATGTAAATATGGATTCCCCTTAATCACATTCTGCTACGATGATGGCCTCAGTCATTTTCTGGTGCATAGCATTCAATTTCCAATTGTGCCTCATTATAAAGTATGGTGAGCTTAAGTTGTGTGTAGGATGACCAAGACTCCAACTTGTAATTTAATTACTGCGTATGCACAGGTGGTCCAGGAGTGGTCATCAATTGTAAGCATACAATGACTATGCTGTAGTATTTCATGACACTCATTCTGTTGTCATTATTATTATCATTATAATGATAATTATTATTATTAACCATCTCTGTCCATTCGAAGGGTATAGAGCATCTGGGGTAAAGCTGTAACTAACCTTGGATGGCACCCCAGTTTATCACTGGGCACACTTATACAAAGAACTTACACTATTAACAGGAAGGCTGAAACTTGCATATTTCATAGGGCAATGATCAGGTAAGGAATTGAATCCATGTTCAAGGAGCCTTGAGGCAACAGAACAAACCACTGTGTAACATGCTGCTCCATAAATAGCTGGGCAGACAAAAAAAAAAATACAGCCAAATCCCTTCAGACGATCAAGCTATTCCTGAGGCATTTTCCTTCTTTGGAATTGGAGTGTCCTTCTGTGGCAGAAGGGCACATTCAGTAGCAGCCTTATTATTTACCCACAATATTATTTTTAGTTTGATACTGGAGAGTCACCTCCTAGTACTTGAGGCTTGCTAAGTACTGCCAGTCATGTACTGAACTTGCTTATTCCAAAACAGGGTGTTGGGGAGATGGAGACTAACCTAGGAAAACCAAATTCATGGAAGTTTGCACAAGGCTGTGCCCTGAAATGGGCCGGCACCTTGCCCACTCTCATTCACATCAGGCCAGTTTTCCATTGCCTTACCTGCACATCTTTGAGATGTGGGAGGAAACCAGACTACCCAGAAAAACATTTACATGAACAAGGACAGGATGCACTATCCATATGTAGACAGTGAACAGACTAAAAGCTGAACCTATGAGCCTAGAGCTATGAGATAACAGTGCTAACCACAACACTACTGAGGCACAACTGATAATAAATTCATCAGGCATCATTGACTGACATATCAACTTCATAATAATACAAAACAAAATCTAAAAATGATGAAAGGCTAAGACTGTATTACTACTAAGCCTATGAGACAAGCCCATCCTTTATGGAACTTGGGTGTTGATTTTGTCACTTCTGTGCCACAAAAGGACAATCAGGGCAATAGTTGCCACACCAGCTCTGTTCCCTGTATCATCCTGGTGTCCAAGCAGTTTCCTTATGCTTGTACCATCATCCTCCCCCTAGGTATTGTGGTGCCCCGTTAAATACAACAGATTGTGCACAACTGTCACTGACTGGTTTTGGCTTCCTGGATTTGCTGCAGCACTTCAATAACCAGATGGCAAGTGACAGTGAAGTGTTCTACTTACCCACTTTTTAAACGACTTGGCAAATTGAATGGTTTAATATGACAGATGGTGCTTTAGTGTGAAGTGCCGTATTTAGTCTGTGCATTACACTGAAATGTTGAATGTAACTACTTTTGCTGATGCAGTTTAATAATAGATGAAAAAGTACAGCTGTGAAATATTGTGTTTTACCATGCTGAACAATAAATTGAGAGAGAGTGGTGGTACACTATTGACTGAAAACTCATGTGGAGTTTCTTCTTCTTCTTCTTCTTTTTTTGGCTGCTCCCATTAGGGATCGCCACAGTGGATCATCTTTTTCCATATCGTCCTGCCCTCTGCATCTTGCTCTGTTACAGCTATCACCTGCATGTCTTGTCTCACTACAATCCATAAACCTTCTCTTAGGCTTTCCCCTTTTCCTCTTACCTGGCAGCACTATCCTTAAACATTCTTTTTGTGCCTGAGTGGGTTTTTTCTTAGTTTGTCGGGCATCCTAAAGATGTACAGTTACTTATTAAATTGACTGGGCCGTGCAAACTGGAAGAGTAAGAATGTCTTGCCATCCAGTGGTGTCCCACTCAATGTCAATTCCTTCCAAATAGGTCTTTCTACATTAAACTTTCCTTTCTTCGCTACAAACTCTCATATGCCAGGTAGTAACCAGTCCTAAGGATGATGCCACTCCAATCCAGCTCAACCTCAAACGCGTCATGGTAGTTGAGAGATGCCTATTAACATTAGCAAAATTCTTTAGACTGTAGGAGGAAACTGAAGTGCTTAGCAATAGAGAAAACATATAAACCACACACAACTGGAATCTCAACAAGGAATCAAGCCGAAACCCAAGTGCTTTGCAGCAGTAATGTCACTCTTTACCTAACTGGCCTTTCTATGATAGTTTAATCATCCATCTAATTTTGAACCCACTTATCCAGTTCAGGTCACAAGGGGCCAGTTCCAATCTCAGCAGGACTGTGCAAAAGGTGGGGACCAGCCCTAGACTGGGTATTGGTTCATCAGAATGCACATGTCCACAATCATCAGATTTAGTCTCACCAATTAACAGAGCACATTCATCTTTGGGATGTCATAGGAAAACTAAACTACCTGGAGAAAAATCCACTCGGAAATGGATGTGCTGATTCTGCAGCTGTCCTCCCTTATTGCACAAGAGTGAAATTGAAGAAATGTTTAATTAACACTGTTGTTGACAGCAATTATATACAGTATACTGTAAATGAGGAAGCTGTGGAGAATTTTGCTAAGGGTGGAGCAAAGCTGAGAGCAGAGCAATTTCTAGCTGACAGAAACTAAGGAGGCAATTTAAAGCAGGACGTCGCTCACTTTACAGACGTATCACTCGCATAACAGATTTCAATGTTTGGTAAAAGTGTTTGTGTGTGTTTCAAGTGAGGAATCATTCTGTATAGTAATTTGCCATTTAAACCATGTTTATAGCAGGTTTAACTTAGAAAACAAAATACTTGAAACCTGTTAAAGATGTAGACTTAATTGCTTTAGAGACTGTAACAAAAAGAACCATAACGAGACTCTCAATGCGGAGGTGGGAAACTAAGGACACTGAGCTGTTATTAGTAAGGTGTGCTCTTATTTCTCAAAGAATGCCATCAAACACAATTAACTATCCAGTCATTAAAAAACACACACTCATATATATATATATATATATATATATATATATAACTAAATCCAATGTCTTTCTGTATGTCTTTGCACGAGAGAACTACTTAACAGATTTAGATCAGGTTTTTTCTATAATTTGCTTGAACAAACTTCTCTCATTGTGCTATATATCATAATTCGCTTGCGGTATTGATTTATTTGCACGAATCCGAGAGACACGGGGCCCTCCTCACTCACGCGCCAGCCTCAGAGTGCATCCTACATCCACTTAGTTAGTGAACGAGAGAACTACTTAACAGATTTAGATCAGGTTTTTTCTGTAATTTACTTAAAATTCTGGCTGATTTTGCGATTTCTCTCATCGAGCTAAGAATCATAGTTTGCTTGCAGGAGCGATTAGTTCGCGTTAACCCGAGACAGAGGCTGCGGGCAGGGCCCTCCTCACTGTCCTGTTTCATTACTACGCAGGCAGAGCTGCAGGGGACAGCTAGTGTATATATATGACCAGAGCTTAGCATTACTTACCCAGGAAATGCTGCATACAGCTTCTGTTTACTACAACATAAAAAGGACTATCTTGCACTTTTTCAGGGGATGGTTGGGTGAGGCTGCACCAACAGTGGAAGTCCAGCACAATACAAAAAAAATCAAAAGTGTTGTTCTTTAACTCCTGCTTTATCGGCTTTTCTTCATAATTTAAGAACTTCAAACTGTCCACCTTAAAATAAAAGGACAGGTCAGACATGACAACATTCATGGGGACAACCCAGCAAGGAGTTATTGCAAGCATGGAATCCAATCAGACCCAAAAAGGACAAATTCTCAATGAATGAAACCAGACACATTGATAGAGAGGCCACTGAGTATGGCAGATGGGACAGCTAGCAAAAACAACACCATTGAAAAAGCACATAAACCTTTGCTTTCTTTCCTTAACCAATTCAAGAAACATACCCGGGCAACGCTGGGTACTCTGACTAGTACATTATATAGATTAAATTATCAATATTACAGCATAGCTTGAGTGGTGTCCTGTCTAGGGATTGTTCCTGCCTTGTACCCTGTGCTGGCTGGGTTTGGCTCTAGCTTCCCTGTGATCCTGTGCAGGATATGGTGGGTTTAGAAGATGGATGGATAGAATGCATATCTTTATTATGCCAAATAGGTACAAACAGCCACACTTAGTACATATCAAGAGGCATCTACTGAAAACAAGTCCCATCATTTGCTGTCACCAGCTGCTTTACTGCCTTCTTTCTTTACATTGCCATTCTGAAAATGTAACATTTTCATCAGTGTCTCAATATTAAATACATCCAAATCAATAGATATTGCAATTTTTTTTATAACAAATAACAGACTCACAACAAGGATTTACATCTAGTGATACCTTTTTGGTTAGGAAAGCACTAATCTCTGGTGCTAATCTAGAATCCAAGTCTTGTATACCACACCATAATTTTGTGTTCTCCATCACAGCAGTGTAATAGTCCATAAAGCTAAAGCAGCAGTTAACCACTGGGGTGTGCTTGTATCTTTCCATGTACCAGCAGTGTATAGTCACCCATGGACATGGAGATAGAATAGATAGCACTGAAGATTCTTCTATCTGAATGGGAGCATAGACAGCCATGAGACAGATCTTATAGCCTAGTGGTTTAAATGGCGTAGGCCAGGATTTCAGGATCACTGCATAAAATAATTGTTAGGCAGCACTGCTAAGTGTCCACTAGGCTTTAAAATTAAAATTTCATGCTGGGAATACTCCAGATCACCTGGGGAATGCAATGGGATAAGCAGTAATCCCCAAATAACCTAAAGATCAGGCTGCCTAGCCTTTGTAAGAGGGGCCTGGCACTTTAGCAGACAGGAGTAAGACACCGAGGATGAAGGAAGAGCCCATTCAAAAATTCTGCAATCAACACATGAGGGGAATTCCATGATGAATATGTGGATGCTTGCTTCATGACACTGTCCATGTTTTGTTTTGTTTTGTTTTTTTCTGGGTTCTCTTGTTTTCAGCCCACATCCTAAAGAGGTGCATTTTAGATATATTGATTAATATTAATTAGCCCAATATATGTGTTAGATTGTGTAGATGCATGGGTGTAGCTGGTGACAGATCAGAGAACCATCCAGTGAAAGTTCTTGCCCTTTGCTTGATGGGGCCAAAAATTTGGATAAGTTTGGTTTGGAAAGTTGACAGATGGATAGAAAAATAAAGAAGTAGCTACACACAACATTTTGACAGTTAAAGTCTTCAAGTTGTATTTTAAACTTCCTTAAAAATGTTTCCATTGACAGAGATGAGCTAGTCCCAAACAGGTTCAGTAAGAAAATATTATAAGAAACTTGTTTTAACAAAGTTTTTCAAGGAAGATTTCTAAAGAAAACAGTGGTGGGTAAATAAAAGATGTGTGTCGAGCAGTCTAATGGAATTAGGCAAATCTGTGAGGTCAACAGCAAATGGAAAGAAAATATACATATGACTAATATTTACATGAACACAATTTATATACATACTAAGCTGTTTTTCCCCCTTCTTGCATATTTGAATCCTCCACAACCTGCATTCTGCCAAGAAGTTTTATGGAGATAAGAAATGGACTTGCCTAAATGTATGAGAGTAGCTTCATCAAGCAAAGCCTTCTTTAAGAGGTAACATATTTTATTTCTACTGGAACTAAGCCTGGAAAATTTTCTTTGCAAAAAGATTATTCATCTAAATACTACTCCTCAACCTCACTGCAAGAGCATTACTGGTTAAAGCACTGAGGAAATAGCCATCCTGGATCATGTACAGTAGGATAGCACTGACTGAAAGATTCAACCACATTATTAAAATCCACTTGGAATGTTTTTCAATGTTTCACAATGCTCTCTGCTGTAATTCACAGTGTAGATGTAATGAACCTGATATTTTGACTCTCAAATCACCTGTAATTGAGGGCCCTTGCAAAGCAAATAGAAATGTGCAAAGCAATAACTATCTTTTGTATTTCTGGACTCGTTAGTGATGACAGACGAGTAGTCAGATGTTTTGCCACCTGGAATAAATGCCTTTCTCAGAAAGTGATTCTGCACTAGAATTGGGTTCTGATTTATTGCATTCTTGTTTAAACGAACGATTGTCACTTAAGGTGATCTACTGATTCAATAAGAATAATTTACATGATTAATGTCTTAATCAAATCATATAATAAATCATCACAACACTTGCATTCATTTTCTCAATCTCCTGTGTTAGTTATTTAGAAAGTTATGTTTTTGCATACTTTATTAAAGCATTGCTAACACAGGGCACTAGACATTTTTTTTTTTTTAAATAGCACAATTGCTATAGTAAAGAACATTCCAAGGTCTTTTAACAAGTAAAGCTGATGTCACAATGCATGACTCCTAGTCATAGGGTATGTCTGATTTGCTGACTGCACTGGTTGATCTCATCGTCGGACCACATCAGTTTACACAACCGAGTATCGCTGGGCATGTCAACTTTATTGACTGCAAGTCAACCTTCCAGTACAGTCATGCTTGCTCCTTTTTGAAACAGCCAATAGTGTGCAGCTTTATAGAACCCATGCTGTATGAAGAGTTAACAGGTATGGAGAGTTCAGCCATAGTCTCTGCTCTGCTGTTTTTTTTTTCCCCCCACTCTGTCTTGATATGTAACACACAAGACATTAGACAGATGAGCCTTTCTTCGGTTTGTGAAGTCCAAAGCACCCACATTCCTTTTTCCTTGTCACTGAATTCTATGTATTTTACTTCTAGATGAGCATTCACCGGTTGTCAGCTCTTATTCGTACAAGCCCATCTGAATGGCTAAAAATAAAAATCAAACATACAAGGATAGCGTCACCACCTTGCAATAAGGAGAGCAGGGTTCATGAGCTGGGTGCTTCCTGCATGGCATTTGCATGCTTCCCCCATGACCATGTGGGTTTTCTTCAGCTGCTGCAGTTTCCACCCATGACCCAAAGACAGGCAGGTTAGATGAACTGTCAATGTTGAATTGCCCGCTGACGTGTGTGTGTGCACGCACATGTATTCACCCTGTGATGGAGTGGTGCACTGTCCAGGTGTTCTTTTTGCCTTGTTCCTAATGTTTGCTAGGGTAGGCTTCATCTGTCCTTTGACCCTACCCTGGATAAGCAGGGTACCCAGCTTCATTATGTGTGATTTGGTTATGCGCTCTCCAATACAGTACACTCACAGTTTAATATAAAGACAATGCAACATCTAAATTGTAACTGCATCAAAATTTGTGGATATTTTGAAAAACTAAAGCATGATTGAGGAAAAGAATTTAGATCAACTAGTATAAAATTATAATGGGACTTTAAAAGAGGCTTTTGGATACAGTAGCTCCCATTAAAACACAGGTTATTGAAGAGCATGCAAGCTCACCCTGATTTAATGAGAATACTCAAGCTCTTAAGAGTGTCAAAAATTAGAAAGTAGATGGAGAGTAACAAAGCTGCAGGTCTTCTGAACTGCAAGGACAGATAGTGCTAAAAAAAGTATTAAAAAATAATCTTTACAGTTATTTTGTTAGATTAAACTTCAGAATTTTATACCATTGACCATTCTATTTTATTACATAAGCTACAAAATCACATTGGGCTCACAAGCAATGTACTTGCCTGGTTGAGCTCATATTTATCAAATTGAGTCTAGTACATGCAGAAATGTGCTGTCGGTACTCCATCATTATACTCAGAAGTTAAAATGGTGTCCCATGGGACTCAATACTGGGACCTTCACTGTCTTCATTTTACATGCTTTCACTGGGATCTATCATTAGAAAATATAACATTAATTTTCACTCGTATGCAGACGACACCCAGTTCTACCTTTCTTTTAGACCAAGTAACATTTCTCAGATGTTGTCCTTAATTGGATGTGTTAGTGAACTAAAAGGAGGGGATGGATGAGAACTTGTCTTTGATTGCAGATAAAACCAAGATGTTAATTATTCTAGGGAAAGATGCTGACTGCAACAACATTCTGTCACATTTATTAGCATTACGGAATCAGTGGGTAATATAGGCATTACCTTTGACACTAGCAAATTGTTTAAAACACACACATTAATCCGCAACATGTTTTTTCCATGGTAAAAATGTTGGACAATTAAGATGTTTTCTAAATATTCAGGATACTGAGAAATTAATTCATACATTATAGTAGGATTGACTACTGCAATGTATTATTTACTGACAGTTCAAATGGTTCTTTTTGCAGCCTCCATTTATTTCAAAATGCTGTTCAAGAATTATTACAAGAATCAGAAAGAATGAACACATAACTCCAGTTCGCAGTTCTTACTGACTCACAGTTATACTTTCAAAATCATCATTTTAACATATAAAGCGTTAAATGGGCAAGACCCTGCTTACTTATCTGAACTTACTATTACTTTAAAACCAGAGAACACATTAAGACCTTAAGATGCCAGCCTACTTAGGATTCTAACGATTAATAAAGTAAGGAGTAGCTTTTAATTACAGCTGTGGAATAATCTGCCTGATACTACAAGGGATGTTCCTTTAGTCTCAGATTTTAAATCCAGGCTGAAGATGAAATACTTTAGTCTAGTATACCCTGACTAGAGCTGCTGATTAGCTGTGCACACTGCATTTTTGTTTGTTAGTCATTTGTACCAAAACAGAAGTAATAAAATATTTTAAAAACGTTACTAACCCTTCTTTGTTCTGTTCCTATTCTTGGTATTGTGATGTGGCATTTATTGCCACTGCTCTACTACTATTCGCCTGCCTATGGAAAAATAATTTCAGAAAAAAGCAGCATTGGAATCATCAGATGGAAAGATTCTGTCAATAGATTTGATGGTTCAGTACAGCCTCTACTACAAGAATGCCGAGGAGGGGGTAGGCAGCCAGTTGACCAAGACAACAAGACAAACTGTATGTGTATTTTTTTTTTTTTAAACTGGAGTAAGAGCTATAACATGGTGTCTTACTCATTAGACCACACACACTACCAATGCTCATACCTTAAGGTAATCTAATGAATTGGTCACAAGATGAGCTGTAACATGGAATTGAAGGGTAAGATTGTGATTTATGGTCCAATGCCTAGGAAGCTAGATTACATTAATGCTGGCACCCTGGGGCACCATGCCCAATCCCAATTTTGGAGTAGAGCTAATCCATACATACTGATGGCCCAGTATGGGAAGTATACCCAGCTATTTAACATTGTAAAACCCAGCAGACAAGACTTCCCTCTCATATCATTGTCTCTCGTTTCCTAACATAGTGAACACACTTCCACATGAAAGAAACACATTAAAGACTGTATCTCTTGATGTTTGACCCAAAGTGGTAACTTCTGGGGTGATATGCTGTCATCTAATAGCTCTACCTATTATTATTAGTGTTGTAGGAGGCATAGAGGACTGTTTCATTTATGTTAGGTAGAATGCCCAGAGGGGAATGGGCGGTCTCATGGTCTGGAATCCCTGCAGATTTTATTTTTTTCTCAAGACGTCTGGAATTTTTTTTGGTTTTTCTGTCCACCCTGGCCATCGGACCTTACTCTTATTTTATGTTAATTAATGTTGACTTATTTTATTTTCTTACTGTGTCTTTTATTTTTCTATTTCATTATGTAAAGCACTTTGTGCTACATTTTTCTGTATGAAAATGTGCTATATAAATAAATGTTGTTGTTGTTGTTGTTATTATATAGGATGGACAGGCATCCCAGCAGGAAGTCAGGAAGATCCCTTACGTGGACGGGAGGCCCGAGAGTACAGAAAGGCATCCTGGACAAGGCTGCCCTAAGGGATGGATGGACATCCCAGCAGGAGAAGATTTCCTTCCTGGACGAGAGGCCCCAGGCAAATGGACAGGTGTCCCGGCTGGACATGATTCCAGTACCTTCCCTAGCTGGGATGAAAGAAGAGGACAGGGAAGGACTGTCACAAAGAGATATTTAGTTGCTCCAGGCGGTAGATGACAGCAACCCTCCATATCGACGCCCATTCAGGAACCAGCAAGGAATACCAGAGGGCTGTTCCACGAAGCGAGCTTATAAAATCGAGGATTATTTGTAATAGCCTCGCTTGAGTTAGCCTAACAGTTCACTTCAGGCTCATTGAGTTCCACGAACAAAATTCAGGTGTATTTAATCTCCGCTAATTCAAGCCAAGCTTGATAAGCGAGGCTTGTGCGCGTCAGCGCGATATAAAAGGCAGCCTTGTTAATCGATGCTGGATAAGCAAGAATGGAAACTAAGGAAAGAGCTGCGTTTTTTACGCAGGCGGAGCAAGAATTATTATTACAAGCCTATGAGGACTACAAAGCTATAATAACTAGAAAGGGGAACACGAGCTGTATTATCAAAGCTCGTGAGGCTGCATGGCAGAAAATAGCTGACAAGTTAAATGCGTAAGAACATGATTTTAGTAACTTTTGTGTTAAGGATGTCAAACTATTTAACGACTAAATGAGAACAGTTTCAAGCCTTCAAAATGTATAGTCATTAAAATTTCCTTTTACATATGCATTTTGTTACCAGTTGTAAGGTACTTTAAGGTTATTTTAACACATTGATAAACAGGACAGCATGTTAATTATATGGGTTCATCTTGGATAAAAAGTGATATATAATTGTAATTATTAATATAATTATTAATAATGCTTGGTTTCAGGAGCAACATGAGTGGAACGAAAAGGTCCTAGCAGCAAATGAAGATTAAATACAATACAGTATTGCCACATTATGCAAAACTGCACAGGCTACTACAATGTCACACGCTCTGTCTGGTGTAACTCTGAGATGCCGCAGGCAGTTAAACCTGGATTTTAACTGTCCAAATGTCATTTCAATGCGTGCCCTTGTCTTACAATGGGCATGGTTGAAATGTCTTTCTGCTTGTGTTGCAGGATCTGTATATGGTGTGAGAAGAAACGGTAGACATGGGTATCCTCTGTCACCAAGCAGCACACCAGGAAAAATTCCTATAATGGAAAGTAGACACATTAGACTGTAGTATAATAAACTATAGTATATTTGTGAATTTTAGTTGACTTGCCTTGTCTGAGGCTTTGAGCCAGTGAAGACTCGCGAAAAATTCTAGCATCATGTACTGATCCTGGCCATTTTGCCACAATGTTTGAAATTAGATGTTCAGCAGTGCATACCATCTGAAACATTTTAGGAAATGGTAAGGACATACATTGCTAATGTTGGACGACTACACTTTCACCTCTTGTACATAAATGTGAGATATTATCAGTACTTACCTGTACATTAATACTGTGATATGATTTGCGGTTTATGTAATCAGGCTCTGTTGGACCTGCTGGAGCCTTTATCCTCACGTGTGTACAGTCAATGGCTCCAATGACGTTAGGAAAGCCTGACAAATTAAATTCAGTTACTTATCAGATAATGATTTATGTGCTGTAAATGAGTAGATGTTTAAAGATTAAGCACCATTAATTCCAAAGAAAGTTTCCTTAATGGCAAGAATTCCTCGGTGGCCAGGAAAGGTAATGAATATATTTAAAAAGGACTTTAATGCAACGCAAACCTTCCTGATTTCACGGCACACTGTAGCTTTGCTTAAATGTTCAGCATCCCCCACACTGTACAGAAATGAACCACTGGCAAAATAACGCAAAGCGATACACAAAGACTGTGCAACCGTAAGGGCTTTAGAGCGACGTGTGTTTTTAGAAATGTAAGGTTCTAAAAACTGAGGGAGAGAACAGCAGCAGAATAATCCCAGCCCCGCAGAATGTCGTGCTGTGACATCATATGGCTTGTCCAATCATATTCATCAAGCTAAGCTAAGCTTCACAACTAACCTGCCACGGAGCAGGCTTGTCCAAGAGTATATGTTGATATGGTAATTAAGTGGAGCTTCAGGTTAGCCTCGTTCGTGGAACCGAATTTGGTGAAATTAAGCCGGGATTATCGAAATAAACCTGGATTTTGAGGTTAGCTCGCTTCGTGGAACAGCCCTCTGGAGTTATAACCTGGTAGCACAGCCCTGCTGGTGTGTCTGGGGGTGCCGCAAGGGGGCGCTGCAGGGAGAGCTGCTCCCTGCTATATTGGACGTCCATATGACCCGGAAGTACTTCCAACGGGCAGCAGCCCTGGCACCAGAAGTACTCCTAGGTCTTCAATAAAAGGGGCCGCACTCCCTTATCCAGGTAAGTCAGGGCTGACAGAGAGCGACACTCAACTGGAGAAGAGTAGTGCAGTTGTGATAGGAAGTGTGGAGAGATGATTGTAGGAGAGAAAATCTGTGCTTGTGTTACTTGGAATAGGTATTTTTGTTATAAAAACCATCCTTCATTTGAACCTGGGACTCTGTGTGCATCCATGTTGGGGTTTGGGTCTTACGGAAGCCCCCATTTCCATCACAGTGTATTAGAAGACACATTTATTCTGTGTGGCTTACAAGATCAGAATATATTACAATGGTTTGCAGATCATAGAAACACAGGCAGTTTAAGTGACTAGCACAGGGCCTTATAGTGAAGAGGAGGAAACTGAATAGGCAACCTCATATTAAAGTTCAGTGTCACAGCCACTAATGTACATTACAATGGCCTCCTAATGATACTGTACTCTAAAGTGACATAATGTTGTCTGTCCCACCTTGGTTCCGACACCATTCTCTCCATCCTTGGTCTTCCTGACACAACCAAGAGAAAGACAATCTCTATTCTTGCTTATCTGAAAAACACTCTGACTTCACACTACAAACACTGCCCATTAGTATATATTTCCCACCCTCAATGAAATAATTTTTGCACATAAAAGCTTTATGAATACTCAGAATGTAACACAAATTTGTTTTTTTTTTTTTTTTTTTTTTTTTACTATCTCTATGTGACTTATTATAAAATACATGTCAAAGCAGAAATGCAATCCTTCACCCACAGCTTCAATGCAATTCTCTATTGCAGGTGGGCAACGGTAATGAAAAGCACTCCCGTGAGAATTTCATTGAGGAAGCAGCAGATCCAATTTCCACCAAAATGCAGGCTTTATTCACCAAGGCTTTGTGCAGCCTGCTAATCTGCTGCATGCAGAATGGGCCCCTGAGCTGTCACCAAGCAGGCAATTGTCATATCAGCACAACACAAGCGAAGGCATCTTGAAAAGGGTATTCAAAATGTAGGGCCATTTTAACATCAAAGCGCAAATAACAGAACAATCAGACTGAAATACTGATGAAGTAACCTGTAGCTTGAGACAGATGTGCAACAAATCCAACCAGCAAATACAGAATACAGTAGGGGTCTTTACGCCAGATATAGCTGTAACTCCACATTGATAAAATGTGCCCACCCATGTTGAATTAGGGTTAACTCAATCTGGAGAAAGTGACATGTGGAAGAGAGCAGATGAATGGAATTTTCTCTATATTTATCATGTAACTGTTTCCAGTACTTTGGAAACCCAGGGTAAAAAATATTTGAAAATGGAGTAATACAAAATACAGTGCTCCTTTAAACATTACAACATTTCAAAAAAAAAAAAAAAAAGTTGAGATTTCCTGCATGTTCTGGACCCTGCACAGTAAGTTCTTAACACTCCAGCAAAAATGAGACTCTTTGCATGTATGAAGTGTAAAACAATAGCTAGGGTCAGTAACAGAGTTGAAAACAGGTGAGCAAGAAGAATGAAAGTGCCATCTGACCATATTCAATACAATCAACAACTAGCATTTGAAATAATGACCAATGTTCAACAGCTGAGATCAATGACCAATGTTCAACGGCTGAGATCTTTTAGATTTTGAACTAGGCTCCATTCCACCAACTGCCACTATAGTAACTCACCACCTGATCCAGAACATAAGGTGTGGAATACTTATTGTAAAAAGTCCGAGGCATCAGTTCTGCCACAATTCTTCCCCTCTCCATTTGATTTTCAGAAATAAAGGTGGGCTTGGGTTTAAGGTTACCTGTGTTAAGGGACAGCTGAGTCTGAGAAGAAATGCAAGGTAGCCTCATAACACTTGTTAACAAGAATAAAGAATTTTAAATCCCACCCATTAAAAAGAAAATATTCCCCTCTTAAGACAGCATGTTGACTCCCTAGCTTCACCAAGCACTTACAATATCAGTTGCTAAGTGGGCAAAGCAAGATGGAAAGAAAAAACAGAGTTACAATTTCATAGTCTCTTTAGGTATAAAGTTATATCACTTTCCTAATAATAATAAGGCTACACACTTTTGCCTTAAAAATCTAAAAAGAGAATATAATTAGCAAGCCCAGTTTTAGAACCACTACAATATACATCCATATTTTGTAAATTTCCAGAAAGGTACTAATAATTTGTGATAGATAGATAGATAGATAGATGTTATGAAAGGGAATTCTATCTATTTAGTCACTCATGTATACATTCTCTCTGGGAAAACCCTAAACAGGGTGCCAGTCCACTGCAGGGCAGACACACACCCCTACACAGAGTCACAAGTGAAGCAAACCAGCAGGTCTTTGGGGATATGGGAGGAAACAAATTAGTTCTGCAAACACTGATAGAACATACAAGCTCCACATAGAAAACAACTGGGCATGGGATTCAACAACAGAAGACTGTGTCTCTGATATGGACGTGAGCAACACTGGAGCACCACAAGGAGCAGTCCTGTCTCCTTTTCACTTTACTCTGTACACCTCAAACTGTAAATACTGTATAACACCATGTCATGTCACCTGCAGAAATTCTACAATGATTCTGCACTTAAGGGGTATAATAAGGGGGATGAGACAGAATACAGGAGTCAGGAGGAGAACTTTATTTCTTGATGCAGAAAGAATTGTCTGCTTCTTCATAACAATGTCAAAAGTCAAAATTTCCCCCAGGAACAAAGAAAATTTTATCTAAGTCATTGCCAGTGTTTTTTGTATTTGTATGAACTAGAAGTGTCTAATCAGTCATTTTGCGACTCATAATTGTTGCAGCCTGTTGATTCCAAGTTCTGTTTAAGACTGGATTTGTGAAATACCAGCACAAACTACTGTGCCACTAGGCCCTTACTTACTGTTAAGCAGTATGTTTATTTAGAAACCCAATATTCACATTTAAAATGTGCTTTTGCCAATATCACATCTTTCCACCCAATGCCTAACTCACTTATCCAGTTTAGCTTCACAAGAAGCTGGTGCACATTCAGGCAGCAGTATGGCTCATGGTGAGAACCAGCCCTGGATATGAGACCAGTTCACAATAGGGCACACACTCACACAACACCACTTTCACAACAGTTTTAAAGTTTCCTGTTAAACTAATAGCATCTTTTTGGGAATTGGGAGAAAAATTCACACCGACATGGTAAGAACAATTATACTCCACACAGGTAACACCTGGATCTTGGATTTCAAATACAGGAATCAGCAGACATGGGGCAGCTTTACTAATGACTTTGCTGTAATTTCAGATAAGTCAAATTTAACCTAGACAAATAAATCACTAATTCATACATCAAGATGTTAATATGTTAATTGATAATCTACCTAATTTTCCAAATAACAAACCAATTTTAAGATTGCAAGTGGATAAAACATTCTGACAGCACTGAGTGCAAAGCAGGAATTAAACCTTGATTGGGCACCAATACATTGCAGAGTACAACCAAAGATACACGGACATTCACTCATGCAGTGCCAACTCCAAAGCTGCCAACTCCCAGCATGCACTCCACTGGCATGTTGGAGGAAATCCCATACCGACAATGAGTAGTCAAAGATTTGAACCCAATCTTTTTCTAGCAGGAAGAAATAGGTTCTGAAAATAAAGAAGTTGATATACACATATGCAAGTACACATAACAATACTTCCATTTAATTCCATACAAAAGTTTTTGGAACTGGAGTCCATGATGGCAGCATTAAATGCAAGTCACAAATCAGGCTTAACTGGGATTCCACTCCACTGCCAAGTACTCTCAGGGACCAACCACATGGCCTTTTTCATACCTTTCTAATTTAGAGTCACCAATAAACCTAACATAGATGTACAACATACTTCAGATACTGAAGGTAAACTGAGTGGCATGGGAATCAAGCCTATGTCTATAGAGTGGTGAGACACCATCATGATATTCAAATGCATAAAACAAACATATAAATATAAAGGCCCTCCAGGTGTGGTGCAAAATCTTTCAATAACTTATTTTATTCTACTTTTGTCGGTTTCTGCCACCCAGTGATCCCTGCAACATAGACAACCGATTTGTCTTGCAGTCATTGTGACTTTCCTGGTTAAAACTGTTTGAGCTCACTATGATGCCATGCAAATGGAAATAATGACAGAAGATCAAGGGATACTGTAGGTAGATGATTCAGGACAATTCAATTTTGTATCACCTTTATAAAATAATGATTCAGATTGTGTTTTGAATAACTGCACAGCATGCAGGCGCCTGCTGTCTTGCCTGCATGCTGTTTACCACACATCTTTAACTGGAGAGGTTTTCCACAATAGAAGGAATCACTAACATTTTCGGAAAGGTTGGCTGAAGGATGGAATTGGGGGGGGGGGGGGGTTGTTATGCAAATGTGAGGAGAATGAAAAGTGCAAAGCTATCTAGCTGTCAACAGTAATAAATAGGGCACTTTTTTTTTTAACTATTTTTTTAAAATACAGCTGCATCTAAAGTGAAACTTACCCTGGCAGCCAGTGATGAGTATGGGTCTTCAAAGAGTGCCCATATTTTAGGTTGCCAGACTTCCCAGCAGCCTCGATGCCTGTCTGGGCCACCCTCAACACCCAGGTGCCTGGTCACTTCTTTATCTTCATCCACGGTTCCACTACCACTGTCCTCCTGGTCAGGAGCCTCAAAGATATCCAAGGCTTCTTCAGCATCACGGTGTTGCCGGTAGGTCATCCAGCAGCAAGGCTCCACATCTGTCTCATCGATACCCCAGAAAGCCAGCTCTTCTTCAAACAAGGGTCCACAGACATCAGCTGGGCAGTGTAGCTTGCCTGTCCTGTAGTAATTAAGCACATAGGCAAAGATGCCCGGGTGGCGATCAAAAAAGAACTCATGTTGCCGTGTGTCAAAGTCAAAATTACCCTGGGCATCTGGGTCTGCAAGCCAAGCCAACCGCGTGCCTGGCAGCGTTCTAAGCGTACTCCTATAAGTCTCATGCCGAGTGCCCCCAACATTGATTATGACTTTGTCGGATTCGTCCCCCTTTCCCATCTCTTCTTTCAAACATGTTTTAGAGGGAGGTTTGTTGCCAGACTTGCGTCCACGATAGGATGAAACACACACTGAACTGATCATAGATTTAGGTGGGCTGGTTACCTTTTACAGTCGTATTGTGTCTACTAGTTAATGACCGTCTCACCTAGTCTGTGAGCCAAGACGTGTCTCTCATTTGACCTTGATAACCGATCTGCAACAGGATGTACACCCCCATCCAAATATAATTGACTCTCTTGTTAATTTTTCCTTTGATTTACAGTTTCTTTCTGAAATCATGTAAAAAAGCAGCATTTAATAAAACTATCAATATGAATAAATTACTGGTTAAGCAACACCAGGATAATTCATTAATAACTTAAGGTCAGCTGAATAAGCTAATAGCTAAGATAGAAATGACAATCTTATATTCTCTGAATAAACCTAACAAAAATAAATTCCTATAGAGGTAATCAAAATATGTGTATTCATAAATCAAAATGGGATTCTTTTAAACTTTTAAACGTCCTCTAGTAAAAAAATAGAACTGTATGTATTATTACAGTATATGTGTAGTAAAATACTTCAGTTATGGTTACAACGGTTAATTAAATAATTTCTTAACAGCAAAATTAGAGGCAATAAATTTGTTACATATATGTTTAAAATGAGGTAACATAAAATTTACTTGGCTGAAAGTCGATGCCGCTTTCACCTCTTTACTCGTCTCAGCGTTCAAGAGGGTCGGACACTATATTAAAAAGCATAAATACCTTATAATAAATTCATAGAATCCCCCAACTTTTTCGTAATTCCGATAGAATTTTGAAATAGAATGCAGCCACTAAACTATAGTATCAAACCCCCCAAAGCACGTATCCGCTATCTCCACATAAGCTCAGCGCAGTCTCTTCTGCATCATCCGCTGTTGATCCGCTACACCTTTTTAAAAGTAACCAAAAAATATTTTTGGAGGCGTTCAGACTTGCATTTATTTTGTTAAAACTTAAAAAGTCTTCACGATGTAGGACTGAATCGTTTGCAAAGTGTCAGAAAGAGAAGTAAGTCACTTTTCCACAGAAATATGTTGCTTCAGATTGACTCAATCCTTATTTCCAGTAGCCTAGACGCGTCAGATGGAATAAGTACAAACAAATGCGGCACGAAAACGAATTCAAGCAACAAGGGAACAAGAGAGGGAAAAATCCAAAATGCGCCGCTTCGTCTCTTCTTTTTGTGGCTTCTCCGCTTCCAGAATATTTAACAGTAGGTTCAATGCAGACGGAACAGATTTCGCGATCAATTAGCACACATCATATACTCCAGCGCGGGGACAGTGTTAACTCCTTGAGAAAATAAACACGCCCTGCTGTTATATAGGCTATCTCTTCAGCCACCAGAGACACTTAAGCCTCCCCCACCCCACACGTGAAACTGTAATTCCACTCGTCGCATTCGTGATTACGGTAACAGCGCTAGAAATTTAGGAAGACGCTTCCAGCTTGCATAGCCGCTCTCTCTCTCTCTCTCACTTACTCATTCTTTCCCCTTCTCCCCACCCACACCTCCAGTCTCCGAATCGCATTGGGGAGGGAGATGTTCTAAAAATAGGCGCCGGTGTTGCTTTTACTTTCATGGGAACTACAGCCGTCTGCAACCTGATGAGCGCGTCTGACGGATCGGCTTGCCTGTGCTACCCGGGTGGCGTGTCTTTTTATGTGAGCATGTATGTGTGTATTTACGTTGCGTCTTTTCCAAAACCTTGGGAGCCCGTTTTTTCCTGCAAAGAGACGAAGTCATTTCAGTCTGCGTTTTGAGACTCCTCACCCCACCCAATTGCTGTCCCCTCCCATCATCTAACGCTCACGGTCTGCCTGTTTCAAAGAAAATTGAGTGCAAATGTAGCCATTGCGCAGGTCCGAGACGATCTGATGTGCCCACCGTTTGGCCTCTTTTTATCTGGAGGTTTGTTGATTCTTTAAGGACTCTGCATGAAGAAAAAGAAAAATGACTTGTTGATAAACATCCACGTCAACTTAGGGGAAAAAATGGAATGAATAATTCACTTAACGCGCCTAACCATAACAAAGGTGTGCAAACTGAAATTTGAATTGGTTGCTCAGTCGCTGCAAAGCAACAGGTTTAAATTTGCGATCGCTGTATCCGTTGTGCGCTTATTTACCATTTCGTATTTTCCTTTACAGTTTATTGATGGCACGCATTTATCAGATGCGGTAAGCAGTCGAGTGCCTACTTATTTACTTACCCGTCGCGTTTTTCTCAGAGCAGCGATTCATTCCTGATATGACCTTACTAGGCAAAGTCGTGTGTAGGAACTATAGACACGATTAACTACGCTTTTCGGTTAAATCATATGTGTATATTGTATTTATTGATCGATAAAATGGATTCCTCCCGTTTCATTTCAAGAGGGTACGTTTTATTAACGCCACTAAATTGCCAAGCGTCTCCTGTTTATGGATTCGTTGATTGAACATTACTCACTTCAGTTTGGGAGATGGTATTTATCTGGAGAAACGTGTACATTAACTTAATTTAGATAGCTTTCGGTTTGTGCGATTTTGTTCATACAAGTGGTTTCTAAGGATCTGCTTATCCCCTCTTGTATTCATAAGCACTATTGTCGAATTTCTCGATTGCTTTGTAAGCGCAGTTATGATGCTGGACTTCGCCTGATTTTGAATGTACTACACGGATTTACAGTCGGACTTTTGTTCCGTTTATTTATAGAGCTGAATCTGATCTTCTGCTGTATAGTGCAGTAAGAGACGCGTATGATTCCTGTGTGTTGGTTTCTATGCATTTAAGGGGCTCTCCAGGTACGGAATATTTAATTACATTCAGACGAGTAAGTGCGTCTGTCGCAGAGCTCCAGCTTCTCTGTGAAAATTTCACGCCCTTCACGTGTGCTAGTGGGTGTTATTCAAATCTATTGATTTCTTACAATTTCCCAAGGGCACGCATAATGGGTTAATTAGAAACTAAACTTTGGCACGGTTGAAGTGAGGTTCGGTGTACGTGTGGTTGTGCCCTGTGATGCTAATCGGGTTTGACTCCCCAAAACACAATTATTGGTTTTAGCAGTTTCAGAAAATGGTTGCACAGACATTATTGTATCTTTAGTGGATGCATTTTACCCAAGACGACATGCAAAAAATCAGCAAAAATACATTACATTTATCGTGTAGTTTCACATTAAAAACTGCTGTACAATACACGGTTAAAATAATATTAAATGCGTAAATTCACGAAAATATACATTTAAGTAGTGTTTTAGCTGTTAATATCCATTAGTTGTTTCAGTGTACAAGATTATTTTATGAATAATTGATACATTGATGTAAACTCACAATGGTACAGAATTCTAAATTTGCATAAAGTTAGCCTATTTGCATAAGGGAACGCCCACCTTGCAGCAAAGTTGCTAATTTTTCCTTATAACCCCCATCTCTTTGCACTGTGGGAAGAAACAATTTAATGAAGGTTACCAATATTAAAATAATTTTGCAGTGTTTTTTTTTATTTTTTTTTATTTGTGGTTATGGAAGCTGAAAGGGTAATAAATCCTCTATCAGAAAATCAACATTTTCTGCTCCACTGGGCTACAGGAGTTGGGTTGAAACACATCTAATTATTACGTCTAATCACTAAACCAACTGTCTATTTACATATTTTTAAATTTCAATATAGTTTAGTATTGGTTTTAATCTAACGCAGGAAAAAATGTACTGTAAGTATATTATAAATTGAAGACAACCGTAAAATGCAATTAGAAATGGAATTAAACAGTTCAATTTTATATTAATAGTGACAAAATTGTAATTTTTGACAGCAAGCATTAAAACAATCCATATACTGGTCTATCCCCTGACAGTGTTTTGACTTAGGTGCCATTTGTTTAACTATTAAATTGCAGGCAATTTTTTTTACAGTATATACACTTGCTTTCTTTCAGTTGGAGCACTGGGCTGTTTAATGCCGTATTGGCTATCACATTGTCAGAAACTGAAATTTAACTGGCAGCCTAATGGTAAAAAGTCCAGTTCATTAGTCACCATTCTACCTGCCACACAGATATAAATATGCTTGTGTCTTGTCAGTTTATACTGTAAGTACTATATGAGTGTGTATCCAATGGATTGGATGGCAGTGCCACCTGTCAGATCCTGCATTATGGGTTCAGATTTTGACTTGAACAATGTGTACAGTTCACACATTCTTCCTGACTGTGTGGTTTTCCTCCCTTATCTTAAAAATATGTATTTAAATTCATTTGTAGATAAAAACAGGTGTGGTGTGAGTGGGTGTGGACTGGTACCCTCTTTGTGGGGTCCATGCATTGTACCCAAGTCTGCTAGGATGGGCTTCAGTCCCCCATCATTCTGAAGTGAGTGTTGCTAAAGCTACTCAAATCAATGCATCCATCCTTCAATCTATTTTGTAACTTGCCGATTCAGTTCAGAGTCAAAAGATAGACTACCCATGGAAACTTAGAACGCAAGATGGAAGCAAATTCCTGGATGAGACATCAGTTCATCAAGGAAGAACATTCAAAGATGCCCAGTACTGGGCAATTTTGAGTCGCCAGTTATCTTGGAATGTGTGTTTTTAGAAATGCGGAGGTAAAGCAGGATATATGGAGAGAAAAAAAAAACAAAAACAAGCAAACCAAGGTACAGAAACTCCTCAAAGACAATAACTGTGTTAAGATTTTATGTTCTATCTCCTAGAAATGTAGCCACCGTACTGTCCTTGTATATTATGTCAGAGTGTAGGAATGACAGGTCACCGAATAGATGAAAAGTTGGGATACCAACTGGGTTGTCGTGTTTAATAAAAGTAAATCATGCCTCTTGACTTCACAGTAAATAGCCTCTAGGGTAAAACAACAAATTATTCAGCTCTTTGCTGTAGAATAAGGGATCAGTCAGTGAAGCTCCATGTGGCAGATCGCACTTAATGCAAAAGATGCCTCCTCCTGTGTAGCTGGGCTTCTTACATAACACTAGCCAGACAGGGCAGGTCTATGTGTCCTCACCAGGTGGTTTCTCGGTGTTGTGTGTTATGTTTATATATCCGGTACATGAGGGGCTGCTGTTACTGATAGTACCATTACTTTTTACCCTTACAGTCCTTTGAGGGCAACTGTCTCTGCCCTTTTTCGACCCTCCACTATAAAGACTCATTAAAAGGGACTACTGAAAGGGGATGGCCCAGTTGGTGTATTATTAATATAGATAAAATACTGTGTTTATGCTGTATAATATATCTATCTGCAACATGTACAGTACTACAGTATAAGTTAAAAAGCATGCATCATCTCAAACTCCATGTTACAGAGACTTCAGTTTACTCCAATGGCCTGCACAGTGTCTCAGTCCAATAGAGTATTTTTGCAATGAGAAGGAACAGGAGATTTGCAGCCTGAATATGCAGCCAAACGTTGGCAAGTACTGATTCATGCTATTGTGTCAGCATGGAACACAATCTTTTAGGAATGTTTCCAAACCCTTGCTAAATCCACTTTTTGTAGTATATGGTTGACCTAGGGGCAAAAGGGGGTCCTACTGGGTAGTATTGCAGTAAATATGTATAGCTAAAAAAGAAGCCACTAGAGTGTATTTATTTTTTCATTTATTGTTACTGTATTGCACTGAATTAATTCTTACTTATGCATTTAATTACTTAAATTTATGAATGATTTAAGAAGGCTTCTAATCAATTCACCATCATGTAAAATATATAAAATAATATTAAATCAGGACTTAACTGTGTACAAATTGTTGTTTTGAGCTACACTGCTGACAACAATATGTTTATAATTCTCTTTGTGGAGAGAAAAAATAAGTTCACATTTGTCATTCACTCATTAATTCCATATCTCTCCAGACAACTCCTAACAGGAATTAATCATCAGACACCAAGAGTGTGACCAGCATGTTTCTGTGCAGACAATAGGCTACATTTTAAAATGCAGTGTGTTTTTTAACTTGGTGCATTTACATAAAACATATGTATTTGCACTGAAAATAAATAGCACACAGTGCATTATAAAGAAGATAGTTACATGCATATCTTAGAAGGTTTATCAATTCATCATTTTCTGAATGTGATGATGATGCATTATTAATCCTCAATGCAATCTGTGAAATATAATAAGAATATTTTATTTACTGCTGGGTATGCATGTTGGATGAAAGTAATGAAATAATAACAATAATAAGGGATATGAAACAAGGACTGTCACATTCTGCAAACCTGTAGGTAATATGGAGGGGTTGTCTGTTTAAAATACAGTACCTTGTCCTCTTATGAAATATGATGTGTCTCTTACCTGTGCTTTGAATGTAGATGAACTTGTCTTGGATGCACCTGAACAAAATTTTCAACAGTTGAAAGGTATTTGCAATAAATGAGAATGGACTAAATTAGCAGCTCACATTTTATTGGCAAAATATAGAATTGTGATACTCACCTATGAATGAAAAGTAAATAAACCCCATTGGGTTTATTGGGCTTCCTAAAACCACTGGTACCATAAATCCAAAACATAGTTGCACAAATACAATTCCTTGAACCCACAGTTCATGATTCATTGGCATCTTTGTTGTTATTTCTAGCATGCCTAATATTCATAAGCAGACAATTATGCAGTGTAAAATTAGCACTCCTCAGTGCTTGCAAAGCATCGCCTCTTCACAACAAGTTAGAGTTTTGATGCCATGCAGTTAATCATCCTAAACCAAATGTAAAACCCATAATCACCTGTCATTTCTCCTAAAGGGTCTAATTGCAAAAAATGCTAGCAGTTGTTCAGACCATAGCACCAGGTGGCAATGTGTGGATGTTTCTTAGTGCAGTTATGGAGTGATTTAACACAACATGTTAGAGTTTACAGATATGGATTTTATGAATCAGGAAAACAGAAATCATGTTCTTTGTATTCTAAGTAAAACCTGAAAAGGGAAACATTGATTTGAAAGTGGTTGTCACTGGTTAATGGACAAGCATTGGCAAAGCTACCTCATTATAAACATTGCTGCTTAATAAGGACTGCTTGTCTTATCGGTGGCAAGGAAAGAAAGATCACATCTGCATGTACTTGGCCTGATAATGGCTACGCTAGCACGTTTAAGCTCGTTCACTAAGGTAATGATTTGCTAAAATGTCACGGCTGACAGTTAATTAGTAGGAAGGCTGATAAGACATTTATCTTTCATTTGTATGAAAAAATAAATATACCAAATGAATGGGTTCATTCATTCATTCATATACACTGTAAATGTATTAATCATCCACAGCTAAAATAAACCAGAGGGAACACGTTGAGGGGGCTTTTGAGCTACCTGTCCTAGTTTTCAGGATAGATTCAGTCCTTAACACCTAGAGTGTAATGTGACAATAGTATGGAATTGTTTATCACCTTAGATTCATTTTTCCTAAGTGATCTTCCATCTCTCCACCTCTACAGAGAATCCCTAATTAATCTAACACATGTTTATGTAATTCAGTGGGAAAACCAGTATACCTAAAATTCATGCAGACACCAAGAGAAGGTGCAATGCTATACCCCAAGCGAGAGTTTGAACCCAAGTCCTCACATTTGAAAGTGACAGTGCTAATGATTATGCTCTATATAACGTATTTTTATTTTCCATGCATATATATATATATATATATATATATATATTGTATACGTACAGTATACACTATAAGGAAAGTATTATACTAGGGTCAAGATTTCGACTTCTAGTTTCAACAGAATTACATTTTTGAGCACAGTTTCACAGCTTATCCAATAATGTCTGTCTATGTGTGTTTCTGGTAATGAAAGTCTGTTCACACAGTATCTCATAAATGAACCAGCAATCTGAGTGAAACTTGGCATCGTTATTAGCAGTGTAAAATTCTACAAGTGTATTTATTCTGAATAAAATCAGTCAAATAGATTTTACCTTACAAAGATAACCAATTTGCATTTTTATATACAGAGGATTCAGAAAGCATTCATACCCTTCCACTTTCTGCAAACTTTATTGTCTTGTAGATTTAACTTTAAAGTGATAAATTTGCCATTTTTGCCCATCAGTTGACACTCAATACCCCATAATGACAAAGTTAAAGGATGTTTTCAGACAAATTTGAATTAAATTTATTAAAAGTCAAAAGCTGAAATCTCTCATTCATGTAACTACTCAGATCCTTTATTCAATACTTTATAGAAGTCCCTTTAGCAGCAAGTACAGCTTTGAGTATTCATGGGTACGTCTCTACAAGCTGTGAACACTTAGATTGGGGCAATTTTTTCCTTCTGACTGACAGATCTTCTCAAGCTCCATTTGATTAGATGGGAGACATCTATAAACTACCATGTTCAGGTCTCTCCACAGACATTCTCTGTTGCTAAAGCCTGGGCTTTGAGTGGACCATTCAAAGACAGTCAGAGACTTGTCCTGAAGCCAATTCGGTTTTGTCTTGGCAGTGTGCTTCAGGTTATTGTCATGCTGAAAGGTGAAACGTTGCACTAGTCTGATGTCAGGTGCATCTGGGAGAAGTTCTCTCTGTATTTGGCTGCATTCATCCTTCCCTTCCCTGCCACTGAGGATCACCACCATAGCATGATGCTAACACCACCATACGTTACCATAGTAATGGTATTAGGTGGGTGAAGAGCAGTGCATAGGGCTTGGAGTTCTGCTCATAGAGTTCAATTTTTGTTTGATCAGATCAGAGAATTGTTTTTCCTCATGCTCTCAGAGTCCTTTAAATACTGTTTGGTAAGAATGGATTCCGTCTAGCCATTCTACCATAAATGCCTTAAATGATGTAGTGCTGCTGAGATAGTTATCCTTCTGGCAGGATTTCTCATCCTTTGTTAGAGTCACCATTAGGCTTTTAGTCTCCTCCTTGACCAAAACCTTTCTTGCCTGGTTACTTAGTTGTGGTGGTTCCAAACTTCTTCCATTTCACAGTTATTAAGGCCACTGTGCTCCCAATAATACTGAAAGCTTTAAAAATGGTTTCATCCCCCTGCCTTCATCTATGCCTCACCTCAAATTTATTGTGGGAGTCTACAGAGAATCCTGATATGCACTGTGTTCTTATAAACACACGTGTACCTTCCCAAACAATGTCCAATCAATTCATGTTACCACAGTTGGACTCCAACCAAGTTCTGGTTACATCTCAAGGATAGTTAAAGCAAAAAGAATACACATGACCAAATTTTGGAGTGCTGCAGCAAAGGATCTGAATATCTCTATGAATGAGAGATTTCAGTTGTTGATTTTCAATATATTTTCCGCCAAG
Organism: Polypterus bichir lapradei; assembly: GCA_026402145.1. Taxonomy (NCBI): domain Eukaryota; kingdom Metazoa; phylum Chordata; class Cladistia; order Polypteriformes; family Polypteridae; genus Polypterus; species Polypterus bichir. Next base: position 89,628,157 of record JANRMT010027041.1, read on the forward strand.
AAAACTGTAACCCAGAAGATGATCTGTGACTTTGCCTCTGTTTCCACCTCTGATCCCATCTCTGTAGCATCTCACAAAATAAAAGAATGGTGCTTCGGCAACATGGAGTCAGCATACAGCTGACCACTAGGACAGCACAAATAGTTGTAGTGGCTATTAGATTTCACTGCAGCCTATCTTATAAACACTGGTTAGTATGTGCTTGTAAAAGAACTCCTTGTTAATTATACTTGTTGTTAAACTGTTCTTCCATGATATATTTTAGGGGTGGTGACCAAACAGGACATCCCAAGAAGCCAAGAAAATACTTATGTCATGTTTTGTTCCATCCCTATACAAGTGAGTCTTTTTAGTTGTGACTCACTTAATAAACATCAAATAAACAGAGATAAACAGTTTTCAATCTCGTTATAGGAGTTGGGCGCCTTTAACAGGCACCGTTCTCCTATATATTAGAATGTCTCACCGTTTTTCTATGTGATTCAGACCTGATTATCAAAGTAAGACTCCTTTTTTCAGTTCAGGGCGAGAAGGGGCACTGTTGCTAACATTCTCTTCTCCTTCTCCCCCCACGTGGCTGTAGTTCCTTCTGGGTCTTTGGCTAGAAGTGGACTATCATCTCCTTCTTTTTTATCCTGCTCCTAGATCTTGTGTCCAAATGTTCAGTCTGTTTTTCTAGAGACTATATGGGGCATGCTATCTCCCCTTCTACATTTGGAGAACTTGTTGTATGAGACCTTTTTTTCCTGGGGCTTCTTGTCCTCTCCTGAAAGAAAGTAGAACATGTTTTGAAGAATATGGTGTTCCCCTGTTAGGTTTTCCCCATACTCCTATTTCAGACCACATAAACAGGCAGCGTGATAGTGTCCAAAATAAAACTGCGAATGTACTATATAGTATATAGCTCATGAAAAGTTTTGTGATATCTTCAGTTTGTATTCAGATTATATATTATTGTAGTACTCGTTAATTAATTCTTTCATCTATTTGCACGGACTGCTCTGGAAGAACTATGTGCAAAGCTGAAACCACCTCTTGATGACATGCCTGTCGATTACAATGGAAATTCACTCATATACCTGTATGTGTTTGCTTGCTTGTTCATTTATTTCCTGAACATTCTTTCAGTGGAAATCAGTTACTTATTAAGGTTAGAATCAGTAAGTGATTTAATTGAAAATGATGAGGCTGTAAAAGTCCTCGATCTCTAGAACAACAAATGTATACTAATATTTTAACTCTCAATGCTAGGCTGTTTAAATAGCAGATATACTTTAAGAGAACAGCTATACTGTATGAAGAACATGTAAGGCTTTCCAATTAATAATTTTCTGTCTTCCGAAAATAAAAACCTGTGTCCATTGTGGCCCTCCTTTTTTCTGACATACAGTAGTTCAGTAGTTCAGTCAGTAAAGGTTCTTTAATGACAATAAATATTATTTTTTAGTCTGTGTTTAAACTGCATTTATTTGGGTATTTGTTTTAGACATGTGAGCGAAATAGAGAGACACAATCCCTGTTTAAACACACATCTTACTATCTTGACAAGGGATGCCTGGAATGATGGGTTTTGGAAAAAGAAGAGAATATGCAGAGATATGTTTGTCTTGCAGTGAACAGGATGAGAGGCTAATATAATGAATGTTGCTATTGTTCTCATCTGTGTACAGCTGTTTGAAACTGAACAGTGTGTGTGATAAGAAACATGGGACTGGCATTGCTTGTGGAAACAAGAAGATCCATTTTGTGTACTTTTCCACTGTCTCGAGCAAACTCTTTAAATTATCTCAGCTACAAATGTTGTCTAAAAAGTGAAAATAAAAAAATACATTAGCCATTATACATCATCAGGATCTGGACTTCTGATGTTCTATATGGCATATACAAGAGCCTTCTTCCAGTTCCTACAGAGAAGACAGAAACGTCACTCTGCACCTAAGTCAAGCATTAGCAACCACAGTTCCCTGTGCCAGAAGGAGAGAGCTGCTAGGGCTTATGCAATTAAACAATTGCATTTTATGGAAAGGATATCTGAAAATGCTCAGGTTGGTCAAATAATATAATGGTTATTAGGGAATAAAGATATGTTTGGCACTGGTGCTGAAATTGGAATGTTAACTTTCTCATGGACAAGCTGGAGTAGTTCCAGAAATGATCTTTTCAGTTTAAGTTTTAGATTAGGAATTATGAAAAGATCCATAAAAACAAGAAATTTTAAAAATGAGAAAAAAATATTTAGTCCATCAAGCTCCATATTCCACAGATTTCTACCACACATCAAGTAGTACTAGGGTGATGTACCATGTTAGCTATTATGGATGTAGTGAGAAGTCAAGCAAAATGACACCTTTTATTGGCTAACTAAAAAGATTACAATATGCAAGCTTTTGAGGCAACTCAGGCCCCTTATTCATTACACTTTAGTACTACATCAGGAGTTTGATAGAACTCATAAATAATATAAGTTTACCCAGGAAACTACAAGGAGTAGACAACTTAATTCTGGCACAGAAAAGAACAGAGGGAGTCATGCCACACATGCTGAAAAGCTGCAGAGCAGAGAGCCACGCACAGAGGTTTCCTGGAGCATCACAACAAAGCTCTATCAAAAACTTTGCCAACTAACATTGGACAGTCCAAGACGTTACTACAGAATAGGAAGGAAAGTTCAGGGCTCTGCTGTACTGCTTACCATTCCTGTATCTCCAATTTTGACCAAGCCCCCCAATCATCCACTCAGTCTGCCAGTTTGGTATAGTGGTTATAGTTTTGGACTTCAAACTCTGAGGCAGTGGGCTCAAATCCTACTGACAATGTGTGACCATGAGCAAATCACTTCACTGCCTGTGCTTCAATTGAGAAAAAAAACAAAACAAAACAAAAGTAATCAGTTGTATCTCTCAAATGTTGTAAGTTGACTTGAATAAAGGTGTAATTCTAATGATAATAATATACAACTTGTTCTTGAGCTCATCATTATTTTTTTTTTAACTGTACGTGAACTGTTACTCGCATATTCTGTTTATACTTACACAAGTTTTCTGCCTCTGATTCTGTCCATCTAATTGTGTTTTTTGGTAATGTCTATTAATCACCAGTCATGAGGTACAGTAGGAGGAATGGAGAGATAAAGAAAACAACATCACTTAGGTGCTCTAATATTGTGCTTTAGGGAATCTATAAAAGATTTTAACATTATTTGTCCTAGCATCTGGAAGGTTTGAATTTGAGACTTTTTGCAAAATTATTTATTCTTTCTAATTCAACAGTGTCATTCTGTAAAAAGACTGATAGACATTTTTTCCACAGTGGCAGAAAATAGAACACATTAAACAGAAACAATAAGCTTCAGATAAATGGATGTCGATCAATCAAGGAAACTTATTAAAAGGCAAACCCAAAATTGTAGTCATGAGGGCTTAGCCACTAACTGAAATTGTTAAGAAACCTGTTTTTTTATGTTGAGTCTTTACTGTTTAAGCAATCTACAGATGGAATTTATTGACTTCTGTCTGTTTTAAATAAGTTAGCATCTGACATGTTATCAACCACAAAGTGCCTATATGCATACTGCAGTGAGAAAGTGTCTCTGCATACAAAGTGTAACATTAAACACATAACAGAATCATTAAAACAGTGCCTGAACAGAACGAAAACAATAAATAAAATTTTACTTTCAAATAGAAAAAGTAAGGAAAATTTATCCAAAGGGAACTTAAATATATCTACACAGCAAAACGTACTGATAATTTCCTACCTGTTACTTGCTGTTTGCTTCATCGTGAACAAACTTGCTTCTGAACTATTTCAGAATTTCTCCTGTTTTTGCTGTTGCCCTTATCAACTACCTAAATCCACTAATAACACACAGTTTAAACAGCCTATTCTCTTTCATGTGTTGTAGATTTGCCCTTCCATCTTTGTGCTGGCTTTCCGCCTGGCAAAAAACGACTCTACAGTTTTACAGCAAATGGTCAGTGTGTCTGAATGGTGTGATGGCAGGCATGACAGTGCCAGTCACAACAGTATGTCGATGGAAAGCAGAGCTACACTCTTTACAGGGAAAGAGGATGGCATGCCACAGCAGTTTTTCTATCAGTGGAAGTGATCAGCAACCCAAACCCGAGACCTTAATTGATATAGATTGCATAGAAACAACTGGGGTTATAAAACCTGTCAAGAAACAGTGTAGCTGGAAATAAAAGAATTTAAAACACAGACTATGAGCAGGGTTCATCCCTGGACAAAAGATGCCAAATTTCTGATGGTAACCTGTTAAAGTCAGTGCAATGAGCCTTGATGCCACTGACCTCAGGGAACCAAGGAAGGGTATCTTGTCAGTCACACAACACAGCAAATTAACCTGTGAAGGATTTTGGCCGCTACGGTGACAGGCCAAAGCACCAGTAGAAATGTCCTATCTGGATGTTGGAGTAGTGAAGAGGATTATTGGACTCCAGAGGCTAGAGTCCAATGCAACACACACTACTTGTTGTGGAAGAGTGATGGAATAAGCCAAAGATTCTTGGCATATACATTTTAAATGCAGTCTTGTTTGGAAATAAGGGCCTCCAGGATTGTTGGGCATTGGGAGAGAAGAATCCAGTGGATAGGACAAACTTCATAATACAGGCAAGTGTCTTAGTGGTGTGTTATGTACTGTCACACATGTGCGCTTGGGAGTCAACCAAAGGGACCAGGAAACGCCAATTCCACACCAGGCCAGGGGGTGTGCACTAAATCTATCTCTTTTCTCTCCGCAGACCAAACACGAGAAATCCTTACTGTCCCAGCCCCGAGGATGTCACTTTCTGTGAACCACCTATAAAAATCCTTCATCCTCAATACTTAAACAGTTCTGTTTGGACTCTAACCTGTACACATTGTACATTACTTTAAAGCCTTATGCAGCCAGGGAAACTATACGAGTGTCTGCCCCAAAACCTTTGTTGTGTGTCTGGCTGTTTCCTTCACAGTACCTACAGGTACTCCTCCCTTGAGAAGTGTGCAACCATCACTGAACAAAACTGGAGCTTTTTGTGGGTGCCTAATATTTCTGTAAAGTTGTAATGGAAAGCATAAACATTGGAAAGTTCAATGAATGAATAAGCACTTGTCATATTGAACAAGTGATTAAACTGTGTGGTACCATTTAAAGATGTGCAGTCCAGTTGTGTGAACTGAGGAGCATGGCAGGGTGGGCAATACTTATAGTTGTACTTCTTGAACCTGCTTATTTAAAATTAGAGGAGGACCAAGTCTATATTAACCACATCAGGCCTAAGTCAATTACCAGTCCTGGATAGGGGGCTAATCCTTCACAGGGCACAATCCTACAACACACACACCTTGAGGTTCTGGAATGCTAAATAGAGTACCTGAAAAAATATCCACAGAGATACAGAGAAAACTACAGGATTAGAGCCCAGATTCCTAGAGCTCTGAGTAGTAGTTGTAGTGCTAACAACTGAACAATCATCCAAGGTTTAAATATATTAAATAAGAATTATTTGAGTTTCATTTTGAGAGAGGCATTGACCAGCGGATGAAATTAATGTTATAGATGTCATTAACTTGGGGTTCCTAAGCACAAATGTCTAAAAATATCTCAAAACGGCCACTAGAAGGGGGAAAACCATCAAACCCCAGCTAATCAGGAAAGGGCAAACATGAGCTTTTTTAAAATAATAGATTTATTTTTTCATAAACGTTCTGTGCAAGTATCATAGCTCCAAAGAGACCAACAAGGAGTTGCCTGAGAAAGCAATCCAATAGTAAACAAAGTCCCAATACATAATACCCATGATAGTCAAAAAACAAAAAAAAAAAAAACAGAGCAAAGGGGTGAAATTCCCAAGAATCCACAAAAGCAAACATTTTTTTAAAAAATCCAACAAAACTTACCCATTTATTGACCACCAGGGTCTGCTTGTTTGCTCAGCCTTTATAGGGCTAAACGCAACCCCTTGATGGTGATATGCAAATGGCCACCCACAAAACACACAGAACATAATAGAACAAGCACTGAAACAGAGAAATTAAATAATACACAGAACTAATGAGAAACACAGAATAATGCAAATAATTAACACCAGCAGAAATAAACAAAACAATCACAAATGAACAAAAAAAAAACATAAAAAGGGAATTTAAACACCAGCCAAGCAAGGAACCCTGGGCAAAATATAACAAAAGGGGCTTGACAAAGTTGTTGCCAATAATAAGCATAGTTTACAAGAGTAAGCATAGCTAATCAAAAAGTTCAAAGGTTAAAAGTTTAAAATTGAAAAGCAAAAATAAAACCCAAAACAACAAGAAACTTACTCTGACTAAGAATCTTCTTTTTGATGTTTCTTCAGTCCACAGAGGTACACTGAAGACTATGACCAGTTCATGCAAAATTATGGTTTGCTTTGCAATAAGATCCAAGAATCCCAGCATAAATAATGACAAGAAAAGTGTTAAGTTCCTGTGTGGGAATTGTGCATGCTTTTTCCTGGCATTCAGTGTTTAAAGTTCTGTAGTGAAAAAAAAAAAACTTGGTGTCACACAGGGGGTGGCGAGTTGCATTAACTCTCTCTCTCTGTCCTCTGCTGACTATCTCTGGGAAATCCAACCAGGTGCCGGTGCTATTGATGACATCACTTTTGTACTGGCACCATGGATGATGTCACTTCCTGTCCCGAAGATGTCACTTTCGGTCTCAATGACATTCATTCTGGTTCCGGTCCAGATGACGCCACTTCCTGTCACCGCCTTTAAAGCCACCATCTTATCAAACCAAAATCAGTTCTATTTTGGACTGCAACCTGAACACAACTCAACAAAATGAACCTTTTGCAGCCAGGGCACAATATATGGGTGGCTCCACCAAACCTTTTTTGATGTATTCGTGTCATTCTTGTTACAAGGGTCATTTCCTGTTGTGTGCAGATATTTTTTGTTGAGCTGTGAGACATGTTTTTGTTCTGGTAGTGGGATGTCCACTTTACCAATTATGATGACAATCCTGGCGATTGTAATCTTAAAGTTAATGGCAAGAGGTGGGCTTCCCTTGTTGTGATTTTTACTGGTGCATTTTATTTTGTCTTTGTATAGAAAATACGTGGCATGTTCCATTTTTTAAAAATGTACTGTGTGCTATAAACGATAGCTGGAGAACAGAATTGATTTTACCTGCATTACACAGCAGTGGATATACTACTAGAAACAGAGAAAATACATAAAATACATAATACATAAAATCTCAGAATTTTAACAGATAGCATAAGTTTTCTGAAGGCAGGCAGACAAAAAGATGGGGAAATCACCAAATTAGAGTGTAGTGAGGCAATAGTGCGTGAAGCAGCATATCGACAAGTCAAATTACAGCCAGTCACTAGCATGCATTGTGAAAACATTAACAGCTCATTATTAAACACTTACAGGCCCTTCTTCATAAAAAATCAATACAGAAATCATTACAAATGACCACAGAGTTATGTACAGCATTTTTCTTATGTAATCTTGCATGCATATGATCCATTAACTGTGACTTTGGTTTTCATCTTTTTTTTCTTTTTAATTACATTTTATTTTGCTTTAGATTACATTTAATGTGTTCCAAGAAAAACTGCGTGGGACTCACAATGAAATACTAATGGACTGGCCTTTCTCATCAGGCATTGAAATATGGCTATGGGCAAAGTCCCTGTCAGTATCACCAACGCCCATTTGCAGTGACGAAGCAAAGAACACATGGCTCCACTTTTGCCACTCTATGTGGCTGATTCAGACACTTGAATCCAACCCTGCTTGCTGTGGGTGATAAAGAACTGGCCCTACACACACTCCCACCTCAAGCACTTACACAAAGTACTGATAGGCTTCCTGCAGCTCTTTTACAGAAACCCAGAAACAGCCATGTAGGAAAATGCTCATCAGCACTTGGACAGGGAAAAGTAAGTACCCTCAAGGGAGGTTAACCAAAACACTGAGGTGTTCATAAGAGTGAGGAGAAACTAGTTGCAGGCAGGCAGCAATATCCATGTATTTTCATTGTACAGCTGGATGACAGTTGTGCATCTATTACCTGGGCATTGTGCAGCCTCTTGTAGTGTGGCTGCGATGGCAACAATGAGGCCCAGAAGAACCATATTCCTCAATAAGGACAACTAGTATAAACTTACCTGACTATGCCAGGTGCCCACAAATTTTGAGAATCTATCAGTTGCCACTTGCGCATGTAGGAATGTCACTACGACCTTTCCACATCTAATTCTGTGCTTCACTAAATAAACTGGGAGCTTTGAAATTTAACAATAAAATGAATTAATTTGCTTCTTTTTATTGTGTATAATTTCCTAGGGGGCAGTTGACCAATGTCATCAAAATGGTTACTGTTTACTAGAACATTAGTGCAGTTTTAATGAGAAAAGACCATTTAGCAAATCAAGTTTACCAATACTATTCACCTAATTTCTCCAAAATAATATCATATTGAGTTCTGAAGGTCCCTAAAGTATCATTCTTACCACACTAATTGGTAATTTATTCCCTTTGTCTATGATTTCTTGTGGGAAGAAATACTTTCTAACATTTATGAGAAATTTGCACTTAACAATTTTCCATTCGTGTTCTTATTGAAAAATTAATTTTAAGATTAAAGCTGGGATGCACTGAACTAATTACCATCATAATTTTAAACAATTCATTCATGCTATCTTTTAATCTTCATTTGCTTAACTCGCTTAATCTTTCCTTATACCTCATACATCTATCTCAGTCCTGGAACCTAGTCCTAGATTTTCTCTAGCATTGCTACAGTATGTCTTTTTTGTAATATCGAGTTTAAAACTGCAAACAGTACTCCAGATGAGGACTCACTAGTGAGTTATGTAGCTTAAGTATAACCTTCTCTGACTTGTACTCTACACATCATGCTGTATAATGTAACATTTTGTTGGCCAGCTTGATCCCTTCTGTACTCTGTCTGGATATCCATAGTGGTGTGTCCACTGTGACTCCCAGAGTCTTCTCATAAGGTGTACATTCAAGTTTCAAACCCTCCCATTGTGTATTCAAATCTAACATTTTTATTTCCTGTAATATTTTACATTTACTTATATGTATTATACTAGCAAAATACCCGCGCTTTGCAGCGGCGAACTACTGCCTTAAAATTTTTATCAAGAAGAAAATTAAACCTTTTTAAACTGAGGGAAAATATACCAATAATTATTTGTTAAGGATCCCTTTATATACCACATTGTCAGTTCGGCCCTCCGGGTGTAATATGACCAAGCTGTGCGCTGAGCTTACTCTTCAGCATGCAACGTACAGTTGGCCATGTGAAAAGTAATCTTGTTTGAAATCTCACAGCTTGGATTGCTGCTGTCATAATCGGTTTGAGTTTCAT
>JANRMT010027041.1:89642553-89667841 GCA_026402145.1 Polypterus bichir lapradei
AGTGAGTGAGTGAGTGAGTGAGTGAGGGCTTTGCCGTTTATTAGTATAGATTATATAGTATTTTAATTAAAATCAATATGCTTTATTTTCTTCATGAATATTACTGACTGCAGTTTTGGTTTTCCTCTCCTCCATTGTTAACTCACGCTCATTTCTAATTTGTCAGTCAGTCAGTCAATCATTATCCAACCCGCTATATCCTAATACAGGGTCACGGGGGTCTGCTGGAGCCAATCCCAGCCAACACAGGGTGCAAGGCAGGAACAAATCCCGGGCAGGGTGCCAGCCCACAACAGTTCTAATTTGTCTCTTTTTCAATATTTATCCTCTAGTTTTGGATTTGCTATATCTGTCATGCCCCTCTCCCCAGTCTGCATGGACATCAAGGTCTTTTTATCCCCTACAATACTCTTATACATAGTAGTTTGAGCAGTATGGGTGAGATGGGTGCCATAGGAGGGAAGTGTTGTATACCATTCACTACTTATCTTTTACAGATGTCAAGTTTTGCATTGCTATTTTCTTGCTTAGCTTCAACAAACATTTCATTACAAAAAAGAAAATTATCTGTTTTAATGAGCTTTTGATGTAATTTATATGTTTATGAATGTAACTATTACCGTGTTTGTAATTAACTGTTAATGCATTACAGCTGAAAGTAAGAGCTGTCTGAGTGTGTACTCAATGAATAGTGTTATACAAAATAAATGAAAATTAGGTGTCTCAAATTGCAAGACTTAAATGATTCTATGTACTGAATAATTTAACAAAGAAAGTTTGTGTAAGGTAGTTTAGGTCCGATCGCAACATCCTCATTTTGACTTGTAAGAACAGACAGGTAACTGTTTTACCTTAGTAGCAGTTGAGTCTACTTTCATAAAAGTTACAGAGTGTCAATATATCCTACAAATATCAGTCTGCATTCACACCAGTCTGCAATGGGCTGGCGCCTGCCCGGGGTTTGTTTCCTGCCTTGCGCCCTGTGTTGGCTGGGATTGGCTCCAGCAGACCCCCGTGACCCTGTAGTTTGGATATAGCGGGTTGGATAATGGATGGATGGATTCACACCAGTTTATAAAGGTGGCCAGCAATCAGGAAGCAGCATATTCATTTAAGGTGAAGGCCTTATGCAGCCTTAGCAGAACCAAAATTGCAATTTGAATTGCAGCCACCAGAGGGCAGCAAAGAGAGAGGTACTTTAAAATGCTTTGAAATAACAGATGATCCTTGTACCTACGAGGTCAGTCACATATTGCCCTAACATTATGAAACGCCACAACTTCAGTCATGAAATACCCATCGAATGCCTAGTTACCCTATGGTTAAGATGAGGGTTGTGGGAGGGTTATCTGACTTGGATGCCATTTTGTGACATTTTGGCTGTTCTGTGACCTATGTCATACCTATTGCGGGCTGCAGTAAGACCCATCTTCTTTGAAATGCAAGTTATCCCCCCTTGGATTCTGCACCTAGATTATCAATCCTGAGAGAGTTAACCTTTAGGAAGGCTACATTTAATATTTTGCCTGGGTGGTGCAGCCATTAGCACAGCAGTAGGGATTTGGATTTAAATCACAATCCGGTTGTGGTCTCAGAGAAGTAAACATATTTTTTTCATGCTCCTGTGGGTTTTTACAAGATACTCTAGTTTCTTAACAAAATCTTAACACGTCCACCTTAGAGACTTTACATTGACCTGGTGTGTGTGGGTGTTTGTGTACTCTGCAATAGATTAGTGTCCCTTCCAGGGCTGATTCCTGCCACATTTCTGATGTTATTACAACCAAGAAATGAACTGAGCAGGTTCAAAAATTGAATGTTATTAATTTGAACCTCTTGACAGCAGTGGTGCACTTTTAAAAAATACTCAAAACCAAATTCTGTTATGCGGAAGATCCTACAATTTTTGTTAGAGTTGACAGTTTTTTTAGAGATGACAAAGAAAAAGTGTGAGACATCGACTGACCTAAATAAATACACATCCAAGTCCTGCATCTACTCAAGTGTGAGATCAAAAAAACACTTTATATATATGTTCTCCACTTTTTTAGAGTGAGACAGGAAAAGCCAGAGACTATCCCAACAGCAATAATCAAAAGTAAGGAGTTGAGCATTGATGGCATAGAAGTCAACCACAGAAATTACTCAGAAACAAACTCTCACCCAAACAATATGGTGTTACTAACCAACCTAACATCATGAACCTGAATTGTAGATAAAAAAGGAGTCTCTGAACCAAGAGTGACGTTTGGGGGTGGCAAGTGGGGAGAATGCCCTAGGCCCCGTGTTTCAGGGGGCCCCACTTTTAAGGTCCGCATGTCCTGTTCGAGCAGATTTGTCAAGTTATGTTCTCCAGTTATATTTTGAAAAAGTCTACGTGTTATCCTGCAAAAATTTAGCTGAATACTGTAATGAGAAAATCTGATGTATGTTAACATTATTTTTATTAAATTCATTTGCAAGATAATACAGTCCACACATACCGGTAATGGCGTTTGATGTAACCAGCCCCATGTGGGGTTGGTCAGCCCTAGGCCCTGCACACCCCTAAGGCCGCCTCTGTTCTGAACATGACTAATGCAAACACTGAGGGGATATGCCAACTCAACAATAAAGGCATCTCATTCTGGCACAAACTAAAGTTGTAATGCTGGCAACAGACACTAAAGACACCCTTTTTTCAAACTTACTTTAATGTAATTCAGATTCATAGATAGAGTATTTCCTAGCAACATTAGTAGACTGGTATTAATTAAACCCTGGACAGTATACCGTTAAACAACAAAGGATCCAAAATGTCAGTCATTTTAAAATCAAAAAATAAAACACAATTTATCCACAAGGCTAATCATGTCTTTGATGTGGGTCATGGATAAGTGCCATAAAATATGAAAACACTCTGTAGCACCCACCCTACACTCTCAGACTAACTTAGTTGGCAAAGAAACTGACAATTAAAAGCACCGCAGTTTGCCCAGTGTTTGGTTTGTGGACTCATGTCTCCACCTTGTGGCAAAACTGACTCTGAATTCCAGGAAGGAGGAATGAGTGGTTTGGAGGCAAACAGAAGTCCTAAATGTGTAGAAGCCACATTCTTTTCTGTATTTCTCATTTTAAATGAGTAAGCAGATTTTTGTTATGTTTAAAGTATGGAAATAAAACACAGACTTATTGGCCAAGTGCTTGTTCTGGGCGACTTTGTGTTTCAGCTTTGCAGCACCATTTGGAATAACTATGGCCAGCTCTACCAAAATAAAGTAAAAAAACAAATTAAATATAGTACAACATTCTCAAGCCTATTTAGTCTAATTCAGCACTGTGGATACCCAGAGACCTATCCCATCATGACAAGGTGCAACACAGAAACCATCCCTGAAAAGGATGTTAATCCATCATAGTATCCACACAGGGCCAACTTGGAATTGCCAATTCACTTTGTGCACATATCTTTGGGGGATGAAGAATGCCAATATATTCACAGGGAGAACATTTAAACTTCACAAAGATTAGCCATTGGGTTCAAATCCAGAACACTGGATCCAAGAAGCAACATTGCTAACCAGTTTGTCATTATGGCAACCACAAACAAAAAAATCAGCATAATCGTATTTTAATATGAAAGCACACCTTAAAATTGTAGGTAGTTTACACACATATTTCTTTACAAATAGGCCGGTAACATAGAAACATTTTCTATAGACAAAATCAGTTATTTCAGTCAGTCATTGTCCAACCTGCTATATCCTAACACAGGGTCACGGGGGTCTGCTGGAGCCAATCCCAGCCAGCACAGGGCGCAAGGCAAGAACAAACCCTGGGCAGGGCGCACACACACACACACACACACTCCCACTAGGGACAATTTAGGATTGCCAGTGTACCTAACCTGCATGTCTTTGGACTGTGGGAGGAAACCAGAGCACCCGGAGGAAACCCACACGAACACAGGGAGAACATGCAAACTCCACACAGGGAGGACCCGGGTATAGACAAAATATTTATTTAATATTTTTTGAATTATATTCAAGTTAGTTGACTCAATGGTACAATGAGTAGTTCTGCAACCTCAGTTCCAGTCTCCCAGCTTTTAATCCCATTCTGCTCACTATCTTTGTAGAATCTGCATGTTCTCCCTTGACTTGTCTTCATTTTGTTTCTGGGTATTTTGATGTTCTTCCATTTCCCAGAGGTTTATGAGTTAAATTGATTGCTGACATGAATAATCCCTATGTGTACTGACTACGCTGGGGGCAGCACTTGTTTAATGAAATTGAAATTGGGAGACAAAACTTAGTTTAGAAAAAAAAGCCAAGGTCATAACTGAGTAGGCAAAGAATCTAATAAACAAGCTCAGGACATGAAAATGAAATCAAAACATAAGAAACAGAGTGAGAAGTCAATAACCACAATAATTCACGTAACCAGAGACAAAATGTGAGATGTAAATAGTAGTCAAGGACATACAGATTCCACAGCTAGAGAATTTTTCTCTTTTAAGCAAGCAATAAAACCAATAAAAGGTTTTTAGGCTGAATCCACAAAGTTAGACAAACAGAAGTGCTTGATGCTGACCTTTATACCAGAGTGGTAATGACATGTCATTTCAAGTGTTGCACTGTCTAGGTCATCTTGCACAACAAAGTCATGGCAACCAAGACACAAAACATCATCCAGCAGAAAAATAAAATAGCACTACCAGAAATCATTTATTTTCAAAATTGTTAGAAACACATTGAAAAACAAACAAAACACGAGAATATTGTGTTTCACTTTTGTCATCCCTCATTGTTCTCTATTTTTATTTATATCCCGGTAGTAATTAAATTCAAGGCCCCAGCCATTATATCGTATTTGGGTTTAAAGCCCCTATCGGGTGTGGTCTAGAGTCATCGGCAGGTTACACCTCACTGTGGTATCTTGAGATCGTAATCCTGTCCTGCTGTGGTATAGCAGGTCCGAGGCTCCTAAAGAATGGCCGGGTTTTTAAATAATTCATTGGCTGTGTAAGTGTTCATGGACACGCTCACACAACTGTAGGGAGTTGATGAGGTAATTGGGGTGAGTAGTACCTGCACATGAGGGTGCGATCTTTCTCAATTGCTTCATTAACTTCTTGTGGTGCATGATTGAGGAGCTGCGCCCACGGAGCCGTATAAGTACAGGCTGGCACAGGAAAAAGGGGGAGAAAGAAATGTAAAAGAGAGAAACGAAAGGAGGGAAACAAGGGAGAAAGAAATGGAGGCAGAGAACGAGAGCAGCATTGGAGAAGAGAGAGAATAAGCCAGCCTGCTAGTGTGGGAGAAGGCAGTGTGGACAGTGTTCCTGCGATGGAGTGAAGGATCAGCTCTCTAGGAACAGATCATCCCCACTGAATCAGTTGAGGAGCGGGTGTGATCAAGGCGCCGTCCTCTCCAGGGATCTGAGGAACAATTGCATGTGTGAGAAGGAAGACAAGAGGACAACTGAGCCCAAGCAGTCTGGCAGACGCCAACAGAGGCAGCCAAGACAGGGGTCAGAATGTAGAGGACCGCAGCTGCTGAAGTTTCCGCCAGCTGAGCAAGCAATGGGTGAGCTGGGGAGACTTTTAAAGAATTGTGCTTGGCTTGTTTGTCCTAGTTACTGTTTGGTTTTTACTCTCGTTTTCAGCCTTAGTTTTTAAATACTCGTTTTTTCACTGTTTTTATGGATTATTTGTGAACTTTGAAAACTACACTATTGATTTGGACACTTGTTTTTGGTTTTTGTTTTTAATAAAAGCACTTGCACACTTTACACCTTCCCCTTGCTCCATGTGTGATTTGTCCTGATCTGCCAGCTCATTCGGTTACATTATTGATGGTGTTGGGTTCGAGAAGCTCCCAAATCTAGAAATGGGAGCATGGAGCAGGAACAGTGCTAAATTGCCTGCATTTCTGCTCTCAACACAGGCTTCTGTTTCTCTTTTTTTCATTTCATTTCATTCTATTCATTTTTTGCCTCTGCCTCACTGTGTGACTCTGAACAAATCTCTTAATCAGCCCAAGTTCAATCATAAAACATTTTTTTTTGTTCTTTATTTCACCTTATACAATTTCTCGTATTAGGAATTTGTTAGTTTTCACATACCCCTTGGGGTTAGAGCACAGGGTCAGCCATTGTGCAGCGCCCCTGAAGCAATTGAAGGTTAAGGGCCTTGCTCAAGGGCCCAGCAGAGTAGGATCTCTTTTGGCAGTGACGGGGATTCAAACTGGAAACCTTCGGGATACCAGCGCAGGTTGTAGTGTATCCTAAATTTCTAAGTCACCTTAGACAAAACACTACCCTTATATAAAATATAATAATAAAATAAACTTGGTTAAAAGCTGAGCCAAGGAGTAAAAAATTGGGAGCAGTCTCCCCTAGACTTTCTTGTTTACGCCGATATGGGGATGGATATTTCAGGAGTAAACCGCAAGACAATGACTTTATTTTTGTATTATGTACATTAAAGAACCATCAACAACAAATCAAATCAAATTAATAATACATTGAACAATTATTATAAAAGTAAAGTTGAATAAATTGCATTCTGCAGCTGCATGAATAAAATGTAAAGTACCGGTTTATCGGAATTAGCCCAAAGGTTGCTAGAAATCTGCATTTTGTACCTAATACTTGCAAAATTTGGTTGACCTAAGTGACCGCATACTCAAGTTATCGTGTTTACATACACACACATGCACAGACAGACACAATTCCAAAAATGGTATTTTCGGACTCAGGAAGGTCTAAAATTTTGAGATTCATCATCTCGAAATGGAATTTTTGGAGGATTCCAATTTCCCTATACATTTGTATACGAGAAAGTCAGGGAGGTCTAAAACATTGAGATTCATCAAAATCTCGACATTGAATTTTTGGACAATTACAATACTTTCCCTATACTTTGTATACAAAAAAGTTTAAAGGCTTATGAAGTAAATATTGAAGAGGAAGTGAGCTCTCTGGACCTAACAATGCCCAGGACAGCTGGTCTTTGTAATCTGTCTACTGCTTAGTTGTCTGTATCTATTAAATCTAGATTAACTGGACAGTATCCATTCATGCATTTTTAAATCCATTTGACCCAATTTAGGATTTCCAGAGGATGAAGTCTATCCTGGCAGCACTAGAAGAAATGCAAAAACCAGCCCTAGATGTGACATCAGGGTATTGTCGGGTTTATATACATCCACACTAGACCATTCTGAAGTGCACAAAGAACCCAAAATAGAGAGGAGGAAAACAAAGATATCTTATATAAACCAACACAAAGAATACGTCCTCTCCAACCACAGTGACTAGGTGGTGCTCAGGTCCACTTAATTGGAGCTGCAGCTCTACTTTCTTTGGTACTGTGGAGTATAATAGGTCAAATTAGTTTGATTGGTTAGGGGTAATGTCTTTTGGCTCAATGAAGAAGGTGGGTTTTTCCTGGCATCTGTTCCATTCGGTCTATACTGACAACATGACCAAATTAAAATACAATGCTTGTATTGTACCAGTTGTCAGCACTGTAGGCTGTTAATGAAGGCGTGAAAATTTGTGAGATACTTTCATGGAATAATCTGTGTTAATCAATTAATGCAACAGGCTATGTGAACATGCCTACTGAGCATGTGCATTTATGCATGACTTCCTTGAGGAAGAGTTGCTTGTTGCTTCTATGCCTTACTGTGAACGAGGATTGTGTGAATGGAAGCGAAATACACAGTTCACACAAGGGATCTGATGCTGCCCAATCTGCTGAACTTGTTGTTCGTGTAAAAAGTCTGTGGCACCTTGTGCCTGTGAGTATAAATTGAATTGAGATTTCATTGGACCATAGATGGATGGGAATAAGATGGCGATACAATATGGAAAAAGATAATTTGTAATCCCGTGCAAAAAGAGTTTCAATAGCTTTTAAAGGAACTATGTATGTGAATTGTTGAAACAAAGATTTAACCTTCTGGATCTCTTTTTATGCTGTTGGGTTATTTATTTAGACATCTCCAGGGGTTTGTTTAAACTAGTTTATGTCTCAGTAAATATCTTTTCCTCTTGCTTTTTTAAGGACAATCACAAAAGGTGTGTGCTGTATGACTGGTCAGAGATAAGAGTCACTGGAGAACCTCAGTCTGTCCCTATTTATTTCAGCCTTTCCCATGCTATTTTCCATTTTCTGGTTGACAAATAACTTATGCAATCTGTTGAGCCAGGTCTCCTCAATTACATCATGGAGGGCCACAGTGACTTCAGGTTTTCGCTTTAACCAATTTCTTAATATGAAACTGCTTATTTACTACTAAAGCAATATGTTTTTTTGGGTTTAGTTTTAGCTAAATCTCTTGTTATGATTTAGAACCCTTATTGCCTATCTTAGTTTTAAACAGCTGCATTTAGGTTTCACTTTTTGCCTGTTCTCTTAACTAGCCATCAGTTAATAATAAGGTTCAAATGACAGCAAAAAACCGAAGCCCCTCCAGGGCCGTTACTGAGGACCACTGTTTTGGGCATTGAACTTTTTTCCTCCATTGCTCATAATCCATGGTTCTAGCTTCACCACCATGACCTGGTACCATTGTTGCAAGCCACTCGACAGATTCTGTTTCTGTCTTACAATGACTTCTATACCAACTCATGAACAAAATCCTGAGGTACACTATCTGGCCAAATGTATGGGGAAGCCCTCCTAATTACTGATTTCTACTGTTTTGGAGGTACCTATTGTTAACAAGTACATAAAACTGAGCACATAACCATCCAATTTCAATTGGCAAACACTGGTAGTAGAATAGGTCATATTACTGAGTGGCTTTAAACATGACAGTGTCATAGGATGTCGCCTTTGCAACAAGTCAGTGTGCATACTTTCTGCTCTGCTAGATCTGCCTTGTTCAACTGTAAGAACCATTATTTTGAACTTGAGGTGTCAAGGAGCAACAACAACACAGCCGCAAAGTGGTAGACCACACAAACTCACAGGGCGGGACCAAAGAGTGCTGAAATGCATCACTCAGAAAAGAGTTTCAAACTGCCTTTGGAAGTAACATCATTACAAGAACTGTGCATCTGGAGCTCCATGAAATGGGTGTCTATGGCTGAGTAGCTGCACACACAAACCTAAGATCACTACGCACAAGCCCTAGTGAACACCTTGAATGCTGATTGCAAGCCAGGTCTTCTCGTTGAACATCAGCACTTCACAAATACTCCTTTGGCTGAATGGGCTTAAATTCCAGTAGACATACTTTAAAATCTTGAAGAAGCCCCTCCCAGAAGAATCACTACTGTGTAAGAAAGGCGCTATATTGTGCCCAACCTGACACAGACTGGACATTGAGGCATACATAAAAGAAACAAACTCTTTATTTTTCTTCACCTGTGGGGCACGTCTTCCCTGTAATCCCCACAGGCACAACACAGTTCCAAGCACAGCTCCAACAAACATAAAGCATTCTTCCTTTTCACCACCACTCCTCCCAGGCAACCTTGTCCTCCTCCACCCAACTTTGGCCGCTGAGTCATGTTCACCGGCTCCTTTTATTGGGTACCCAGAAGTGCTCCAGGTGGTTGATTGCTGACATCCGGCTGCACTTCCAGGTGTGGCAAAACCAGTGGCCAAAAGGGGCCAACAGCTCCTGCTGCACCACCCCCTGGTGGCGCCTGTGGAACCCAACAGGGCTGCACCAAACTCCAAACCCCATGAAGCCCTGGGGGAGTCCAAGGCAGAGATGCAACCCAGGGAGGCTGCCACCTAGCGTCCAGGGGAAGATGTTGTGTTTCCCATGCTTGCTCCCCTGGTATATGTGCTGTAGGGGCGTCCCAGCTGGGCATGGGTCCCGACCATCTGTCACAACTGTTATAGCCACAATCTGTGTGGGTGGGGGCAACACCATATTAATGGCCATGATTTTGGAATGGGATGTCCAACAAGCTCATATAGCTGTGAAGGTTAAAGTGTCCACAGACTTTTAGCATTATTACATAACTGAAATTATTCACAGTAACTTTTCACAACAGAAGACAGCCATTAACAGTTCACGTCTATTTTTTGGGGGGGGGGGATTTTATTGATTTTATTAAATCAAATAACATTCCATACAAATAAGTCAGGTTTCACAAGACTTTGTTCGAAACAAATCAACCCCCATCCATGGGAAAGAGAGCTAGGCCAGCAGAGTAAAACTTTAATGATAGTAAAAATAAGTTGTGGCATCCGGCCGGGGATGGAGCCCGGAGGAGGGCTTGTACCTCCTCCAGACCGCGAGGGGGCGACCGCCCTGGTTAAGTTGGGGGCCACGGGTAAAGGGCTTGGAAGCCCAGCCCTGTAGGGACCCGTGGCCACCGCCAGGCGGTGCCCCGGTGCCTGTAGAAGTCTGGAGCCCAGCACTTCCGCCACACCAGGAAGTGCTGGTGGGAAGACGACAGGGGACACTCGGACGGCTTCCAGGTGCGCAGCCGGCACTTCCGCCACACTGGGGCGTGTCTGCGGAGGAGTGCCGGGAAGCAGCTGGAGCTGGGGCCTTTTACACAGTCACAAATGCCTTTCTTCTGGCCGCCTCCAGTCCTCTCTCCAGCTCCGTCCTCTTCCACCCGACTTCCACTCTCGAATGCAGGAAGGCGGACCCTTTTATACTACCCCAGATAGGCTCCAGCTGCTTCCCGGCACTCCTCCTTGGACATGCCCCCGTGTAATGGAAGTGCCGGCTGCGCACCCGGAAGCCCTCCGGGTGTCTCCATTCTTCTTCCCCCCAGCACTTCCTGGTGTGGCGGAAGTGCTGGGCTCCAGGGTTCTTCAGGCACCGGGGCGCCGCCTGGCAGTGGCCACGGGCCCCTACAGGGTTGGGCTTCCAAGCCCCCTACCCGAGGCCACCAACAAAACCAGGGCAGTCGCCCCCTCGTGGTCGGGAGGAGGCACCAGCCCTCCTCCGGTCCCCTCGGGCGTCCCGGCTGGGCTCCACCCCCAGCTGCCTGTGACACTTGTATATTTCCTGCCCAGTAATAAAATTTAAAATTAGGTAGAGCCTTGCCACCTTCCGCTTTAGCGCTTTAGTTCATGTCTATTTTTGCACAAACAGCTAAAAATATGATCAGCCTGATTAGCAGCTCTAATAGTGAAAACAGGAAGTCTTTAACCTAAATTTAAGTGCTGTTATGTGGGGTTGTGTCATTTTTTAATGTGAAGGTTATAAATGTATTGAATATTCCAAGTGAGGTCTCACAAGTATATTTTGCATCTGAAGCATAAATTCTTCTGAGTTGTACTCCACAAACAGAGCCAGTTCAAGGAATTTTGCTGCCCTAGGCGAAGTTGTAAATGGCACCCTGCAAACCCCTTTGCTTTGAGAGGAATCATCATTGTCAGACCTGTTCATTGAGACCTGGAGATAGGACTTGGGACAGTGATGTATTTTAGCACCTGAAATTCACAATTTCAGAATGTCGAGTTATAGCAACGTCTGTTTACAAGACTGTCTCAGAAACATATGCTCTTCAGGGGTGCCATTTCAGAAAATAAGTAGGAATCGGGGTATATTAATAGTCTTTATTTTTTTTTTGTTTTAATATTTTTCTAAAGACAATTAAAAAAGAAATATTTAAGTTATTACTAAAATAGCACTTTAGTTCTATAGTTATCTATTTAAACCACCAGATAAAAATGTGGTTTTTGATGATGGTGACATTCTACATATGATTTTATTTTTCAACAAGGACATTAACATAACATATAAATGTCATTTAAATTAATAAAATAACTTAAAAACAGCATGACAACATTCAGTGAACATTGGAATAAAATAATTAAATTTAAATAGAAGTCTTTACCCACAATTCCTATTTACCATATGCTCATGTATGCAAATAATGCAATCTACCTATTCCAAAACACGCAAAACAGCTTTAGTGTGTCTAGAGCAAATCTCAGAAATGGTGGTGAGCAATAGAGGACGATATTTGCTAAGTATTGTGGTCCCCGGCCTTGGCTCCGACGCCCAGGAGGACCGGAGGAGGGCTTGTACCTCCTCCAGACCGCGAGGGGGCGTCCAACCTGGTTATGTTGGGGGCCTCGGGTGAAGGGCATGGAAGCCCAGCCCTGTAGGGACCCGTGGCCACCGCCAGGCGGCGCCCCAGTGCCTGAATATCCCGGGAGCCCAGCACTTCCGCCACACCAGGAAGTGCTGGGGGGAAGACGACAGGGGACACCCGGACGGCTTCAGGGTGCACAGCCAGCACTTCCACCACACTGGGGTGTGGCTATGGAGGAATGCCGGGAAGCAGCTGGAGCCCATCCGGGTTCCTATTTAAGGGGCCGCCTCCCTCCAGTCATTGGCGGATGTCGGGTGGAAGAGGACGGAGCTAGAGTGAGGGTTGGAGGCGGCCAGGAGAGAGGCACAGAGACTGTGAGGCCTGGACATTGGGGGAATTGGTGCTGGAGGCACTGGGGTTTGTGGTACACGTAAAAACTGTAAATATTGTAAATAAACAAGTGTGTTGGGTGCAACAACGATGTCCGTCTGTCTGTGTCCGGGCCAGCGTCCACAGTATAAACACAAGTTTTAATGTATGTTCATTTGGGAGACATTCAATGTTTGCGTTAAACAAGCTTTTAGCAAGTCACTCAAGAGCTACATTTCTAATGCCACTTTGATCGTTTCATTTTATTTCATCATGTCTGTCTCTTCTATGTTACAGTCTGAGGATTTTGATTATTGGCATCATCATCATTGTTGTTTGTGTTTGTTACTGTTAGACTCTGATAGGCTTTCCTATATTAAGATTGAACATCGCTAGTATAAGAAAAGAATATAAAACAATATAATCAGACATTTGCTTCTAGTCCAAGTGTTCATGGGTCTGTATTGTTTTTAAAAAATGTTGTGTTGCCCAGGGCTACTTCTGGGCAACAGATTGTGCTGTGCATAGTGCAGACAGAGCAGGTGCTGCTGAGGCACACAACATAAACATTTCTTTGTGTTCCAGTCCGGTCCAGACAAATTTTCTAAATAAAATAAAGATAGGAATCTCTGCATGGGGCTGCAGTAATACACCCTGAACCTAGAGGGAGCTCTAGGATCTTGCCTAGAACACATATGCCCAGAAATAGCCCTGTCCACACAGCATGTTATATAACCAAGTGCCTTGTTAACATTTTGGTTGCTTCTGTGCAGTCTTATTGTGGATAGGAGTAAGACACAAAGGAGACCAAAGTCTTCTTCAAAGTGTGCACTTTCTTGTTCCAATGAAAACTGAGTATTTATAAATTCCTCTATCGACTTCCTGAATGTTATATCATCGAGTGTAAAACAGGCACCAGTCCCAGTCATTCACAATGTATACTGTGCCCAGAGGGGACTGGGCAGTCTCATGGTCTGGAATCCCTACAGATTTTATTTTTTTCTCCAGCCGTCTGGAATTTTTTTTTTGTTTTTTCTGTCCACCCTGGCCATTGGACCTTACTCTTATTCTATGTTAATTAATGTTGACTTATTTTATTTTCTTACGGTGTCTTTTATTTTACTATTCTTCATTATGTAAAGCACTTTGAGCTACTTTTTGTATGAAAATGTGCTATATAAATAAATGTTGTTGTTGTTGTTATACTCATGTACACTCACCAATATACCACATACGGTATATTTAGACTGTGGAAGGAAGCTAGATGACATTTACAAAAAACACACAAGTAGGTGGAGAACATTCACACTCCACACAGGTATGGACTGGACTGAACAATTTAAGTCAGGGACCCTATACCTCTGAGGCAGAAACACTACCCACTTTGTCACTCCTCACTTAACATAAAATACACCCACACACTCAAACAGGAATAATTTACAACCATCAGTTAATCCAAAATGTACATATTTGGGATTATGAGAGGAAAAAGTGAATTACCTAAAGAAAATCCATGCACACCTAGGCAGAACATACAAATCTCATACACACAACAAGTGAAGATGTAATTCAAACCCAAGATGCTGAATCTATGAGGCAGCAGTGCTAACCACTATGCCACCAGGCCACTGCCCCTCTTTAAACAATTACATCTGAATTTTTCTGTCCACTACATAAAACTTCACAATAATTTCACACAAAATGATCAACTTCAACAAATTTAACCCAACCTCAATTTGCTCTTGAGTTACAAGAGGTTGAGTTGTGAGGGTGATTTATGCTCATAGGTGGATTTAGGTACAGGTGACATAGGCAGCTGCACCAAAAAATTTGTAATGGTGATTACTGCCTGAGCTGGCCAATCCATTAGGGGAACCATTTATGAAAGTTAAAGGGTGCATGCTCCATAGATTCTGCGGTATGTACACAGAGGGTGCCATTTATGTATATAGTCTAATACTGATTATGAGCAATGAGCATCAAGATGTAACATCCCTCATCACCACCTACGGCTCCAAATGGACTTCAAGCGGCACTGTTCATGCTTAATCTTAGAGAATTTCATGGGCGCCTACAAGGATGTAATTGTAGATATCACCACTGATTGACCAGTGGTGGTTTGTAATGTGGGGAGCTGGGGCGCTGCCCCTACCCTCCAAATATTGTAAAAACTCTACCTAAATTAATTAGGTAATGTGAAATAATCATGAAATAAATTTGTTTGTTTGCACATCGTGCCTAGTGTAAGCGCATGTCAACATCCATTAAAAATTACTTCTGATTTGTATTTGCTTAATTTCTGTGTGAATACCTATATTTCCTGAGTGAAGGGTGCCGGCCAAATGAGAGTGTATGTAAGACCTTGATCTTGTGGCAAGCAGGTGACCTCAGGCTGCCCTTTAATTGGTTGATTTTAGATTTTTCCCAGGATGCAGCTCTCTGCGCCTCCAACACACCCACATTTTTTGGAAGCAAATTAGTATTGTTTTAGGCTTTTTAAATCTAATGTGATTGGACAATAGTCAATGCACTGTTTTATGTTAACATCAATAGTTCACAGTTCATACCTGTCATTTAACGTAACTACATATGAGCAAGCTGCAACTTTAAGTGGAACTTCAGCAATCAAAGAAAATTTCTTTAATGAAACACCCATTCATAAATTGTTCACCTGAAGAAAAAAAGAAGATAAAGGAGCTTGGACCGGACAGACCTGACTTAAGAATTCAGCAGCAGGCAAGTGATCAAGGACAAGCTTACAAATGCACATTTCCCCACACAATCTCAGCAGGTGGTCGAGAACTGTCTGAGGAGGATAGGACTACCTGGAGAAGTTGGCATAAAAGCAGCTCTGCGATCTCCATATTAGAGCACTTTGGATGTGTTTCCTGGCTGTTAGAGTACATCTGTCCTGGGTGTGTGGTCAACAGCAAGCCTCACAGGGCTGGTGGATAGTGGGCACACAAGTTGCCACTGAGGCACATAGGGACAGGCAAAGGTGGAAAGCAGCTTGGAAATACCACCAAAGTGCTCACTGAGTGCAGTGTCTGTGAATTCTGATCTCAGAGCTCCTTTTCTACCAGCTCATCTGGTGGTACTGCCCCTTCAGACAGTTGAGCAATTGCATAAGATATATGTGTATGTGTTTGTGGTTAGTAAAATAGTGGTGTGCCTTGGGACGGTTTTGGTTACAAAAAGTGTGCCACTGCAGAAAAAAAAGGTTGGGAAACACTGATCTATACAATAGTATGCAGCTAATTGTTTTTGGCAGGCTTAGTGCAATGGCTCAATATAATCAGAAAGTAATTGATCGATAATTTTCAGGCATGAAGGAGAGGAGGGCAAATTTATGTTCAACGAAATAGAGGTATCCTGATTGTAAAGGTAGAATAAGATTTAAGTTGGACTTGTCCTGCGGGTTTAGTACAAGACAGGTTGGGGGGCAAGTTATGTTTTAAGATGTGGGGGTCTGTAGATGTTGTGTCCAGATGAGGTAAGCCTGGCAAACTTGCATAGGACTGGGAAGACTGGCAGCAAGTGTAGAATCAAATTAGGATGGAATTGACTCTGTGGGAGTGGGAAATGATAAACTGGGATGCAATACTTGAGGAAAATCAGAAGACTAGTGTTTATATAATGTAGATTTATGGAATACAGTGGAAATAGCCAAGGATTGGGCACTCTATTAGCAGGATGGCAGGAGGCAGAAAAGGATTTGGATTGGACTTATGATATGGATGTGTTACTGTATAGGACTGACGGAAGTCCACATTATTGGAAGATTATGGAGGTGGGGGTGTGGACAGCATGGTGTGGGTTCTGGCAGAATGGGGTACTAGGAAAGGTGACAGAGAATTAGGAAATTTAGAGACAGATGTAGTATAAAATCTGGGTGGCAGGTGCACGTGTTACTTTCCACATCTATAGGGCAAGTTATGGGAAGAATAAGGGGACTGTGAATGTTACAGATTGAAGTTTTGGAGCATAGCAGAAATGAGAAAGCTGGAATAAGATTGGACAGCATGGTGGAAAAGGTATAATACATTTTAGCCAAGATGTGTCCTATGGATCTGGTACTGGACAGGCCAAGATGTGCAATGACACTTTGATGAGGACCACGAAAGCATGTGAAAAGACCAGATAGATAGATAGATAGATAGATAGATAGATAGATAGATATGAAAGGCACAATATAATAAAAAGATGTGAAAAGCACTATATAATAGATAAATGCTGCTTCAGTTTGTCCTTCCAAAAAACTATGCCCCAGCCCACATTCTTTCTGCCAGCCGCCACTGCCAGTGAAAGTAAGTCACTTAGCTTGTCAACAGAAGACATGACTCAACCTCAGAAATGGATGTAAGTCTCTTGAAATATGCTACATCAGATATACATTTTATAATTAGAGTGATTAATTAGGGTGGCATGGAGACACAGTGGTTAGCACTGCTGACTCATATCTCTAATATCTGGGGTTTAAATCTCAGCCTGGTCACTGTCTGTGTAAACTTTACACATTGTCTGCATTGTTTTTTCTCTGGGTATTCCTCTTTTCCTCCCACATCCTAAACACATGCTGGTTAGGTTAACAGATGACTCTGTATTGGCCTGTTTTAAGTGTACCCTGCGATACACTGGAGCTCTGTCCAGGCTGGAGTTATGGCTTGAAACTGATGTTATCAGGATAGGATATAACCCCTGCAGCACTGAATTGGGTTAAGCTGGTTCAAAGTTCCTTGGATGTATTGTTGACAGCTATTCTTGCGCATAATATATACTGTATCTACTAAGCCAACTAAATGGGGGTGCATTCACAAATTTCACTAAATTATTTCTTACACATTCTTAAAAATCCTATTTGTGAATTAAACAAAAAGGCAAATACAAGATACCATGCTCTCATTCTTTAATAAAGTCACACTCATTTCAATTTCACTATTCCAGGTTGAATCAGTATATGCAATCAAACTACATGATATTCTTACAAATTCTTAAATTGTTTATTGTGGCTCAGACCTCAGCTATGATGCATTAATGCCTCTTTAAATATACTAGTAAGACTGTAGATGCAGTTTGAGTGGATTTTTTTTTTTATAAAAGTATATGTCTTCTTTTCTGGTGATAATCGCCACCTCACTCTTTCACAGATTCAGCGCATCAGCTAACTTCGCTTGTTTAGAGGCTCTTACAGCAGTGGCTAGCTAAGTCACAACAACTTAAACAAATATTAGTTGAGTGAATAGCCATGGATTTTCTATCTGGGGCTTCATTATTATCAATGGTGCTAACAGAAATGATTTTATTGAAAGCACCAGCAATAGTGATTAATTTACTACTTTTTACTACTAAGTTGCTGGTTGTGCAACACACTCTGTAACAACATTTACAACTGACAGACAAAATGACACATATAGAAGACAGCAAAGATATAAAGGGTAGCATGATAGAACATAACAGCACAATATAGCAAAAAATAATATTCTTAAACCCATTTAATCCAATTTAGGGTCATGGAGGTTGTGAACACTGGCCTGGACACACACAGACGGACAACATAGTTCCACCCAACACACGTTTATTTACAAAGTCTATTTACAATTTAGTGCACTCACAAAACCCCAGTGCCTCTTGCACCGCTTCCCCACAGTCCAGGCCTTACAGTCTCTGTGCCTTTCCTTGACCGCCTCCCATCCTCTCTCCAGCTCTGTCCTCTTCCACCCGACATCCACTGCTCACTGAAGGGAGGCGGCCCCTTATATATGCTTCCCGGACGAGCACCAGGTGTTCCCGGCATTCTTCCCTTGGCCACGCCCCAGTGTGGCGGAAGTGCCGGCTGTCCTCTCGGCAGCTCTCCGGGTGTCCTCCAAAGTCTTCCCCCCGGCACTTCCTGGTGTGGCGGAAGTGCTGGGCTCCCGGGATAATCAGGCACTGGGGCGCCGCCTGGCGGTGGCCATCGGTCCCTACAGGGCTGGGCTTCCAAGCCCTTTACCCGAGGCCCCCAACATAACCAGGATGGACACCCCCTCGCGGTCTGGAGGAGGCACAAGCCCTCCTCTCATCCTCCTGGGCGTCTAGCGAGGACACGTGGGTCCGAGCGACACTTCCCGAAAGGGCAGCACGTCCCCAGAGAGGGTCCTTCTATGTCCCCAGGGTCCAACACGGCACCCTGGGACATCTCCGTTCGGCACCCCCTCCGACGCAAACGCGCCCCTCTGGTCTGCGCCGCTCTCGCCCCTGCCGTCCCCACCAGCTGGGTCACCTTTGGCCTCCCGGCGGGGAGCCCTCCCGCGGAGCGGCCCATTCCAGGAGGGCAGGTCCCAAACGGCGTCGGCTCCAGCGCTCGTCGGGGCTTCGGACCTGTGAAAAAAGAAAAAGGAGGGCCAGAAGCACTGCCAGGACACTCACCTCGAGCGTCCTGTCGGTCTCTGTACCGGCAGTGCTCCCGCCCCCCTCTGACAGCCCCCGACTTGCCTGCTTGAGTCCTCCGCCGCAGGTTCCCTGCATGTCCTCTCGCCGTCCGCGGGACCGCTCTCGCAGGCGGCTCACCCAGCCTCCCAAGGGATTCCCTCTGCCCCCGCAGAGGATGGCCCTTCTCCGGGCGCTCGCCCCCAGCGAGACGCCCCTTCCTATCGGAGGTCCCGGCATTCACCCCTCGGTTCCTCCTTCTCTTGGACGCCTTGACGGTCTGGGTCTGAGCATGGCAACAGCTCAAATCCAGCCCCGTCTGCGTCCCTGCAGAGCGACAGGAGACTGCCGCGGGCTTGGAGCGCAGGGCGCTAGGACCCAGGGCACTCATCAGCCCCTGTCCTGCCAGCGCCTGCGAACTCACTCTCCTCGCCCAATCGGCCGTCTGCACCGCCGCGTCCGCTGTGGGGGGGATCGCTTACTCGAAGTCGGTCCTCCTTAAATAAGTCGCGACCATGTTCGGCGGATCCCCTTTTATGCTTTACGGGGACGATACAACCTACCTTCCCCGTGGTGTCCTGTCTGCCGAAGGCTCCAGCGTCGCGCCAATCCTCCGTCTTACGCGGCGTCTCTCCTGATGCGACCGCCTTCCCCTCCAGCTGCTCCAAGCGGAGAACAAGATCACCCAGCACCTGCATCAAAGGCGACTCGGCGGGCCGAAGGGACTCCTCCGGCTCGCGCTGAGCTGCTGGTGGAAACAAAGAGACAGACGCCGGTGGGCTTACCTGTCCATCAGCTCCACTCGACGCCTGCCTCCTGTGGGCCACTCCTTCTGGCCCAATCGGGTCTCTTAGGCACGAGACTGGCGTTCCTTGGTCCCGCCTCCATCCAATCATTGGCGGGCACACAAGACACACCAGCCAATCCCGTGCCTGTCAGCGGGCGGGACATCCGGCCCGCGGCCATCTTGTCTCCCCTGCTCTGGGTGCGGTGTCGTGCCTCCTCACCCCTTCGCAGCTGCGGCGATTTTACGAGCCGCAGCGGCTCCGATTTCGCAGCCTCCTCTGCTGCCACCGTCGCTCTGCCGACAGCCCGTGGCCCGGCGTGCTCCTGCCACGGATGCGGATCCGGATCGTCCCTCCCTGTAGAAAAGAAGGTAAGTGCGACCCCGAAGGGCCGATTACTGCAGGGCAGGGCACTCACCTTCCAGATCCCGTCATGCCGAGGCCCCTGCCTCGGTGTGGCCGTCTGCGTCGCAGCGCTGGCCTGGCTGTCCGTCCCGACAGCACGAGCCTCGGAGCCCGCTGCGCTCTGGCAATGGCCGTTCTTCCTCCGCACCCGGGGATGGCCATTCTGCGGTCCGGCGATGGTCTCTGGGGCAAACCGCTCCCACGGGGTTGTGCACAGGCCGCTCCCGCGGCCATTGTGTAGGGTCCGCTGCTGTGCCGGGCCGTTCACAGACATACTTGATCTCAAAGCAAGTCCCCGTCTTGTACCAGGCGGACCATCCTGCCGGCTATGCCACTGTGAACGCTGGCCCGGACACACACAGACGGACAACATAGTTCCACCCAACACACGTTTATTTACAAAGTCTATTTACAATTTAGTGCACTCACAAAACCCCAGTGCCTCTTGCACCGCTTCCCCACAGTCCAGGCCTTACAGTCTCTGTGCCTTTCCTTGACCGCCTCCCGTCCTCTCTCCAGCTCTGTCCTCTTCCACCCGACATCCACTGCTCACTGAAGGGAGGCGGCCCCTTATATATGCTTCCCGGACGAGCACCAGGTGTTCCCGGCATTCTTCCCTTGGCCACGCCCCAGCGTGGCGGAAGTGCCGGCTGTCCTCCCGGCAGCTCTCCGGGTGTCCTCCAATGTCTTCCCCCCGGCACTTCCTGGTGTGGCGGAAGTGCCGGGCTCCCGGGATAATCAGGCACTGGGGCGCCGCCTGGCGGTGGCCACGGGTCCCTACAGGGCTGGGCTTCCAAGCCCTCTACCCGAGGCCTCCAGTATAACCAGGACGGATGCCCCCTCACAGTCTGGAGGAGGCACAAGCCCTCCTCTCGTCCTCCAGGGCGTCCCGGCCGGGCTCCAGCCCCGGCCGGGGACCACAAGGTGTAGTATTCAGTACAAGTACTACAATGCTGGAATCAATCCTGGATAGGTCAGGAGTTCAGCACAAGGTCAAGATTTAAGATTCAAGACTCTTTATTTGTCACAAGCACAGTTATACAAATGCAACATGTGATGAAATGTGCTCAACCATTGACTAAACTAAATAAATAAAAACAGAACAGAGTAATTATGACATAGATTATATGACTGTAACTTGTCTGGAAGTATATGTGTTCCTGCATTCAGAGCAAAACTAATATTAATATTATAATTATAGTTAATATAAAGTTATAATTATCATTAATTAAAATTATAATTATTAATAAAGCATTAATACTTCTGAGGCTCTCACCGGGTGATTTGTCCAGCCAGAGACCTAGGCTGGACATTAACTTACAAACCCCTTTTAGGTTGAAGGTAGTAAATTAGTTGAGACTCTATGGTGGTCGATGAAAAGAAGAAAAATTATGTGGAGAAGGAACATCCTCAAAATTCAATCAGACCCTGAAGAACATAGGAGGTTTAAAAGGTGTTCATGAAAGCTGTAAAATACACTTGTCGTGGTCGTACCTGGACATGATGAAATACTCTAAATGAGGAATCAGTTGAAATTTCCCATTACTCTTCTGGGAACATGAAGTAGAAGGCAGGGTTTTTGTGGTGGTTCTGTTAAGTAAGAGAAAGCAGTAAAAGCTGTGAAAACAGTATCGCCAGAAGACAACATATCTGACTGTTAAATATTGTAACATTGCAAACAAAGTCTTTAACACCCAACAAAATCACTTCATATAGATCAATTGGGCACAATGTTACATTGTTTTTCTCGCACTGTAATATCCTTGTTAGGAATTTCCTGCATCCATAATGGAACTGAGAGGGTTTAACCTGTGATACATTCTGTTTATATTGTCTATTTAAATTTAATAATTTTTCTTCCACAAATAGCTAACTCTGCCTCCAATTGAAAAGCTGTATATTTTGCAGTTAATCATTAATCATGTTTCTGCATTACTACCCGAAACATCACGCAACGCATGGTAAATCCTTCTCTGACTAATAGGACGAGATGTCTCCATGCACAAAACCAATATACAGAACGTTGTGTCATATATAATCTTCCTAGTTGGGTAGGCTTGCAAAGCTGACATAATCCTCTTATCAATATTCAATAATACAACATTGGTTTGCAGCACAATTTATTCATCCCCAAGGTGGCAGTACTTATCAGACAACATCCAGTCCAGTCACCATAGCAACAGTGAATGTGAATTGGCACGGAGATTGGCTGCAAGAATAGCTCATTACTGCACACACAAAACTTGCCATAGAAATCAATTTCAAAGATCGGAGGACATTCAAAATCTTACCAATGTGGCTCTTCTGAAGGTGCAGACCCTTGAGCAAAACAGAAAAAAAATGTGATTTAGTTCATCTATGCCCAGATTTCCTCTTTTAAGGTAACCATTCGAAGATGTGGTCTTTAAAGGATTATGGTAATAATGGTTGATGCTATGTGGTCAAATGGTTTTCATATGCCTAGGCTTCATTCTTTCTTTCTTACCACTTTGAAATGTCTGTCAGCTACACCAGAGTTCCCACAATCTCTGCCATTTGCTTAATGACTTTGGAAAACTGGAAAATGGTAAATGTTATGTCCACACACAAAAATAAAAAGATTAGATGTGTTTCTAACCTTCTTTTCATTTTTATCATGAAAATCTTATATTTGCTAAATATATTGTATGTGCAGCATTCATCTTCCCCTCAGTCCTAACCAGACTGCCCTTCAACACTCCTCAACAGCACAACATGATGCTGTCACCACTACATTTTACAGTGAGGATGGTGTTACTTGGCTAATATACAGTACTTTGTTAAATTTATACTACACATACTGCAGCATTTTGTAGCATTCAAGGAAAAAGTTTCAATTTAGCCTCATCAGACTACAAGACATCTTTGTAATATCTTCCAAGTGATGTTTTGCAAATTGTTTTTGTTTTTATAAGCAAGAACTTTTTTTCTTGCTACTCTTCCATAATGGCCCTTTTTGTGCAATGCCTGGAGATTGTTGGGCCATGAACATCCTGTCCAATCATAGTCACCGACTTCTGCAACCCAGTCAAAGTAACAACTGGTGTCACAGTTGCCTCTCTGAGAAGTGCCATACAGGGTGGTCCAGATCTAATTGTGCAGATCCAGATCGTCTTGATTAATTTGATTTATGTGGGGATGATTCCAGTTCGGCGCAAAAACGATTCTTCATGTCGTCAGTTCGCACACTTCTCGATGGTCCTGTACAGATTGGCTAGACAGAGGGGCAGAGATGAGAAAGATGTGCAGCAGGTTAAGGTGATAAAGGATAAAGATGTAAACATACTCACAAGCAAGGAGAGTGTGTTGAGCAGATGGAAAGAGTACTTTGAGAGGCTGATGAATGAAGAGAACGAGAGAGAGAAGAGGTTGGATGATGTGGAGACAGTGAATCAGGAAGTACAACGGATTAGCAAGGAGGAAGTAAGGACAGCTATGAAGAGGATTAAAAATGGAAAGGCCATTGGTCCAGATGACATACCTTTGCAAGCATGGATGTGTTTAGGAGAGATGGCAGTGGAGTTTTTAACCAGATTGTTTAATGGAATCTTGGAAAGTGAGAGGATGCCTGAGGAGTGGAGAACAAGTGTACTGGTGTCGATATTTAAGAATAAGGAGGATGTACAGGACTGTAGTAACTACAGGGGGATAAAATTGATGAGCTACAGCATGAAGTTATGGGAAAGAGTAGTGGAGGCTAGGTTAAGAAGTGAGGTGATGATTAGTGAGCAGCAGTATGGTTTCATGCCAAGAAAGAGCACCACAGATGCAATGTTTGCTCTAATATTGTTGATGGAGAAGTACAGAGAAGGCCAGAAGGAGTTGCATTGCGTCTTTGTGGACCTGGAGAAAGCATATAACAGGTTGCCTCAAGAGGAGCTGTGGTATTGTATGAAGAAGTCGGGAGTGGCAGAGAAGTACGTAAGAGTTGTACAGGATATGTACGAGGGAAGTGTGACCGTGGTAAGTTCTGCGGTAGGAGTGACAGATGCATTTAAGGTGGAGGTGGGATTACATCAGGGATCGGCTCTGAGCCCATTCTTATTTGCAATGGTGATGGACCGGTTGACAGACAAGATTAGACAGGAGTCCCCGTGGACTATTATATTTGCTGATGACAATATGTTCTGTAGCGATAGTAGGGAGCAGGTTGAGGAGACCCTGGAGAGGTGGAGATATGCTCTAGAGAGGAGAGGAATGAAGGTCAATAGGAACAAGACAGAATACATGTGTGTGAAAGAGAGGGAGGTCAGTGGAATGGTGAGGATGCAAGGAGTACAGCTGGCGAAGGTGGATGAGTTTAAATACTTGGGATCAACAGTACAGAGTAATGGGGATTGTGGAAGAGAGGTGAAAAAGAGAGTGCAGGCAGGGTGGAATTGGTGGAGAAGAGTGTCACGAGTAATTTGTGACAGATGGGTATCAGCAAGAGTGGAAAGGAAGGTCTACAGGATGGTAGTGAAACCAGCTATGTTATTTGGGTTGGAGATGGTGGCACTGACCAGAAAGCAGGAGACAGAACTGGAGGTGGCAGCATTAAAGATGCTAAGATTTGCACTGGGTGAAACGAGGATGGGCGGGATTAGAAATGAGTACATTAGAGGGTCAGCTCAGGTTGGACGGTTGGGAGACAAAGTCAGAGAGGCAAGATTGTATTGGTTTGGACATGTGCAGAGGAGAGATGCTGTGTATATTGGGAAAAGGATGTTAAAGATAGAGCTGCCAGGCAAGAGGAAAAGAGGAAGGCCTAAGAGAAGGTTTATGGATGTGGTGAGAGAGGACATGTAGGTGATGGGTGTAACAGAACAAGATGCAGAGGAAAGAAAGATATGGAAGAAGATGATCTGCAAGCTACATGACAGACTGGCGGGTGAAATATAGAGGTACTAGACAATTATTTTGGTTTTAGTGCCACTCAAAGGCAACTTACAGTATTTTGCACGTAACTGATATGACATTGATCTGATCTTCTTGAAACATGAAATGAAAGAAAGAAAAAAAAAGCGCAATTTTTGTCTTTGCGGTTTTTCTCTAGCATTGCATTAGGACTACCATAACCCCAACCCTTGCCTCCAACTCCCCTGCATCTATACTGGTATGTATAAATCAAGAAAATGAACAACAGTGTGAAGCAATTGCTTTCTTGCCTGCCCTGGATGCAACAATATTTTTTAACGCGGTAAACTGCCCACATTAATCGCAAAAATGAACATGTCAACTTTCCCAGGCCTAATACATTTATAAATACTGTACATATATATATATATATATATATATATATATATATATATATATAT
>JANRMT010027041.1:89667941-89697674 GCA_026402145.1 Polypterus bichir lapradei
TATATATATATATATATATATATATATATACAGTATATATATATATAGTACAGGCCAAAAGTTTGGACACACCTCCTCATTCAATGTGTTTTCTTTATTTTCATGAATGAAGGCATCAAAACTATGAATGAACACATGTGGAGTTATGTACTTAACAAAAAAAGGTGAAATAACTGAAAACATGTTTTACGAGGTGTGGCAGAAAAGTAATGAGACTGGCAACACTGCAAGCGATCTGGCAACGCTGCGCTGTTGTCCTTGATAGAGCACGTGTATCAGTACCCTCCCATAGCTCAGTGCGAGTTTCAACTCCTTCTGTTAACTACGGGATTTTTGTGACTGCTATTAGCGAAGTTGTGTTTTTGGTTGTGCGTCACGCAAAATGGAACAGTGGAATTTGGAGCAACGTTGTGCCATTAAATTTTGTGTTAAGCTTGGAGAATCGGCAAGAAAAAGGGTCATTCGCGTGAGACCAGACATTGCAGACAAATGGATGCTCCATCATGACAACGCCCCATGTCACACTGCCCTCTCCATAACAGAATTTTGGACCTCAAAAGGCATTCCTGTGGTTCCCCAGCCCCCTTATTCACCTGACCTCAGTCCGTGTGACTTTTTCCTTTTTCCTAAACTGAAAAATGTCCTCAAAGGATGTCATTTCGGGACTTTAGAAAACATCCAAAAGATGGTAACGGACATGCTGAAGACCATACCGGTTTAAGACTTCCAGCGCTGCTACCAACAGTGAGAACAACGTCTCCATCGGTGTGTAGCTGCCCAAGGGAACTACTTTGAAGGGGATAACATTGATGTTTGAAAAAAATAAAAACTTTGGTAAATAAAAAAATCAGTCTCATTACTTTTCTGCCACACCTTATATATTCTAGTTTCTTCAAAATAGCCACCCTTTGCTCTGATTACTGCTTTGCACACTCTTGGCATTCTCTCGATGAGCTTCAACAGGTAGTCACCTGAAATGGTTTTCATTTCACAGGTGTGCCTTATCAGGGTTATTTAGTGAAATTTCTTGCTTTATCAATGGGGTTGGGACCAGCAGTTGTGTTGTGGAGAAGTCAGGTTAGTTGGACGATCATTTATTTTTCAACAGGACAATGACCCCAAACACACCTCCAGGCTGTGTAAGGGCTATTTGACCAAGAAGGAGAGTGATGGAGTGCTGGAAATGGTCATGAAAATAAAGAAAACACATTGAATGAGGAGGTGTGTCCAAACTTTTGGCCTGTACTGTATATATATATATATATATATATATATATATATATATATATATATATAGGAATAAACGTAC
Organism: Polypterus bichir lapradei; assembly: GCA_026402145.1. Taxonomy (NCBI): domain Eukaryota; kingdom Metazoa; phylum Chordata; class Cladistia; order Polypteriformes; family Polypteridae; genus Polypterus; species Polypterus bichir. The sequence continues at coordinate 89,669,251 of JANRMT010027041.1, forward strand.
TGAAACAGATACATATAGTAAATAGTGATAATTTTTAACTAAGATATGTACATGCTAACTGAGGAGCGTGGATAGGTGAGGTTACCCTAAAGTAACTTAGGACCACCTTATGCCCAGTACTGTACTAGAGAGGAAGGTCAGGAAAATGGATGATTGATTACATTGATACAGACAGAGGGAACATTTTTTACACTCCAGGTTAGATATTTAAAATAAAGTTACCAAAAACATCAGATATTCATTGTGTAGTTTTCATGTCCCGTTTATAGATTTTCAATGGGCACTTTGGTTTCCTCACACATTTTAAATTCCTTTTGACAAAGGTAATGAATGTGTTTAAGCTGACCTCAATTTTTGCCAGACCTGGTATTTGAAAACTGATTTCTGATTCTGAATTTGATGGTGCAATGAACAAGATTTGTAGTGACAATAAAGATCCAAATTATAAAGAAATTCAGAAAAAAAATTGTTAGTTAAGTTTAAGAAATTGAGTTGCAACATGAGTCTCAAAGGTCACTTCTTAGATTTCCATTTTGAATTTTTTCCCAAAAATCCTGGAGCAGAGAGTGAAGAGCAAGGTGAAAGACTCCAGCAAGATATCAAGGACATGAAAAGTAGGTAACGGGGACAGTATGATGTCAGTATAATAGCAGACTACTGCTGTATGATGCATAGGAACATAGCAGAAAAGTGTTTTGGATCAAAAGTTATAAGAAACGACAAAAACTAGAAGTTATATGTAAATCAATGAATATACCTTGAAACATTAGATTGACTAAATCATTTAATGTTAACATGATTTAGAACAATACTGTATACATGAGAACATTGTGTAAATTTGTTAAATATTAATTATTTTACATTTTTTTACTTAAATGTAAAATGAAGGAACCATTCTAATTAGATTTGTATGTAAATAAAAAAGTCTAAATCAGCATTAATGTAATCCTAATTCAGGGTGTTCATAAAAAATGCAACTGCTTGTTACGTGAACTGCATAAATGTTTACTTCATGATGTAGAAGCACATAATAAAGAGGAAGAATTACATCAAATACTTGAAATATTAAAATGTGTGCTTCGATTTAAATGCTTAATATCTAAATATTCTCAATTGTAATAGAAATGTATCATTTTTCACCCTCTGATAAAGGTCCATAGAGGCCTAGATCCCTAGTAAACAAATAAAAAAAAATTGTAATCGTGGTTATCGTAATCACTTAACTTGAAATAGTCGAAAAAGATATCCCATATAGTTATGCTTGAAATTTGTTTGGAGGCTAAGACCACCAGTAAAGAATCTAAAATTTTGTCTAATTCGAGATCAGCAAACTAAAAATATCATAAATCGACCATTCACGTGCCCATATTACCAATCATTTTTTACACAGTTTTGCGAAAAGGAGGAACTATGATCCCCCGCATTACATTAAAGGGTAAACCCCTGGGGACGGTTGATGTAGCATGCACAATTTCAAGTCCTGATAATTTTTGCCGAAGACGCCTATATTGTATTACTCTTTATCACAGAGGGTGTAATTTCATGCACAAAATATGGCCCAAAAACTTGCCTAAAATGATGACTTTTCTGGTTTAGAGCGCCAGTTTAAAAACTGAAGTGATTTCAAGGCACTCGTAAGTAAGTGCGATGACTTTTTAGTTTAATTTTGCAGACCTGTCTTATCTAAGTAGTTAACTCTAGTGTATGACCAGTTTAAGTAAGGGATGTATAAGTCACCGCAAAGCACACGCCTTTGCTATACGATGTAACACTTTGTAATGCTGTTAATACCCGTTTTCTCTCGCTTCCAGTTATATATTGCACCAGTTTAATTTGCATTCAGGTTTTTTATATCCGATTAGGCAAAAAGCACGTCGTATTAAATTGACTGCGTTCTGATATTTTATTTGAGCAATTCAACACCGTAATCGGTGCCGCGAGTCGCAACTAACGTTTAACACAGATTTGCCACATTATAATAGGAGAAGATAGAATACTGTAGCCATTCTGGCTCAATGTAACCCTCTCCCGGAGAATGCTGATTCCTAAATAGAGCCGTAATGGCGCCCTGTTACGTCTTGTCTTCTCTACCAAGCATGAAAGTGATTGACAAGATTGAACCGCCTATGAAACAGTTCCTCTGTTTTCCCTGTGACCAGTAAGAAACTAAGGGGGCGGGAAATTGTATTTGTTGTTTGAAAATGGCGATTGCCTTTTCGGTGCTCGAGTGACAGCGAGGTGAATATACATTTGATGTTTATTATTTTTTACGTAACAACTTGATAGATAGTCAGATAAAAGTTTCAGCGACACAGGATTTTGTGACGCCGTATAGTTAGTTACGCAAAAAGTATATAATTAATGAAAATGAAAGGCAAAGAACGATCGCCGGTGAAAAAACGCTCCAGGGCCTTGGAAGATATCCGAGACAGAGGAGGAAGCCATCCGAACAACAAGAAAATAGGAGCCCTTTCCACCTCTGGTGGTGGCAGCGGTGGAGCCAGCAGCAGTAGCAACAACGGCAACAGCTCCGGAAAAAGTGAAAGCAGCTCCAGCAGACGGAGTCTTTTGAGCGAAAAGCGTACGGAAAGCCGCGACTTCGACGTGCACTCCTCCAGCAGGGCGAGTAGCACCAACCACAGTTACGCCAGCGCTACGGCCGCAAGCTCGGGGAGCAGTAAGAACCATCTGAATAGCCTGAATGCAGAGACTTCGGCCACCCGCAGCAACTCACGCGCTGGGGATCCTCCACAGCAGCAGCGGCCTCCTCCGCCGCCGCTCTCCAGCACCGAGAGTGAGTACAAAACACTAAAAATAAGCGAATTGGGCTCCCAACTCAGCGACGAAGAGATCGAGGACGGATTGTTTCACGAATTCAAGAAATTTGGCGACGTGAGTGTAAAAATCAGTCGCATAAGTGACGAGAGAGTGGCGTTTGTGAACTTCAGGCGGCCCGAAGATGCACGCGCTGCTAAGCACGCCCGTGGCCGGCTCGTGCTTTATGATCGGCCTCTTAAGATCGAGGCCGTGTATCTTAATCGCAGGCGGAGCCGCTCGCCCATCGATAAAGACAGCTATGCGGCAGTGTCGGCGCATGCCAGGCACCCCCATGTCCAGCGGCCCTTGTCTCCTACAGCTTTGGGGTACAGAGATTACAGATTGCAGCAACTCGCACTGGGGCGTCTCCCGCCACCGCCGCCACCCCCGTTGCCTCGAGATTTGGACAGAGAAAGAGAATATGCATTTTATGAGGCCCGGGCACGTCCGCCATACAGTCTAGCAGAAAGAGCAGCTTTGCGTGAAGAGGAAATCATTTCCCCCGAAGACGACCAAAGAGCAAACAGGACGTTATTTTTAGGCAACTTGGACATCACCATCACTGAGTCCGACATTCGAAGAGCTTTTGACAGGTTTGGTGTGATTACTGAAATAGACATTAAGCGACCAGACATTAAGCGACCCATCAGGGGGCAAACTAGCACCTATGGCTTTCTCAAGTATGAAAATTTGGACATGGCCCACCGGGCTAAGCTAGCCATGTCTGGCAAAGTTTTGTGCAGAAACATTATCAAGATTGGCTATGGAAAGGCCACACCCACCACACGCCTGTGGGTAGGGGGATTGGGACCTTGGGTTCCCTTGGCAGCACTTGCAAGAGAGTTTGATCGCTTTGGCACCATTCGGACTATTGACTACAGAAAAGGAGACTCTTGGGCATACATTCAATATGAAAGTCTGGATGCTGCTCAGGCTGCTTGCACTCATATGAGGGGTTTCCCACTTGGGGGTCCAGACCGCAGATTACGAGTGGATTTTGCTGACACAGAACATAGATACCAGCAGCAGTACTTGCAGCCTTTGCCTCTGCCCCACTATGATGTAGTAGCAGAAAGCTTTGTGCACCGTGTTGCTCAAGAACCTCTGCGGGGCAGGGAAAGAACTCCTCCAGCACTGCACTTCAGAGAACGAGAACTGTATCCAGCTGCTGATTGGGTAGCCCCCTCAGCTAGGGACAGAGTGAGAGCAGGTTATGAACAACTTGATCATCTTGACCGAGAACGCAGGCCAAGAGAAAGCTGGTCATTGGAGAGAGAAAGAGAACTACAAAACCGTGACCAAACCCGAAAACGCAGATTGTTGGAAGAGAGCCGACACCTGGATCGTTCCCCTGAAAGGCGACGGCATTGTCCATCACTTGAGCGAAGTCCAGGCGGAAGCAGTAGCAGGGATGGGGGTCGTTACAGCGACTCTGAGCGTCCCCTGCGTAGTGAGAGAGCCTCCCCAGCTCGTGATAGACATGCCAGTGCTGAGAGGAGCCAGAGTGAGAAGAGGGGAGGTGATAGGTTAAAAAATGCCAACCTGACTGAGACTAACACAGGGGGCACTAGTGAGCGGGAACGCAAACGCAAGTTCAGTGATACTTCTAAGAGTCCGGCTAAAAAAGAAGAGAAATTTGAGGCCAGTTCTTCAAAGCCTGCTGCACAGCAGAAACCAGACAGCAACCAGAAACTTTGTCTGGCCTGGCAGGGAATGCTACTGTTAAAAAATAGTAACTTTCCATCAAACATGCATCTTTTGGAAGGAGACCTGAATGTCGCTACGAGTCTTCTTGTTGACAGCTCAGCTGGAGGCAAGGTTGCCCAGCTTAAAATCACTCAGCGTCTACGCCTAGACCAGCCCAAGCTTGATGAGGTGAACCGACGCATCAAAGTGGCTGGACCCACTGGCTACTGTGTCCTCCTTGCAGTTCCTGGAAAATCAGAAGGGAGTTCATCTGTTTCGGATCAGGCAGCATCCACACAGAGGCCACTCAGGAACCTGGTGTCATATCTAAAGCAAAAGCAGGCAGCAGGTGTTATCAGCCTGCCGATTGGTGGCAGCAAAGACAAGGACAACGCTGGAGTTCTCCATGCTTTTCCTCCTTGTGATTTCTCTCAGCAGTTCTTGGATTCCTCTGCCAAAGCTCTCACGAAAACTGAAGAGGACTACTTGGTCATGATAATAGTGCGTGGAGCATCCTAAAGAGGAAGGGAGGGGGGAAAAGTTGTTTATAATTGTCCGTAACGGCAACACTGCATGCACCTTTTCTTGCATTATGGGATATGGCAGTCTGTATCTTCTGGGCTTTCATCTCTTTCTACATTTTGCTGAAAAGCAAATCATCAGTTTAGGTGAAAAATTACACATTTAAATACTAGTCCAATAGTCACAGTGTTTCCAAAGTCAAATTATATTTTCAGTTCTTTACATTTTCTTTTTGTTTTGGCATCATGCCGTTTGCAAGGAAATGTGTTCTTTGCAGATTGCTATAGCTGAGCAGTTGAAATAAGCCAGTGGAAAGTAATACAGTCTGAGAATTGCTTATGTGTTTTTAATTTGCACTCCATTGCAGATAGGCCAGTTATTTTGTTGAATAGTAAAATATTAAGGAAAAGAGTAGGCATCCATAAAATGTCAAGTGACATTTTCTTCTACTTTTTAGTTAGAAGTTAACAGTTTGATAATGCATTTGCTGTTTGACACTGTAATTGGGTGTTGTTTATCCAGTTTACAGTTGAACTTTTCCAGTTGAACTGCCAGGATGTTGGGTTGCTCCAAATTTAAAAAGAGCTTTTAAATGCCTTGATCTTTGTATAATGGCCTTCTGCAATTTATAAATGCTGTCTTGTCCATTTTCTGTATAGACTGTATGCTGCTTTCTGGCTTGCTCCTGCTGTAGTATCCCAAGCTGGTTCAGGGTTAGCATTACAAGAGCTGTGGTAATCCTAAAAACCTTTTGTTTACAAGTGGAAATTAATTTGCAGTTTAAGGAATTCAGAAATGGTCAGACTTAACTAAAACAATTAAGTCCATCTTGCAGATAAGTAATGCATAGACTTTTTTTTTTTTTTTTTGTAAAAACCTAAAAAGATATGACAAGCCCTGAAGTACTGTGAAACATTCTTTAGAGGGAGATGTATATTATGACAAAAGCTAAATAATTTTGGCTGAATATGTTTAAAAGGAAATACCTCAGTTTAACACACTCATATATTCAGTATCCCATAATGCCCTTTAAGGTATTCATCAGTGACAGTGTTCCATTTAAAAAGTTTAGAAAAACTGCAAGATTGAATGTTTTATAATTGATTGCATTATTCTTGAGTCCAGATACTTCACTAAACAAGCAACCCTGACCTATTTCTATTTAAATGCATTCAATAGGACACATAAGGAATATTATAGCAAATGTGGAAAACATGAAGTTTATGTAATTAGGGCAAAAATATGTCCAGCTAACTTGGCAGAGTAGGATTCAGAGAACTGGGTATAGTACATATGTAGGACACTCTTTGTTTCCCATAAAAAGGTGAATATTTTTACTTTGGCAGAAAAATGAGAAAATATACATGGCTGTTAGTCTGCTTTCATACAGAATATTTAATCTTAAATATTGGCTTTGGCTTAGTGTTTCTTGTCATATTTTGACATTGGGTAACAAAGCTGTGGGTCCTGCTAAGACCTATTTGAGTTTTATTATTATAATTATTTTTAATATTTCATCCTCAACCTTTCTTTTCTTACTGAGTTTATTTTCAGCACTATCAGGCAGGCTTGGTCAGTGTGCAAGAGTCTCCTTCTGAATATTAAGTAAATGTCATTTTTGATATTTTTAGTATTTGCTGCAGTTTCATTTTTGTTAAAATTGGTAATCCTCTATATTTTCAGCACCGTGAGGTTTTATGCATAACATACTGCCAGAGAGCACATTTACACCACTGCCTCATAGTGAGTGGAATTGAACTCGGTAGCCTTTCATTTAATACTGTGAATACTGACAGCCTGTATAGTTCTCTCATTAAATGTTTGCTAGGCACCAACAATACACTACTGTGTAGATTCATAAATCAAATGCTTTTGTGTTTTGAGGGAATACTGGTTTTTGAAGAAAGAATAAGGTTATATTTTGATTAAAGTAACAGAATTGCATCCTTTATTTAATTTGATATATTAGTCTGTATTCTACCATTTAATATGCATTACAGTAAAATGAAAAGAAAAAACAACTCATAAGTCAGTAAATCTGGTATTTTACAAGAGTGAAAGATGCATATCAAATTGTGAAAGTGAAGAAAAAAAATGTTCCCTGCAGCATTTTTAATATGCTCAGTAAGAGTAATTCTTGCTTTTATGATCACTGTACGCTTTACAGAAACACATTTCTTTCAATTTTCTTGGGGATGGTACATGCAGAAAAAAACATGGTTGTTGCTGCATGATACAGATAGTTATTGTTTCAGATGCTGTAGAGAATGATAAAGTCTAAAGAATATGACTAACACAAACATTTTCTTTTGGAAGAATTTGATGAGTGGCAGCCTTTTGTTTTCTTTGCCTTTCCCCATTTTTATTAACCTTTTCACCCATTTTCCATTTTACAGTTGATTTAAATTAGTTTTAAATGCAATATAAATAGTAATGGAACATCTAAATGCAAGTTTCCAAAAAAGGCAAAGTGTTTTTTTTTTTTTTTTGTCTGCTCCATACAGCTTTTGTCACTCTAGTTTTTGCAGAGGATAGGGTTAATGAGGGGGACTGTGACTTGCACTCAGTACATTGTAAGTCTAGGGACTTGCCTAATTGTGCTATATGTGCTACATTTTCATGTATTTGTAAATCACCAGAAAATGTGGATTTTTTTTCTTTACTAATCTTTCATGTATGTCATCAGCATTAGGACCCTATTCCAAGTGAAATTCAGAAACATAGTTGAATTTAATATAGATAGGCTTTATGTTTTATTTTAAATTCAAATTACAGCCTCTTTTCATTTAAAATATAGGTTTAATACTAAAATACACTTAATTTATAAGCCACTCTTTAGGAACTGTTTTTGTTATTAAGGCTATTGCAGTTGAGTTGTGCAACATTGAGTACAAAATACAAAATTGTGCTAATATTTGTTATGTAAAAGCAGTAAGTATGTTTAGCAAGTACATTTTACTTAACTAAAAATGTATGGACCCTTTTTTTATAGTGCATGGTAATGTACTGTACAATAGAAATACAGATAAAGGTTGGGCTGGATAGCATAATGTAAAAGTAAGATTAGGAATATTTTGACTCTAAGCACTGTTCTGTACAATGAAAGTTCAGTAATAATATTAACTTAAGGCACTGCTCTTACTATTTGAATGGTTACAGGTAGATAAGCCTTAAGTTTTATTTCTTCTAGTTCTTAGATTGAATAAAAATACCATTATTGATAATTTTATGGAACCTTTAAAATGTTTCCTTTGGCTAATTGAAACAACAAAGTGCTAAATTTAAATATTTATATATTTCCGTATGCTTTACTGTAACATCATTTATAGAAATAAAGCTTTAACCTGGTTTTCTAGCTAATGTGAAGCATTCTACAGTTAGGATTGTTATATTTTGCGGCATAAACTATGAGTCAAAATGTATAAGTTGGGTAATGTAAAATTTAAAGATATTTTAAAGATATTGAAAAATGGCCAATATTTTTACTTTATTCATATAACATGTTAACTGATACAGTAAGCTTATAGTTTCAGAGGTACAAGAAACATGGGGTTTTAAACATATTTCTGTATTGTTGCAGGCTGTAGAAATGTGTGTTGTTGGTGCCAAAGCATTAGACTTTTTATATGCTTTATTGCTAAACTGCAGTCACTTATTTTTGTCTCTATGCCTTTTTCAGAACTAACTGTAATGTAAACAAAATTGTACAAAGAAAAAAAAACATTTTTTGTGTTCGTGTAATACATTCTTCAGCTTCAAGCAAGTTACACAGAGGACTTTGGAAGAAAAACAGCATCATCCGTTGGACATTTTGCAACATTTGTTTCAAGTTAAGAAAAAGAAAAGTGCATACATGTGTGCCGTTTTGAGGCGGAGTTGGATAAAATTTGGAAAGCATTTTGTTTAGTATTGGTGCATTTTCATTGAAATGACAACTTTAAAGGTTGTGTAACTGCTATTGTCATGCCAGTCCACATGTTTTAAATGGAAAATTTGACATCTTTTGATTTATGCTTTGTACTCCTGATTTCTGGGGGAAAAAAGAGAGCTTGATTCAGGAAACCGCCCCCACGTCTCACAGACAGCTGAGAAAATAGCTGTTTAACACTTACAAGAAAAAAGCCTGTGCACAAGCACCTAAATTGATTTTGTTTCAGTCTCAATAAATTGTGTTTCTTTTGAGGAAAAAGAGAATCTGTTTCTGCCTGGAAGTGAGTTGAAGACCTTGCCGATTTTGTTTGGTTGCCGAAGGGATCGTTGATGCGCACACACACAAAAAAGAACCCACTTAGAAGAAAAAAACCTTGCACACTTCATGAAAAGAAAGAATAAGAGAGAGGGGGAGAAAGAGTTGAGATAAAGGCAGAGATCATCTTTGAGATGTTGGTGCCCTGTGTTATGCTGCAACTATGTGAAGAGGTGCAGTTTGTTTTATTTTACTGTTTCTACCAATCCCTATTCCACTTCAGGGAAGTCGCCAATTCTTACGTCCACTGCACTTCTATAGGTGGAAATGTTCTGTTTTAATTACTGTGCAAGACGCTGAGAAACTTCATAAGGAATTTGTGTTCTTTTTTTGTTGTTGTTACTTTTAATTTAATTTATTTTTTATCATCAAGAATAACCTGCTGGTGCTGTCCACATATTTGAAGAGCCATGATCCATATTGATTTGCCAGCACAAGATATGGTCCTTTTATGACCTTGTTTGTTTATTCAGTCATTATTTTGTTTAAAGAAAAAACAAGACAAAGTCTTGCAGGTTGTAATGCCATTCTGTGTATGGCACTGAAAGCAAAGCCACCTGTGAGAATAAAGCCTTGAGGGCAACCACTTTTTTATTTTTTATTTTTTTTAATTTTCTCTTTTTCACGAGGAGGTCATGTATCTGCTTCTTTCTCATTGCTTCTGGCTTCCATTTGTAAGGAGCAATTAATTGAATGATACAGTTTTATGAATTTAAAAAAAAATTTCCACAGAAGAGGATTTCCTGTCTTGCAGGATAGGATTTCAGCCTTTTATTGACGGAATTTCTCTTCAGAAGGTGCTGAAAAATGATTACATTCAGAATATGTTAAAAATATTCATCTCTAAAGAGAGAAAGGCAGTCTTCCTTCCTTTTCAGCAGTTTTTTGGTCCCTTTGCATCCTGTTTTCAATTATGGAGAATGCATGCACTTGGCTATTTTTTTTGTTTGTATTTTTTATATATATTTTTTTACTTTTTACTTCCCTTTTCAAACAGAAGGTACATTTTAAGTGATTTCATAATACCATCTCATTTTTAAGTAAGGTTCTATATTTTGCTTTGATTTAGTATAATTTTTATAGAGTAAAACTCAGGAGGCCATGAAGTCCAATGATGATTGCTTGTTTTCAGCATCTGAAACATAAGTCAAGAGGATATCCTGCCCCCATCACCACCCCCACTGCCCAAAAATATTTTGGCTTCAAAGCAATGAAACCCAAAATACAAAGTTCACAGAGTGGTTGAGCTTTTGAACAAGCTGGAAACACTTTGGGTTTGTGCTGCAGAGATGGGATGAATTAACAGTTGAGCAGCTGAAGATTGCTGTTTTTCCTTCCTTCACCTGTTTCATATTTATATTGGAAGGAAGATGCATAATGTGTAAAGAGGATATGACAGTTTTAATTTCTGACAGGTAATATTTACTACCAACTGGAGAGGTGCTACGTTTTTTTCTCTTGCTTAGAAGGTAAGATAATTTAAGAAGAAAAGGGAAAAGTGCACACATTTTGTTGAATGTTTCTTTTCATATTTTGGGTCATAACTAAGGAAAATAATACAGTATTAGTAATGGTTGTGATTACTGAGTAGAGTTGTATTGATTTTTTTAAATTTTTTTTTTTTGTAATGGCCTAAAATGCTGCTTTTTTTTTTAAACTATAAAAGTAATTGTTCATTGGTCATTGATTGATGGAGCAGGCCTTGTGAACCCTGCTTTTCTCTTCAAGAAAATGCCTTTCTGGTGAATTAATATTGCAGAGAAAAAATGAAGAAAAATCCTATTTTGTCGCATAAACGCCTTTTATCAGGTGAAGGTTTCTGTATTAATTTACAAGGAATTCTTGGAAAATATGCCCAATTCAATTTGGTGAAACCACAAGCAGTAGTGATGGAGTTTACCTGCTGTTCAATTTGAGTTCTAAATGATACTAAAATGCAAACAATTTGGTCACTTGTTTTTACAGAATGTAGGATTCAGTTAATGAAGAATTAAATGATGAAGATTTGAATGACATATGTCAGTTAAGTGCTTTGTGAAAGGTTCAGTTGTGTGGATATATTTGAATGCTCAACTAATTTGAGAAGAAAAAGTAAAGCATTTTGTGGAATGAAGCAGACTTGTTGCAGACAGAAAGCATCTTTAGATTCTCAGGGACTTTTTTTTTGTAATGCCATCCCAAATATCTGTTAATTAGTGAAGTTTATATTGTTCAGTTAGATATTTAAAGAAGATGTCAGATACCAGTGAAACTAACTCTGATTGGTTACACTCATATACTACAAATTTTGCCAATATTGTCAATATTTAGTAGTCAATGAAACTGAACACTACTTCAGTAACAGAAGCAGGGTAGCAAAAATGAGAAATGGCAGCCTTGCTCATTTCTAACTAAAACAAATATGAAATGTTTTTTTGGTAATAAATGCACTAATTATTGTTTTTGTTTGTTTAAAAAATATGTATGATTTTTAAATTCAAACTTAAGTAGAATAACAGGTAATAATAAAAACTTGCGGCCACCATACCTTTTAGCAGGTTTTCATCCTAACCAAGCAAGTCTTTTAATTAGACCTGCATCATAATTAAAACGCCGTTGCTGCTGTTTCCCAGTTTCCTATATTTGGTATCCATGAAGAACGTACAAAAGTGGATTTTCCTGAGATTTTAATTGGAATGTGTCAGGTGTGTGAATATAAACAAGGGTAATTTTATTTTTATTTATCTATCTATTTATTTATTTTGGGTTGCAGATTTTCATTCTACTTTTCTAGGTGTTCTGGTTACTGTTATTTGCTTATGAACATGCTTATTGATGTGGTGCTGATGTACGACCTTGTAGTGTTCAGTTTTGTTCACCATGGTGCCTACTCAGCTTGTCTTTAATTGTCATTATTAGTATATAATTCAGTGAACAAAGTCCTTATAAAAAAGTGAAGTAATAGGAAAACAAAGAAAGTCAGTTACACATTTTAAGCTATAATAAAAATCCAAATATTTATAATTTTCTAATAACACACCACTATAAATATCACACTACTACTGTTTTTCTGCATTTACAATTATGCCAATTAAACAATAGGATCAAGTAGAGTTAAAATGACTCGCATTATGAAACTGGATAAAACGAAACAACTGTAGGGGTGATGGGTCACCAGAAATGAACTTGAAAAACATAAGCGACCAGTGTCTCCTCTGCATTTTCTTATATGATCACATTTTTTAGTTAATTATTTTAAAATAAATTGACTCTGTTTGAGCAAGACTAACCTGTATTATTTCCAAGGGATTCATGAGATTTCTGGTTTCCATTCCTGCAAATTCCATAATAAAAGACTTTCTCTTTAAAGTAGTTCACTAAGTGTGTTAAGAATTTAGAAAGGCAGAGGAGGACATATTGTATGTAAGCCATTGTGCAGAAAAGAGGTCTAATGTCATGTATACAGATGTTCACGCCAATTAGAAAATTGTACATAACAAAGAAGTTCAGATGTAATTGTACTATTGTGTAAAATCCAGTAATTCATAACAGAGTTTCATGCTGTTTGACTTTGTAATAAAGCCATGAACAATGCTTAGATCTCCTTCAGCCTAAGGACTCTGGCTCTGATTATGAGTTTTAGACATTAATTTCTAAGGATAAGCTTTAGTATCTCTAGTTAGATTTGTTTTTGGTTTTTTACTCTTTAGAATTGTAATTGGAGCTTTGTTGTTACATGTTGTTGAACACGTTTCCACTATAAAATACAGGTAGTCCATGTTGCTTTTAATTAAAACATTCTGTTATGCGAAATATTTTTAGCTCCTGGAAATTTAGTATCTATACCTTCTGAAAATAATAATGCTATCTAAAGGCTGGAATTGAACGTGGATAACCTTTAGTGAAAACCATTTTCGTGCATGTAGAATTGTGACCTGCTCATCAAATATAGCTTACAAATTAATTAGCTAAAAGACACATCAAGGTTTGCAGCACAGAAAATAAGTTGTAGCTATGTATCTATGTAGCTTGTGCTATAAAATAAACAAAAAAATGAAGATGGAATAACCAGTCTTTTTTTTTCTGCAAATTGTCGTTTAATATAGATTCAACAAGAAAATATTAAAATGTACAGTACTATCCAGTGTGCAGTGTGTCTGGTGGATAAAATGCTGAACCTTAAAACATGGATCTACCATTTAATTTTTAACTTAATTTCCTAAGAAAATAATAAAATCTGCAGGAAAAAATAAAAAGGTAGTTTTGTATTTGTAAATTCCCTTGTAGTGGTGTTACAATAGAATAATGTTCTATTTTTCTGTTATTCTTGATTCAAAACAATGAAAGGAAGACAGCAGTTGGCATGGATGCTTTGTTGTAGTGATTGGATGGTTTTGAAGTTCAGCAATTTAATTCTTTATAACTTCTGTTTTCTTATCTGAGCATTGAATGGTTTAAGGGTTATGTAGAGCAAGTGCTTATTCTGCACATGACAGGAACCAGGGTGCCAGCCCACTGCAGGTCGTATTTGTACTGTGCCAGTTTTGAGTTCTAAGCTAGTATAGACAAAACTGAAACTGGTAGAAGCAATTTAGTTTTTATCATAAAATCAAATACAGGGCAGTCCAGATCTAATTATGCAGATCCAGAACGTCTGGATGACTTTGATTTATGTTGGGACGATTCCAGTTCGGTGCAAAGATGATTCTTCGTGTCGTCAGTTCGCACACTTCTCGATGGTCCGGGATTTTTTGGGTGATTTTCTATGTATTAAACTTCAGTTATAGCATAATGAAAATTGCATAATTAGATCTGGACAACCCTATAGATTATCAATGGTAAAATGATACTTTTTTTTTTTTTAAATTTAAATCGACAGCTTACACTGAAGCTATGCCATAACTATGTTAAGTCCCAGTTCACTTAGTTTTCAGGTTTTCTGAACTCTTAAGCATCTATAATTTTATTTGAGAAGATCTAAACAGGGGAGTTTATATTTGCTTTCATTATGGTTATATATCTTATTAAAGTGAGTTTTGTTTTATTTTTTTAAACCTTGATGAAGCAGTGTTTGTGTGCGTGTGTGCTTTGAATGTCAAAAAAAAAAAAAACTCAAGGACAGACTCCATAATTAGACAGGGCTATAGGTGCAAGTATTGATTTTCTTCATTTTTGTGTCAGTTGTTAAAGTGTAGTCAGTTGTTTTGGCATATAGCACACTGCCCTGTTGTTCGTTGACAAATGTACATTTCTTAATGTGTTCACTCTTTTGTGGAGTTTGCATGTTTTCTCATGTCCATGTGGATTTTGTTTCGTTATTGTGGCTTCCTCCTGTGTCCCAGAAATGTTTGTTTTAAATTACGTTTTGACTTAAATTGATGCAAGATGGTTAGAGTTTGTATAACGGTGCCCAGGAATGGACTGGTGTCACCATTTGGCATTCGTTCCTGTCTTGGCACCTAATGATGTTGAAATAGGTTACAGCATTTTGTGATCCACAAATGAGGAAAGCTGGTTCAGAAATAGACATTAGTAGTTCAAAAAACCTAGCAGGTTCCTAAAATAGCCTGTTTCCTTAACATTGTTTGAAACTGGCAAGATAATGTGATAAACTGGACACAGCTGCATCTAGTACAAGGAGAACACATTTTTCTTCTGTATTTGTATTTTGTAATAAAAGAAGCAATGTACATTAAAAGTCGGCTTCTTTAATGTGTGTGTGTGTGTGTGTGTGTGTATGTGTATATATTGTTAGTGGAAACAAGTAACACACAAACTCATATCTGCACTAGATAAACATCTGTTTTTTTTTGTTTTTTTTTTTAATTAAAAGGTAGTATTCTCGTAGATTTGGTAGCAGAAGGAACAGTTTGCAAGTTTTGAGTTTAAAGTTTACCTAGTTGCAGATGAACTGGTACTTTGGCCCAGGAATGATTTCTTCTATTGTTTCTTCAGTGCTGCCATGTGGCTTTCCAGGATCCTCAGTTTGAAGTAAAAATGGATACAAGGTGCCCTTAAATGAGAAAAAAAATTAATACTTAAAAAAATTATCTGTCACACTGCTGCATTTTCCACATTTATTTCTATTATCTTCAGTTACAGTACATATGAGAATTACCAGTAGCTAGTAAGCTAAATGAAAGTGTTTATTAGTTGTTAATCTAAAGTACAAAGTTAAGTAAAATTAACACATACAGTCATTTTTGTCTAACTCAAAGTGTGCCAGTTATTGCTTAGCGCAGGTTGCCTAAGTTGTCAGGTACTACATAACCAAACCTCCTTTAAAAAAAAAAATCCTTCTAAAGATGACAGTCATTCATTTAGTTGTTCAAGTACAATGTAATTATGTATTCTTTTATATCTTAACTTTCAAAGTAGCATTCTCTAGTCTGGTTAATTAATTTGGGTAGAATGTGCCAACTCCACACAGATGACAACCAGGAGTTAGATTAAATGAACACAAGACCAAAAGTGCTGCCCTTTTCTGCCATCCCTCATTCTGTTTGTGCTGCACCCCCATTTTTTTTTTCATTTTTTTAATTTAAATTCACTTTATAACAGTATGAACAGGAAGCATTGTCCTTTACTTAACTGGTTTTTGTTTTTAAATATATATTTTTTGTATGTTTCATTATTTTCTGCAGTTATACTATTGCCAGACAACCCATCTACTCAAGAAGTTGCACAAACCACAAACATCTATGTTAGAAGTATTCCCATTTTTGGAATTAAATATTTTAGGCAAGAAGCTGAATCGGTTAAATCTTCTTTGGGTTAGAATTATACTAAATGATTGGCAGATAGCCATAGCGACGATGTAATGTACATTCAAAGGAAAAGGTATCTAGCTAATTTGAACTACCCCCTTTTCAGTTCAAGTATTAATATAGCAAGTGTCCCTTGTCTTCTAATAAATTGTTACGTCCAATTTAAAAAATAATGAAAGAATACAGTTTCCTATATACATAGCCATCTTGTTGGCTGTGATCCTATTCATGTCACCTGTTCTTAAAAGTAAAAAAATGCAGTAGGAATGGGTTAAAGTGTCAGCTGAACACAGTCTAAAAATGCAAAAATAGGTGGGCGTATTGTGCCTTTTGAAGTGAGTTGTCTTTGCAGTCTCCATGAGAAAATTTGTGTGCCACCTCCTTTGCCATAACGTGTTGATGGTAGAATAGTGTTTCAACTGAATATACACATTATTTTTGCATGTTTTTCACATGTTGCTAGGCTATTAATATGCTATCAAAGATGAAGGTGCTGCCTTCCCCCAACGTTTATTGTTTTGTGGCAAAATGTCAATTGGAAAGAAGGACACACCTCACCAAGAATTGCTTATATATGAGGAACAAATTATGTTTGATTTATATTAATCCTCCTGATTAGGATAGGAGAGAACTGTGGTTTTTGTTCTGTGTGAAGTACAGTAAGGTGTTTAGTATTTTCCTCTATGAACCTCTTTCACAAGGTGAAAAATAAATGTCTTGTTACAATCAAAAACATTTAGACTTTTAACATTTAAAGGGAAGCACAAATTTTAATATTGCAAATTTATGCACAACTATTCTTGTTTATTATGTACTCATGTCTCATGAAGAAAATCATTACATTCTTAGGAACGCCCCAAATTAGGATTTCGGTTTCTAATCCAAACCTTTTATTTACTTATTTTAGGCTTAACATACAGCACTTTGACCTAACAACTTAAAGGCAGTGGGTTTATATACCTACTGTTCATAGTGACAGTGTATTTGAAATTTTCACGTCGTTCTTATGCCTCCATAGATTTTATTCTGGGTACACTTCTTCAGATTTGCATGTTGCACTAAATCAAGGTGTTTAAAGTGACCCCTTATGCTTGAATTTACCCATGTAATGGGCTACCACCTTGTCAAAAGGTTGGCGTCTGCTCTGTACCTTAAATTTCTTGGATACATTTCTGCTTCCTTCGACCCCGAGTAGCATAGTTCGTTTTGAAAATGGATGGATGGACGATTCGATTTTAAGATAAGCTTGTACAAAGTACTTGTTTTAAATTGATTTATATGACTGGTATATGGTTGTTAATCTCTCGTTCACTGTTTTAGGTCATGCTATACATCCCTCTGTACCACATTCGTTTTTGCCCGAGTTATTGTAATCTTTTGAAGTTTACCATGTAATGCTTTTTTTTTTTTTTTTTAATCCAAGCCCTGTTCCTGCTAGATATTCATACAATGCCAAAATCCATTTTCAATTCTTTATACTCACAGTGCACTTCTTCCTGTGACTGAATTGCTGTTTGTAAATCAAATTCTTAAAGACGGTTAGGTAAGGATTCTACTTTGTCCAACCTCCTGTCACTTTGACAGTGGATTACTAGAAAAAGATATTCTAGACTTTCTCTGTCAAAAGTAGGAAAACATTTTGACATTTATGAAATTGTAAAATGCAGCTACAGAAATATTTCACTGACATGCATTCTGTGGAGAATTGTACTGTATTGATGTTTTTTTTTCTAGTGCATTTAAAGGAATACAACACCCTGAAATATATATATTTTTTATATATATTACTTATCCCTTGTGGTTTGTACTGATGGAGTTGAAAAGTGTATTCACAGGTTTTCATGCAGAATGGGGAGAAAAAAAAACATTTTTGATATAATAGAAGCCGGTAGTGACTAATGCTGTACAACGAGAAAAATATCTCGTTACTCGTGTCACATAATCCATATGTGAGTTATCCAGCTGTATGCTCAAAATGTGCTAAACACATACCTTTTTTTTTGCTAAAATATTATTAAATATATGTTCCCAGCATTCTCTGCGCATATCATTAGCTGGAATTCAATCCTCATGGGAAAGGCTTTTTGAATTTAAGATTGTTTCATTAAGAGGCCTTCATTCAGTTCAGAAAGTCATTCCCATAAAGCTTTAGGTTTCCTGTTTGATATGTGTTGAGAATTACTGAAGTACAGTGATACCTTGAGATACAAGTTTAATTCATTCCATGACCGAGCTCATAAGTCAAAATGCTCGTATCTCAAATCAGTTTTCTCCATTGAAATTAATTGAAATGAGATTAATTCGTGCCAGCCCCCAAAAAACCACCCCAATTTTTTGTTAAATGTTTTCAACATAAGAAAAATGTATTTATAGTGAACAAATATTGTATACAAACAAAATAAAACCTAATACATAAAAGAGAATATAAAGAAATAAACATGTTGCTGAAGCCGATTAGCGTATTGTAATGTTTTTTTCTTTCACTTCACTTTTGCTTAACTTAATTTTCTTCTTCACTAGTTTTTTCTTTTTTGCCACACTTTTGTCACTTTCATTCTCGAGGCATTTCAATAGAAACCTATCCAAGGAGCTCTGTTTTGTCCTCCCCTTTAGAATGTTTCTGAAATGAGTTAGGCAGTTGTCATTAAATAGTGCCGCTGCACGATCAGTTGTAACTTTTTCAGGATTTCTTTTCAATAAAGTCAAGTGTTAGGCAAGTGTCATTAAATAGCACCGGTGCATGACCAGTTATAACTTTTTCAGAATGTTTCTTTTCTTTAAAGTTCGAAACTTTTTCCCACATTGCAAACACTTCCTTTAACTCACTTTAAGAGATAACCTCCTCCGCGATACCGATCTCCTACAGAACCTCCGTATGTTGCCGCGTCTGTAGTTCCGCCAACTCCTCCGTCGTCAGTTCCTCGGAATGTGCGGCGACAAGCTCTTTGATGGCTCGTATTTCGAATTTTGGCTCGTAACTCAAGGCAAAAAATCAACCTAGTGACAGCTCGTATTTCAAAAAACTTGTACGTTGGGGCACTCGTATCTCAAGGTACCACTGTATGTATTTAACAGACTTCTACCAATTAAGCATGCATTTTGCATGTTCTGAACATACAACTGGATAACTCACATATGTGGATCATGACACATGAGTAACATGAGATGTTTAAAACAGTTTTTTCATAGACGTTTTTTGTATTTGCTTTTGTACAGCATTAGTCATTATTAGCTTCTATTTTATCATAAACTTTCTTTCCATTCTGCATGAAAATATGAGATTAGTTTTTTTCTTGACTACCACTACAAAGTACATAGGGTAATAAACATATTAATCAATATATATTTTTTGGTGGTGTATTCCTTTAAAGTCACATGACAGGTGTTTAAAAGACCTTGTCAGAGGGGTTAAACGTTCTTCAATCCAAGTTGCTCAGTAATGCTACTTAAAGTTTTAGCTTTTAATCTGCCACCTGACATACTTGGTAATCCTTAAAGATAAAACATGATCAGTGAATCATTTAGGTGTTTAGGTAATGGGCATAAAGTGCTTTTTTGCGCAACAAATGACACGGCTGTTTAAAAGTTGCCTGCAATTTTTTTGTTTTAGGTCTCTGTGACCTTTTGATATTTTTCCATATAAATCTGTTAGAAAATGTGAATTGGCTTTGTCTTTGTACTTCATTCAGGTTTTAGGTACTACTTCAAATAAAGAAGAAACTTTCTCAAAGCTTTACTATAGTAAATTAACACATTTGTTATAGAGCATCACTATGTTTAGATGTTTACATTTGATATTGTGTTGTGAAAAGGGGATTACTGATATTTTTATCATCCGCGTTGGTAATAGAACGAATGTGTATCAACTGAACAATTCCAACATTTAATTACCAGCTTACTGCTAGCACTTCTTTACGTAAAATCAGCATTAAAGTGCAGTCCACATTTTTTTTTTTTACCTTAAGCAATAAGAAATATGACTGTCATTAGAGTATTTTTTTCTTTTGAAATAATTATAACCCAGTTGTACTTCTGTTCCTGACGCCCATCAGTAATGGTGTTCAAAAAGAAAATTCAGTCTAAGTTCTTGCCAGTTCTCTGGTTAAAGGGCAGAAGTGGCCTGCTTTTATCATAGCCTTGATCTTCATCTTCCACTGTAGTTTCCCATAACGTCTGCTTCCACCTTTTATTGAATCCCTATACTTTAATTAGAAATGTTCTAGTAATTTGGTCTTATAAATGTTTGAAGTGGGTATTTCATTCATTTTGTTGATGTTGCATGTTGTGTATCAAATCTGAACTTAGGCCCACTATTGGAATTTTCTGACTTGAGTTACATATTTTATTTATTTATTTATTTATTTATTTTTACCAGTGTAGTCATTCATGTACAGACATTTATCCTTCTTATAGTTGTGAAATCCATATAAAGCAGGATACCATTTTCCATAATGTGTAACCTGGTGGCTGACTTCATTGTATAGTGTGGTCCAGTTGCACTTTATCCTTAGCTGATTTTGCCTTTGCATATGCACTCTTAAGCTCCGTTTCTGTTGGGAGCGGACTTGTTTGTGACGCCGGCATTGGATAGTTTTTTATGCTGTTATTCCAGTATGTCTTCAAAACTGACAAAGCTCACACTTGAGAGCAGCACTTCCTGTTAACACTCATTGATAACCGACAATCAGCTTAATGCCACTGTTTTAATATCCACTCGTGGTCACCTTGCACCATGATGTGAGGTAAGATTATTATCTGGGCCATTTTTTAACATGCAGGAGTTGGAGAGCAACAACAACTCAACAAACACACACAATATGTATAGTGAAACAGGTTTGTTTTTTTGTAAGTCTCCCTCTCCATTTTAGTCATTCCCTTTTTTTTTCAAGCTGTGAATTTCAAACTGTCAAGTTAAAATGAGTACAGGGCTGTTAATGTTGTAGAAATGATTTAACTCAATTATGAGGTGTGCTAGTAGCTGTTGAGGGTTTTCACGTGTGCCTGTTGGTTTAGGAATTGAACTTCTGTCTGTTTGCTGGGAGTTAATGTGTTTTCAAGAATCTTCATGCACCAGCGTTCAGGAGACTCCATGTTACTTGGGGTGGGGTGGTTGGGGGTCTAAAATTCTGTAATTCTCAACCTGTGAATCAGGAGGGTATAGCAGTTAGTGTTGCTAAGTATGCAGGATCTACATATTATAAATAGTTGTGCTGAGAAACCTTTTATTGCAGAGTATATATATGATTTATGGCTAACCTGCCTTGATGTGGAAGAAGTGAGTGAAGTGATCTGATTACAAAGTTTAAAAAAGAATACAGTGGAACCTCGGTTTATGAGTAACTTGGTTTACGAGTGTTTTGCAAGATGAGCAAAAATTTTTAATAAATTTTGACTTGATAAACGAGCGATGTCTTGCAATACGAGTAATATGGATACACTTTGTCTGCTGAGCGTCATGTGATCACAACTGAGCTGATGGTTCTTCTCTCTCTCTCATTATCTCGCTCGCCCAGTGCGTCTCTCTCTCTCTCTCTCTCTCTCTCTCTCTGGCAATCGTCTCCTATTCTCCGTCTGAGTCTGTGTGCCTCACTCATATAGTCAACATCTGTTTACTACGGCACTGTGACTGTGTGTGCGCTGTGAAGTGCGAGTCCCCATCTTGCTCCCCAAAACACGAAGCTGAGTCTCAGTACTTTAACACCAGCTTTATTCAGCTTGAAACAGCAACAGCACTGTTATTTATTGTACCAGGATCTTTATAATGTTCCTTGTATGACCCATTGACGACAGGCGCTTATAGCATGTCTGCGATCTTTTTGGATGCGCTTATACGGCGAACTGCTACAGCGCTGGGAGACTGCGATTGCTTTGGGACGCTCTTCCGCGTGTTGTCCCGTTGGGTGGAATCCCACATGAGTTTAGAAGCTCACACCAGCCATGATTCTTTTTAAAGGTAAAGTGCAGGTTAATTTGTATTATGTATTTTACTTTATATTTTGTATTAATCATTTTTATATGAATAATTTTGGGTTGTGGAACGAATCATCTGAGTTTCCATTATTTTTTATGGGGAAATTCGCTTTGATATACGAGTGCTTTGGATTGCAAGCACGTTTCCGGAACGAATTATGCTCGCAAACCGAGGTTCCACTGTATATACTTATTTTTCAAGGCAGGAGCTTCTTGCTTAATTTATTAACCTGAGTGTTTAACTGCTTTTCTTCTTAAAAGCACAATTACGTTATGAATACTGCTGGCTACTTTATTAGAAGAAATCTGCAAAAGAAAATTTATAAGCACTTATTAATTCAAAAAGATAAAAATGATATGTCACCTAGAGTTTTGCTTATTTTTCTAAAACTAGTAACATGGTTAGGTGCAAAGGCACCTAATATCAGATTAAAACCTAAAATGTATCATTTAAAGCATAGATATGATGATCATTTAACTTGGAACTCGAATGTGTTTTTGGGTGGTGCATCCATTATGTCTGAAGCCTCAGAGAGATTTAATTGTTCTTCTTCATCAGTGCCATCCATGCTGATTGTAAGTTAATCCCATTATTTTTTTCATCCTGTTTGATCTTGCTGCATTTTTCTTTATTTTTGCTGACCTCAAAAGCAGCAACACCAATTTACATCTTCATTTCCCATTTTACTAAACGTGCTTCATCCACCATTGTGCTTGTTTGATAGTATTCAAAGATAAACCCATGAAGAAATGTGGAGAGTGCACTAGAATCACATAGGCAGAGAAAAAGGATGCAACCTAAATGCTGGGCCACAGCATCACAACCCAGAGTATGGGTTATAGGGTCCTTATTGTCACATGTTCAGAATACAAAGAAATCCTTACTTGCTTGTGCTGATCTGCCCTGAAATGCACTGCCACTCTAAAGTCCCATGATAAGTGAGTTGGACAACGTATACCTTGTCTCCCTTTCTGAAAAAGCACAGTGCATATTTGTCTTTAACAAATATAGTTTGCCATAAAATATGTAACTTGATGGAAAATGCAATTATGTAGCGTTTTACGTATTTCATGGGATACACTCGGTTACATCGGAAAGGCTTAGTTTTTTTTTTTTTATTGTAAGTCAATTTATATTTTTCTTACTGTTTTACCTGTTATGTAATTAATTTTAAGAGTTGTAGGTGTGCAAAGTTGAATTTTTAACATTGTTATTAATGCTTATTTCATTTTGTCCCACAGCTCTGACCCATTACTTTGGAGATTTCCTTCTTTTTTTGTAGGAAAATGCTGCTAAGGTGTCTTCAGAGAACATAAATGTGCAAGGTGATGGATTAATAATGAGCCAGACGATCCTTTTAAAATGGAGGAGTGACACATTACAGAGAATCCAAATATTGGTTGGGGGTGGTGAGGGGAGGGAGGGACCCATGGAGAAGAAACAGACTAGAAGGAAGCCGTGTTTGTTTTCGTCATCTTCAGTAGTATCATTCAAGCATTTTAACCTCTGACTTTTGAAGTATTAATGAAAGTTTGTTTAACTTCTAAAATGGTTGTAAACTTTCACTCCGTGGAAATCTTTCATACAGGTCACTTTTC
Source organism: Polypterus bichir lapradei (assembly GCA_026402145.1). Taxonomy (NCBI): domain Eukaryota; kingdom Metazoa; phylum Chordata; class Cladistia; order Polypteriformes; family Polypteridae; genus Polypterus; species Polypterus bichir. The sequence continues at coordinate 89,692,837 of JANRMT010027041.1, forward strand.
ACATATTTGGTACTGTTGACCAGCTAGTTTTTGATTTATTACTTCTGGACTTACGAGCCTGCTATGTCCCAGCCTTTTCCTCTGTTATCAGCAATTTGGCTTTGTGAGCTTCTGTACCTTGTAGCCTTCAGTTCTTTGCACCCGAGTCTACTTATCTGCAATTGGTAAAATCTTAAGGATTGAAACATATGTTTTCACGCAGGATTGTAAAACTTTAAGGGATGAAGGAGTTCACACCAGCCTAATCTGAGGTACCTTGCATTCTGTAAGTGATTTGCTACAGTCTGGCAGCATGAATGCCACTGTTTCGTACAAACGCTTGTTGGTGTTCCTGCAACAGGCTGCATTGTGGCCACTCCTCTTAGAAGCAGAAAGGTCTTTGTGCTGATGAATGAGATTATTACAGCATTATTACAGCTGCCTCTGGTGATTACTCGGTTGCCATATGTAAACCATAATAAAAACATAAGGCAGCACAACAGCTGCTGAGTAACAGCTCTGCATGGATAGAGAGATGAGAATCTCCTGAACAAAATATATCCAAAGATCTGCATATTCTAATGCAGAATGAAGCATTGCTTCTGCTCTCTGGAGTAAAATGTGATTAGGACCCTACCCTAGTAATCGGCCTTCTGAAAAAGATGAGTAGTTAATGTTCTAAGGCCTGTCATGTGTTTCCATTTCAAATACATGTGCTTCAAGGGCTTTCAGTCTGTTGGGATGTACCTTTCACTCCCCTGTCTATAAAGGAAAAGTGATGACATGTTACTGCTAATCTGCAAAATATTCAGATTTTCATTTTCAGGTCAGACTCTTGACAGTAATTTTTTAAGATTAATATTAATATGTATTGTGTGTGTATTAATTATTTACAAATTTATTTTACTTTTCCAGGTGCTTATCTGTTAATGGGATAGCTGTCTGAATATAACGAACGACTCGTGGATGAGGAGCAAAAGAGTGAGTAGCAGCCAATTACTGGCTTAAATGTAGCCATTCAGTTCAAGCAGTAATTGTTTAATTTGAATACTTCTCATATAGGTGAACTTTGTTTTACCATATATTAATTGTTTTAACTTTTCACTTGACTATTTTTAATGCTCAGGTTTATTTTATACACTCTTGAGTGCCTTTATGTATAGAACATTTTAATGGACAGGCATTATTTAAAAGTGTTTTTTGTTATAACATTTTTGTGTGAACATTTCAATAAAACTTCTTTTGGTAACCAAAAAAATGTGTGCTGCCATTCAATGTTTATACTGTTTATCTTTAATTTCCAGCATAGTAAATTAACTCTGGGGTGGTATTGTTCTCTAGTAGTCAGTGATGTTACCTTACTGATGATACAGAAGCCTGCATGCTGCACCCATTTGTTGTTCCAATAGAACTGACATGTTCTACTAGGACAGGGACACTCCGTTACAGGCTTGAAGGTGCACTGTGACTGCAGGTTCTTGTTCCAGTCAGTATTTTAATTACAAGCCAGGCTTAACAGATGATAAAACTTAATATTCAATTATATAGCTTGTTGGTACTTTCATTCTACTAAAACAAAAATTGCGTATTAATTGTTTTCTGAGAACTTTATATGTATGTTTTGTGGTCCTTCCCTTCTCTCTCATTCATTTCAAAACATTTTATTAACACAGACAACACTTCATGTTGCTGGTTTAAAAGAAAATACATTAGTTGTAGAGCTGGTGGTTTCCTTATCATTTGTGCCTCATTACTAACTGTTTGTTAAGAAACAAGCCATAATTAGAACGTAAATGTGTCTGTTTAAAACTGAAATAGGCAATTAAGGCTTCTTAACTATAACTAAGCCCAAAATATTGCTTAATTAGTAAACTAGCTGTGCTTCCTGTCAGAAATGGGTTGAAATCTAAGTAATCAATGTAGACCTCAATGTTAATGTTTACAGTGCACCCCTTTGTTGGAATGTGTTATGTGCTGAATATATTAATGAAATACATTGCAGTTGTCATTCCAACAGATGGCGCATCACCAACATTTGTAGTAATACAATCACTATAAATGTTTTTCATCTGTTGGAATGACAGATGCAATGCACCTGTCTGTTATATGCCATTTGGTGTGGGATTTGTTAAAGCACTTTTAATGTTTGTAATGTGCCATCTGTTAGAATGACCGACATAGCAACTGGAAGAATACAAAATGCACAGAGACCTTTCCTTTTATTAAGGTGGATAAATTGGTTCCAATTAAGAAATTGGTTAAAGCAAAAACCTGCAGCTACTGCGGACATCCAGGACTGTGACTGAGTACCCCTGTTCCTAGGGGATTAGATTATCCTGTAGTAGTGCTGGGTTTCTGATACAACACCAGTGATGTCCATGATAGGTTATGTGTATAAGTGGGAGCTGTGATGGACTGGCATCCTGTCAACTCTCTCTCTCTCTCCCTCCATTGCCCTTATGAGGAAGGTTCAAGTTTGGGAAAAGCTAGATGGATGGATGAATGAATGAATTCCCACCATCCAATATGCACATTATTTGCTCTTGTACAATGAAATGGTTCCTGCCTTTAAGCCAGCGCTTCCGGCTTGGATTCCCTGTGACCTTGAAATCGATTAAGGGGGTTTCAGAATGTTTTATTAAAGGTTTAATACCAATTAGCTTTTAAATTATATACATTTTAGAAGAACTGTGCTTTAGCAGTAAGTTAAAAACAAGCTGTTATCATAGCTCTTTAAATGACATCATTTATTCACTTGCCAATGCAGTGTTAGAGGGCCAGCTCTGTAAGTGGTGACAATCCATCACAGGTCATACCAACACCAGGTCGATTTTGTTGCCAATTAGTGTAACCCACGTGTGTTTTATTTATGGAGGCAAACTGGAGTCCCCTGAGAAGATCCACAGGCACATATTAGGAGTGTGAAAAATCAATGACGACAATGAGAAGCCACCATTTAAACCCAGGACTCCAGAGCGGTGAGGCTGCCCCAGAATTGTACAATGAAATAGTCTTGTGTAATTGGTATAAACAAACCTTACTGTTACTAGTAAAGAAAATGAAATTTAACAGTAATAGTTTACACTTGCAAGATTCTCCTTTTAAAACTAGATAGCACATCATTAGTTGATTGCACGATTGTGCCACAGTGCTAGGACTAAAGGTTTAATTTCAACTTAGAGTTCCTTCAGTGCTTGGACATGAACAAAAGAGTGGCTGCAGAGGCTCTAGAACCTTCCTTTTTTCATTATCTGCCCAACTGCCCTTTTCTTCTGGGCACAAATGTATTTTCATTTTAAGAAACTGAGAAAAAGCAGCAGTAAGTAATGTGTCTTGTTAAAGCTAGGTGGGCTGCATTTTACTGTGCTATATGGAAAAAAAAGAGAAGTATATGTTAATTATTAGTGTATATTTTTTTGAGTCCTTGTCATGATGTCGAATGTAGCTGTAATGTCTTTTCACAAGCCACACATTCACTTTACTATGACACTAGTTTATTATGGTTATCAGTTGCTCCCACTTTCAGAAAATATTAGAGATGTACAATGTAGCGCTGCCTCGCAGTTAGGAGACCTGAGTTCGCTTCCCGGGTCCTCCCTGCCTGGAGTTTGCATGTTCTCCCCGTGTCTGCGTGGGTTTCCTCCCACAGTCCAAAGACATGCCGGTTAGGTTCATTGGCGATTCTAAATTGTCCCTAGTGTGTGTGTGTGCCCTGCGGTGGGCTGGCGCCTTGCCCGGGGTTTTGTTTCCTGCCTTGCGCCCTGTGTTGGCTGGGATTGGCTCCAGCAGACCCCCGTGACCCTGTAGTTAGGATTTAGCGGGTTGGATAATGGATGGACAATGTAGCGCAGCAGTTTCTGCCTGTCAACTCAACATACATTTCAATAGAATTATTTACAAGTATTGTCTTACACTTGTGGTCAGTACAGATTTAGAAAAATAAACTTCAGGTGTCTGACAGGTGCAGGTTTCCCAAAGGTGTACCCAAGGTAATGAAGTTAGAGAGTCTAACAAATCTTTGTGATCGAAAGGTAAACTTTATGCATTTTTAAATCAATAGTGTGCTACAAAAGACCACAGTTATGTACCGTGCTTATTTAAAATGTAATCAAGTTCTTGTGAGACTGTCAATGAGAGGCACTTTGTTCAGTCCTCGTGATTTAGCTAATGCTACTTTTACTTGTTATGTATGGTCTCTCCAGGAGCTAGTAAATACAAAAAGCATCTGCCTGTCACTTGAGAGGAACCAGGGCAAAATGACTAATGAGGTGTGTTTGTTCTTGTTACACTGCACATTTCTTTAACTGGCCATGTTAAGTATTCTCAGGGTAATGCTATTTTATAGTGGAAATTACAATTCCACCACAGTGCAAAAATGGGTCCTAAACGTTGCTGCATTCTCCCTCTGGAAAAGAAAAAAACAAGTCTTGGTAGCCAGTTAAACCAAACGAAAATCTCCTCATTGTAAGAGTCACTGACTGCAGTTTATGAAGAGACTTGTATACTTCAGAACGGGTCTGATGTATTTGAACCATACCATACCATTTTCTAAGCATACAAGGTCACGGGGAGTTGGAGCATTTCCCAACCTGCATAGGGTGTAAGGCAGAAACAGTCCCCTAAACAGGGTGCCAGTCCATCGCAGGGGAACACACTTGCATGCATATACACAACACACACACTAGACCCAGTCCACCTGGTGTTGCCAGTCCACTTAGCTTGCATATCTTTGAACTGTGGGAAGAACATGCAAACTCCATGCAAGGAGGACACACAAGTCCTGGTCTCCTTACAGCAAGAGAGAAGCACTACTACTGGTGCTGTGAGCTCTACTTTGTGTCCAAGATTAAAATGTAACA